>JARFYF010000094.1:36667313-36677614 GCA_030265395.1 Rhina ancylostomus | reverse complement strand
TTCAGTTCCTAGACCTAACATCCTCTTCCTTTCCTGACAAAGATATAAAATTTGAAGCACTTTTCTGTTGAGCTGCTTTAATGTGAAAATAATTACAAATAGTCCAAGGTGATGGTTTATTCAGGTGATTAAGCAGTGAAACCAGCCCAAAAGGTTACAGATGTTACTGAATAAATCAGCATAACTTGGTAATAACGGAATTTGTGAGAGTTCTTACCTGATTGAAACTATTGTGCTGTTCCCAGACAAAAATCTGGCATATCCCAAAATCAAATTAATCTCCTTTGTGAGTTGTAATTGGTTGTGGCCATTTGCTGGCCTTTGACAAGACTATAGCAATGAAAGAAGAATACTATTCGGCATGTTTTTAAAGTCTTCCATTATGATTTGCTTTAATTCACTAAGAAATTTTCTATTGAATACCAGTATAACTGATATATGGTTATTTTTAGCTTTTGTTTGGAAGTTATTTTTACATCTGACTATTAACTGATGGTGAACTGGTTAAAATCCTATTTTTTGTGATAAGCTCATATTCCACCATATTAATCAAGCAACCCCAAATTACCACTGAAGTATATCAAGATGTGTTTTTAAGATCTAATGTTTAAGTAAAAATCACTGTAAAATCTGGCTTGGTTCATGGCAATTTTTACATTTGACAATATACAAAAAGCTCTGAGCAAACAATTGAACTGGATTTAGAAACATAGAAAAACTACAGCACAATTCCGGCCCTTTGGCCCACAAAGCTGTGCTGAATATGTCCCTACCTAAAAATTACTAGGCTTACCCAAAGCCCTCTATTTTACTCAGCTCCATGTACCTATCCAACAGTCTCTTAAAAGATCCTATCGTATCCACCTGATATTTGTTATCGGGTCTGTTATTGTGCTATATATGTTTCTTAGATATCACACAATTTTGGGTGAATTTGTGATCTGATTGCCCAGCATGACTAAGGTGGAAGTTTTACCCCATTCATGCAAATAATATTGTATAGTTGGAAGTCATCACCATTTTAACACTATTGTCCTTCTAAAATGTCATTGCATGTTAAAGCAGTATATTTTGATCTCTGCCATTGGTAAGAATTAATTAGCGGCACTGAGTTTGTTTAAATGTGTACTGCATCTTGCTTAAAAAGGCTGCAATAATATTGTTTTTAAACCACTGCTTTTGTAGAAAAGCTTAATGAATTGATTCTGTTCAAAATTCCATTCTGTTCCTCCAATATTTTTTTATGTGGCAAGACTCAAAGTGAAGATTGGAAATGTCTTTGTTTCCTTCCTTGCTGTGTACTGCAATTTATTAACACTAGATAGAATGGACCTGAGATCAACATAGACATGAGAAAGTTATTTCAAATACAGCCAGTAGAGGGCTCAAGCTCTTAGAAAGAGAAGTTTCTGAGAAGAGTTTGTGTGAACTGTTTGAATAAAAACATAAGCTGTTGTAATAACAATTAATGATTTCTGTAACTGAGAAAATTATGGAGAAAACAACTTATTAGTAGCAAAAATGATTTGACTGTTCCATGAAAATGATATAAAATTGATTTTCTTTTGAGGGAAATTATCTCTGTTGTCTGACCTGCAGAGTGTAATATATGTCTTGCTTTTGTGTGATGACTACTCTGCTTTTATTTATCATAAAAAGAACCTGTTCTAGATTTAGATATGATCTGCTGTGCTATGTTATCATTGTGCTATACCTCTTCTAGTGGATGCTGCTGTATCAAATCTGAATCATTCAGATTTTACGGATTTAAAGTTCCTAAGAGACTTTAAAAATATGCAAATGATACACGAAGTGATGATATTCATGAAAAATGAACCATGAGGTTCATTCATGGCATTGTCATCAGTTATCACATCCAGTGGGGTTTATTGCTAATTTTATATATATATATATATATATATATATATATATGTGTGTGTTGAGACAGGAAACTTATTAATTTCCAATAAATTTTAAGTTCAGTGGTAATGTGATTCATCATTCTGATTCACAGTGTGTTGCTTTTATTCCTGAAGAAATGTAGTTTTTAAATCTCTCTTGGAGTTATCTTAAAATTACAATATGAGAAATATTTATTTTTCTGCCAGTCCATAAAATTTCAGTATTCAGTTATGAGAATGAAAATCATTCTCTTGTGACTAATTTCATTCAGAAGTTATTCCCAAGCATACACTGTGAATAAACATTCTCGCCTGCAACACTTGCATGAGATATCTTTAAAAGTTGCTGGGAATCAGAATTGTTCCCTCAGCTGTGTTTCATTTGATCAGGGCAATGTCACTTTTTGAACTTCATGTGAAATGATGAAATACAGAAATCGATAGGATGGAGGTATGCATAGTGGAAAACTTATGAAATGGCCACAGTCTTAAAATTAAATTTAAAATTAAAAGTAAAACATTCTTAAATGAAGCAACTATTGTTTTCCTATGACATGAGAGTCACTGATTGCTTTGGAGCTTTGTTGCTCCGAGGTTGAAAGCTGCTTGTTGTTCCAAGAGTGGCCAGTGCTATATGCAGATTTTTTTCCAATGGCGGTTTGCATATTGTTTAAAATGGAATAAAACTGCATCATCCCTTTGTAATGAAGTAGGTGTCTTGATAAAATAATCTTTAAGCAGATTTTTAAAAGTGCAGCAGCCTGTTTATAGTTTAGTATATTTCTATTCAATTAAGACATCATTAAAAAAAAACTAGTTAACATTTTGGGTTGCTGAATATCAAATACAATAGAAAAACATTCTTGCAAAGCATGTGTTAAGTCATCGACAGTTATAGAAACCTAACCAAAATCTATTGTATTAAAAAGGAATGCTGTGCACAAATTTGCTGCAGTAGCTTCAAGATTTGACAGAGGGAGCTGCCTTTATTAATATTGACATATAACCTGTTGGTTAAAGGCACTGTCAGTGTTTACCTTCAAATTCTTCTTCCTCCGATGCTTTGGTACATTAGTTATCACAGAATAAGATGAGTGCACTTTGTCAACATCATCTTTGCCCTAGCAGGAAATTGTTTTATTGCAGTGAAAACCAGAGTAATAAAACTGCCAGTATAGTAAAATAAATTACACTGTCATGCGTGCCAATATCCATGCTGGTTTGGAACAGGACTACAGTGCAAACCCATTTAATATATTGTGGCAAATAACATCTTCAACCTTTTGAATGTTTAGTGACATTTAATTAAGTGCATATTCACATGAATAATGCTTTTGCAATACAAGCGTAGTGAATTGGCTGAATATCACTTTTACAAGGCATTGTATTCAACATCAAAATAAATATTTTAAAAGCCTGCAAGTACAGCAAAATATATATATTTTTTAAAAATTTATCATGTTTACAATATTCAAACAACATTACATTAAAATAGCATTGAAAAACAGGAGTCTAGCAATTTTTTGATAAAGTAAATTTTATTGGAAGATTTTAATGCCTTTTCTTGCAGCAGGTTAGCTATGTTCTGATGATTTTCCTGTGATATTTTCATCAGATATAAAATATTCAAATTAAATTAAAAGAATAGCTATTGAAACATTTATGCATGAACATGTAGAAAGCATAACAGGAATACGTACTGTGAGTGAGATTGATGCTTGTGTCAAAATAAAGCAAGCTTGTGCTTTAACATAATGCTTCTGACAATGAGAAACTACAAGGAGCTATTAGGATTTTCTAATCCAAATCTGTTTGAGAATCCAGTAAAGAACAGTTGAAGACTTTGCTGTGTGTTCATGTGATTCATGTGCTAATTGTGTAGGAGCTTCGGGAAATGCATTTGAGAAACACTGTACTTCCTGATTAGTGCCAGTGAACAGACACACAGCGCACAGTGTATAGCAGTTAAGTGTCTGGTCCCAGCTGAGAAAATGGTTCCATTATCTCCCAGCTGTGCAGACAACTCATAAGGGCCTTTTTTGCGTGGTTGATCAGTGTAGTAGAGGCAGTGATTTGCTATGAGGTTGAACCTCTATTTGTTGCAACAGAAAGTGGAAAAGAAACTGATGATTTTCCCCATTTAGTTCGGTAAGTACTAAAAATATTTTGTCTAACTGCAGCTTTATACTATTTTATAAATTGCTTTTGCTACTCTGTTTAGATACTTAAGATGCTGCTTGTGATGGTGATGGAATCAGTTAAGTGTTGATGGCAGTTTTAAGGGAATTATTATGATTTTTTAAAACTCCAGTAACTGTAAATACAAGCTTTAGTTGCCTGCTGTCTTGCTAAATAATATTTCTTGTACACTTATATTTGCTAAGGATTTCAATATCCCCAGTTGAAGTGACAATTTTTTTTTGTTGAAGGATATTGTCGGTTTGAAGACAAAAGACTGAGGAGGAGATATTATTTCAGGCATCCATAGTTATCATAGACATGAATTGATCCAAGCAAGGTAAAGGTATTGAGAACTGCTCTTTATTTCAGGAGTTGTCTGTGTGGTGTTGTTCAGCATCTTATGTCATCCTAAAATCGAGATTCCTCCAGTGGGATAGTCTTTGAACGGAAAGGGATCTCCTCAAATTGCAAATAAATATTCAGAGCATTTGCTGCCAAGAATGTAGTAATTAAAGTGGTTCGGTAATGGATCTAAGAGATGAAACATGCATGCAGTGTGAAACCTGAGATATCTTGCGTACAAAATATTAGCAAGAGGCATGTATTTAACTATCATTAACAGTAATTTTACTGTGATCACACTGCAACAGTAATTGTATGGATGATTGATATTAAAATTAAGCATTTCAGGATACAATTACAGATAGCCAAGTCCTTTTAGTTGTATTAGTAATCCCAGTGAAAGATGAATTGTAATGCAGGTGTAGGTTCAGAGCAAAATTGATCACCTACATTTGAAGGTACTGATTTCAGGACAGAAGCTTAATATAGCTTAATTTAGAAATATTTAAAACACTCAAAATAGATTGATATTTAAATACAAAGATTTAAAATGAAGAAACTGATGAGTCTTCAGCTGCAATGAGGGCAGAAATTTCTTATGGAAGGCCAATTCATTTGAATTTCCAGTTTGTAGCAGACATGCTTTTCAAGCATATGAATGAATATCATTATTTAACTGAGTAAAAAATCAAAGTAGATTTAAAGAAAAATACAACTGATAATGTAGATTATGAAATATAATAAAATTGCTGCTCATTTCTAAGCTTGTGCTTTTGATCCTATCCTGATCTGGACCTCTGCTAATAGCACTAGCAACTTCCTGCACTATGTTACTGTGCTCTAACACTGGCGCCACTAATCTGAGAGTGCTCCATCAGATGGATGTTTGGATGTGTTGCGCATAACTGCTCATCTGTTTTCACTTTTTGTCAAAGTATTTATATTGAAGACAGTTATCTGTTTAATTGTCAACTTCTGAGCTTTAGTTTGCCATTTGTCCAATGGATATTGCCAAATTTATTTTCAAAACACAATTTCAAGCAGTTTTGTTGGCAGGTGGCAGTCACAAAGAAAATAGAACAAACAAGTGAAAGCCATAAAGGAGTGGTGTTAGTGTAATAAGATATCATAACAAGAATTAATGATGATTTCAGTGATGGTGATTACTTTGGATCAGATTTGCAATAAGAATAATGGTGACTTAAATAGAATCACTGAAGTTGTGGAGTACATCATCCAGCAACTTCTGTCAGTCACAGATGTGCAGCTAAACTGATGTTTAACATGTCCTGCTCTCTCAAACTGATCTAAACTTAGAGAAATATAGCACTGAAAGAAGTGATAGGCATGAAGTTTCAGTGCACAGCTTACTCATTACACACTGATCATCAGAAGGATATAGGGTTCTGGATTCAATAACAGGATTTTTTAAAATAAAGTCTAATGTGCTGCTAAAAACCTCTTTGGTACTGAAAGTCTACTTTTAGTTACATTCCCTCAGATTTGAATTGAAGGTTTTAAAGAAGTACTTTATTTACTTCGCCTTTCAAGTCTTTCTGCTGATAACACCTTCTGTTTCATTTTGCTGCTTGTGTTTAAAGAAAGATCTCTTTTAATTATCTAAATTTTACCTGTGCCATACAGGTTTTGAAGGGTGAATTTTAATTCCTTAATGCAGTTGTGTTTGTGTCAACTGAAAATCCCAAATTTGGTCCTGATCCATCATGAACCAACTACCTTTCAGATTCAAACTGAGGTATCATTTAAATACTCTGTATGTCATAGTCTTTATTTCCACTGCACGTTCAACTCTGGCCAAGCATTTTATTTCGGAGCTTCAGGAAATCTGGCAACTAAGGGGAGGTGAGGCCTCCTGCATGGAAGTACATGCAGGTTCCTGGATGTCCCTGGTGTATTCTCCAGGTGTATTCAAATATTTTGATTTTTTACCCTCTCCCCTGCCCAGTGGTTGTGTATCGCCCTACCAGGTTCATGTCTCTGCAGTAATTTTTCACCACTCCACATTAATCCACAGAGATAACCCAAACCTCTACTGGCTTTTAAATGGTAACCTTTCCCTTTTGGTGTCTCTTCTCCACTTCTGATCTTGCAGTCTCCCCTCCCCTTTCAATCTTTCTCACTCCATCCTCTGATTCTTTCCTCCTTTCTCCCTTTAATCCTTTCATTCTCAGCCCTATCTTTAACTTCAACAGACCCTTGTGATCCTTCATCTCAACCATTGGCTTGATGAATAGGTCTCTCCCTTTTCTCTGTTCCCCATGATTGCATGGAATCAAAGGCCACTCAATCAGCCAACAGCCAGTCAGACTCTCAAGTTGGCTGTCAAAAAGTAAGAAAAGTAAAGAAAAATATCAATCAAGTCCTACAGCTAAATCTGTCGGGGCCTGACTTAATATTTGAACCTGCCTGCCCCTTTGGGCTCATGACCCTTTCCCCTACCTCCCAGTAAATATTGGTTCCTGAATTCAGAGGTGAAAATTCTTCAGTCTGATTGCTTGAAGAGATCTATTGGTGTTTGCCCTGTTTACACAATTTCCATACTCTCTGCAGAGGTAAACGTATTGCAGTGCATTGTGAATCATCACAAGTTACTGTGCAAAAGCTGATAAATGTCTGTGGTAGCTGTAATCCTGATGTATGGTAATGCTGTTCCTTTGCTGCTGACTGCAAAGTTCAGCCTATTCTGCCATTCACTGAATTCCATGACACAGTTGTTAATTTTTGAGTATGGCATTTCAAGCTGTTAATGTATTCATTTCTTTACTTAGTTTACTTGTCTGGCATTTTCTTTTGCCCCCTTTTTTACCTCTTGCATTCATTATCTGCAAGTAGTGCCTCCTTAATGTGGGAAATAATTTGGGAGCTCAGCAGCAAATGCTTATCCATCATGAGAAATGAAGTGGAAAGAGAGAGGATTTCCAGCACATTATTTTCACTGTCTCGACATTTATTTCAGAAGTCATGGAACTGGGAACCCTGAATGTTCTTTCTTTGAAAGTAATTTTGCTCATTGCTGTAGTCCTACCAACTGCTACCCAAGGCAAGTGATTCAGTTCAGCAATTGAGCTTGGGGCACCTTGGCCAGCCATTTGTCAGGAAAGCATTACTGAAGATTTAATGCATTGAGAATTTATACAATGTCTCAGCTGCAAGTCAGTAGTTGCACTCTCACCCATGAGCCTAAGAATTATGGCTTCAAATTCTATGCCTGAGATGAGTACAAATTCAGATTCATGCTCCATGTAAAGTACTAAAGGAACACTGCCCTGTCAGATATGCCATCCAAATGACACTTCAAATTGAGGCTTGATTGGATTCAAGACACCTCATAGCACCATTCAAAGAAGAACATGGGAACTTTCCCAGTGGCCTTGACAGGATTTATTCCACACCAAGCATCAGTAGCTAAGCAGATTATCTACTTGATAACTGCTTGGTATATGTGGGACCTTGCAATGTACAAATTGAATGGTGTATTTTATCCACTGTAACAATGAATACCATTCAGAAGCATTTCATTGTAAAGATATTTGTTGAGGTTTTGAAAGCCACCTTAGAAAAGCAAGTTGTTTCATGACAAAATATGCTCTCTCATGCAAACTTGGTTTAGCCACTGGAGCTAAGATCTTGGAATATGCTGTTTCAATTTTTTTAAAACTGTCTCAGCAAACTCCATATTGTGATTTCATGAATTATTTTCAATGTAACTAGGCTGCTTTGACCAATGGGGAAAAAAAGAACAGCAAATCTACATCAATGGTCAGAACTACCTGTCCATAATGGAATTTTTAAACATTTTGGCTTGAGAATTTAATCTTTAAACCTGCCCAATGTAATTATTTGTAATAGTTAATATAGAACAATGTATGAACAAATAAAAGGCAACAAATTATTAATTTCAAATCAAACTTATTAATAGGTTGGCAACACTATTGAATGGAGCAAATCAGGGCCACAACTCATCTTTAATGACAGATAGTTGGACACATTGATATATCTTGAGCCAAGTCATGATGCCATTCTTCTTTTGAAATACCAGTGTCTGAATGAATTCTAAAAGATAAATTTTGTAAACAGCCTTTACACTTGGAAGAGTCTATTAAGTTGAAAAATAACAGAAAAAATGGAGAATATTTTAGCAGTTGTTGCAATTTTTTTAAAGCACCATAAAGCAGTTATGTCACATAGCAGGCAGGTGACTAAATTTCCATTGCACAGGCACATGGTTCACACCCCAGTGATCGTGACCTTCCAACTTTTCAACCGGTCTGTGCAATGAGTTTCACCAATGCTCAATCAGGTAATTTGGTGGGGCATCCTCAAAGGGAAATGCCAACATTCTGTTTATTGCAGCCTCTGTAAAACCTGTTTTTCTCAGTCAAGATGTTGTTAAAGAGGGTTCGACAAATGTGGAAGCAAAGAAAAAAATTAAGAAATCAAGTAGAAGTTTTGTTTGTGCTTTAAAACTACATGTAATTTGTTGTCATCCACACAGTGCAAAAAAGGAATAGAATGAGTTATTCCTTCAGAGTAAAGTTAATAACTATAAGCTGTTCTTTTGGGTGTATTTTCTAAAATATATGTTAATTTATTGTTTCGATGTATATGAAAGTGTATGGCTTGCTTCAAAAAATGAAAAGTATCTAATCAGAAATACGTGAGTTGGTATTCACCATCTGATGGCCTGTGGTATGGATGCGAAGAAATATTTGTAAACAGAACAGGACAATCATGCACATTTCTCAAGAAAAAATGACAAACCTAAAGAGTATGCTGTGTTTGACTGAGGCTGCTTGGGGTAGATTGTTGTAGATTCAGTGTAATACATCCCGTTATAGACCACTAATTCTGAATCATGCAAGAAAAATTGTGTTTTTTTTCATTCAAACTTTATTTAAATTGCAGAATCATTCCAACATCTGTTGCCTTGGGTTTATTTTGCATGAACTATTGCTAAAAAGCTATAATTCCAGTGTAAATGTACTAGTTGAAGAACTTTCATGCTGATCAGTGATATAGAGAAAAATCTCTAGTCTGCTTGCAACTAAAATAGAAACTGAGACTACCTATGCCCTGTACCGTTGGTGGCAGGCAGTCATTTAATCATGGGAAATGAAATTTATTGCCCATATGTATATTCTCTGCATATACCTGCAAATTTTATGATTTTTTATAGCACTTTCTGATAGTCAAAGCTGAGCAGACTGATCTTATGAAAGCAATGCTGATTATGGATCGCCCCTTACAACTAGTTAATTATTAAGGGTGGTTAATGGACCTCTAGACCATTATGATGTATCAGATACCATACATGAACTATAGATATGTTAAGAAGCTCCTCTGTGAAAAACAGACTCTGCACATGCAACACATGAAAAAGTATTCCACCAATATATTTCATGCTGAAGAACAAATTTTCAATATGTGAAGCTGAAGAAAATATATCTTATCTTGAAATCGCAGTGTATTGACTCTGTGCAAATGCACAGTTAGTTTCTGAAAATAAATAATGTTTTCAATATTATAATGTAATAGATGGTTAACTCAGTAGTTTTCTCTTAAACTTCATACCAGCAGTAGCAGAAGCTACTTGCATGAGTCTTTCTCAATGTTCAATCAAAAGTTATTAAATCTTTCAAATAATATGGAACAAGATCTGATTTTAATTTGTCACAACCACTGTCCCTTGCCCAGGAATCCACTGACCATCACAGAACCCTGCCTGTTTTCTTCTGTGAGGCAATCCATTTGCAAAATCGATGACTCTTTTGACCTGAAATGAGCTTTGAACCCAGTGGACTTTGTGGTGGCATTGATGATGAAACTTTTGGTGTTTGCTATCATTGCACAACAAAA
>JARFYF010000094.1:36561878-36572635 GCA_030265395.1 Rhina ancylostomus | reverse complement strand
CTGACTTTTTTGTTAGATGAAGAACATGAAAACCAAAATATCTGAGTTAAATTGATGTTAACAATTCTTGTATACTACCCAAGCTGAATTAATTCTGTAGCCTAATTACTGTATTCGAATCATGTTTGAATAATAGAGCGGATGACCACCAAACAGCTGTAGTCCAGTTCCTAGTCACCATTTAAATCAATGTCACAGTGACTTATTAAATTGTATAATAAAGAGATTATTTCTCATTTGCAGTGTTCATTATGGTGATAAGTGGTACTTGGGAAGTCATTTATTTTGTTGCATCAACTGACAACATTCTGCAATCTTCAGTCAGATATTGGCCCAGGATTTGGCTGCATTTCCTTTAGATCATTTCAATAGCAAAGGCTGTCAAATTCCTCAAATTCATTTTGGGATATTTCATCATTTATATGGTGCTGTCTGAAAAATTTGAGGAAGATTCACATAAATTCAGAATAGAAACTAGGAAAAGTCAATGTATTAGAAATTCTTAATGTTTATGATAAAAGATTTTTATTTATATTCCAATGCTGGGAAACAAGGTCAAGCCTCTATGAACAAAACGTACATGTTAGTTGCACCAGAAAGATTTGCAATCTCATCCCTATTCAAAGTAACAATGGCTGAAGAGGGGTTCTTTGTTCAAGTGTTAAGTCCAATAATATGTTCACTCCCAGAAAGCATGTTGCTGCATTTTTTCAAAGTAGGGTATTTTGAACTATCTATTTTCCATGAAATTATTTAACAGCTTTTGGGGTCCAAGTAATTCAAGGATGAGGGTAAGTATGGAAAATAAAGGATGAGATCTTTCACTTTGTTACCACACTTAATCTTGAGCCACTGACATCAAAGGGTCGTTGTTATACAAGATTCTGCTGCCAGTATTTATTCCTTAGTGGGTAAAATGTTCATGCTGAAGACTTGTTTTTAAATCACTTTTTTTCCCCTGTGGGCCTGTTATTTTGTTTATATTCCTCTGTAGATTCACTATTTCCCCGACTACTAGAGAACTGATCCTCATAACTGTAAACTCTCTTCCATATAAACCTTTCATCTGGAGTACTTTAATTTCCCAAGTGTTGTTTTGTTCATTTAGTTACCGTAATTTTTACATGTATTACATAGCAACATTTCCATGTCAAGCCACAATCTCCCTGTTGAATCCACATGACTTTTTAATTTCAGCTGTATATTTCAGAGGAGCTTCTCTTTCATTTGCAATTTTTTTCTTACTTTCCAGATTTCTTCACTTCCAATATTACTCCTCCAAAGTCAGATTCATGTCCTCTTCTATCCACAATCTCACATTCCTTTCTGCAATTCCTCTCTCTTCTCCAACTTCTTAACGTTCTAAACAAAGCAGCTCTGCAATTTTTTTGCTGTGCTTCAAATCACTAAGATCCACCCAATATTATGTGATGAACTATGGTCTTTCGAAGCATCCCTTCAAAAAATGAATGTCGTCCATTTAAGAATCTTTCAATTTTATTGCCACATGAAACAGAGCATTTTTTGTCTTGTAATTCAAAAAAATGCAACCTTTTCTATATCTTAAATCTCTGAAGCCATAAGCCAGTCTCATCTGCGATCTGTGAATTAAAATATTCATCACCTAGAATGCTGTTTTCAAGCTTAAAATGTGAAAGCAACTGAATTTTGCAATCTTGGTTATGGTCTCGTTTTGCTGTAAATAGGAAACTGTCATCAGCAATCACTGTTATAGGTACATTAAATAGTCTTGGCATTTCGTCCAACAGAGCATGTTGTTACGATGCACTTCATGACTACCAGAAGTATGATTCCCAGGGAAGTTTCTAAATACCGCAGTCGAAGAACAGTGTCCTACCAGACTTTCCTGAAGGATCTCTAATTTCATACTGTTATTATGCTTAAACCCCATCATGCAATTAGAAGGACCTGAATCACATAATAGTACAGGAGGAAGCGACGTCAGTGCCTCTGCAACAAAGGCAAAATGGCAGAAGATAGTCGCCAGGTGAAATCAGGAGCACAGAACATTTATGCCCAGAAATGAAACCTTTTGTTATTTGAAGATATTGTGTTTGTTGGGTCACGCCAGTGCTTGTTGCTTGATCAATTAACAACAAATGGAAAATTGCCCAGGCGCTTTCAGATGTGATTTCACCTTAGTGCAGCTGACGTTTGCTCAGCATCAGATGGGCATTGAGCGATGTCATCCAATGTGCAGCAGGCATTTCCTTGTTCACTGACTGAAACTGACTGTTAAAGATGGCCAACACTTATAACTCAAAAAAAGACGAGCAAATCCTACAAAAGATTTGCAAGGAGATGTGATTAAAGGCTGCTTCACTGATATAATGCCAGCCTCAGTATGTAATGCCTGCATCTGCCATCCTCAGTTTTTCATTGTTCAATATATCGCTACCAGACTTGCCTGGTGTCCAAGTACTTTATGCAGCCATTACACATAATGCAGGGCAGAGATGCATGCTGTGATCTCTGCTGGCATATTGACCCATTCTTTGCCGTGGAGAGGGCCACCTTGTGGTACCAAACTCAATCTGTCTAGACTTTCAAGGAGGGGAGAGGATGGTCAGTCACATATCACCCTTCATCTCCATGGCAGCTGCTCCCTGGCTCCCAAGGGGAGAGTTTACAAGGTTCTGATTGCTGCCTTGTGCTGTATCACAGCAATGATATGGCAGCTGTGGTCACTGCAGACAGCTACTATTGAGAAGTGCACAGGTAAAGTTTTAGCACATGGATCAGGTGAAAACCACTCCAAAGATTTTTCCAACTGAGATTTTTCCTACATTTTTGTGGGTCACCTGATTAGGCACAAGTGTTTTACAAAATATCCACTTACCACACCAAAAAAGTGAGAAATCCAATTTCTAGGCTTTGATGGCAAAAGAGTTCCTTTAAATGTGCTGTTATCCTGCTGGTATAACCTCACTCAAAATGCAGAGGACCCCTCAATGATACATAAATAGGGATTCTGTTGTACTTCTGGTGAGTCTGTAGCAAATGAACTGAAGCAAATCTGTGGAATTCCCTGCAAATACCACTAAAATGAAAACCTTCTGTGCTAGGATAACCTTAGAAGGTAGTGGTATTAGTGGTTTTCAACAATTGTGTTGAATACTGCATAAATGTAAAGATAGGTGAAGGTATGCAAATTAATCTCAGTTACTGCACAGGGCACTTAACCATTTTCACCTAAGTGGAGTTATGTGACACTGACAAGTGTTCAGTTGCAGAGCATAAACAGAGAATCACAGTTCCTCCCTTGGCATTGTACAATTTGGAAAGCAAGTTAGTACCAGAGTGCAATGGTTCACAACCACATGCACAAGATTCCTGACTTCATTTTTTTTAAAATCAAAAATACGCATGCACATCAGCAAGATGTCTTATTTTATGAGGGGAATAAACCATTTTGAAACCAGTATTTACAGCAGTAATATAGACTCATAGAATAGTGACTGCACAGAAGGAGGCTGTTTGCTCCATCATGTCCTTGCTGGATCCCAACCCAAGCGATTCTCTTGTTCCACCCACAGACCTTTACTCTGTATGCTAGGAATCTTTTTCTCTCCACCTTATATTTATTCAATTCCCTTTTGAAAGTGACAGTGGAATCTATGACCACTCATTTGCAAGCAGTGCATTCCAGATTCCAGTCACGTAAGAAATGTTTTGTCATGTCACTCTTAAATTCTTTTCTCCTTTATTGTTTACCTGTGACCTCCAGCCTTCAATCCCTCCATCAAAGGGAAATGTCTACTCTCTCCTGACCACTCATCATCTTACAGCATATGCTTTCAGCAAATGTCTCAGCATTCCCTTCAATAAAAACAGTCCCAGCCCTCTCATCAATCCTTATTACTGTAGTTCCTTAACCTAAGAATAATTCTCGTAACTCTTTCCTGGCCCTCCTCTAATGCCCACATATCCTTCCCATAAAGCGGTAACCAGAGTAGAACACTTCAAGTGAGGCAGAGTCACTGTTTTATGAGGGTTCAGCATAACTTTCCTACCTTTATACTATCTTTCTTGATAAAGACCAGAATTGTGCATACATTATTGACAGCTTGCTCAACCAGCCTGCCAGTCTCAATGATTTCTGCATGTGTCTCGAAGTCCCTCTGCTCCTGCACCCCTTTTAAAACAATATCCTTTTTTCTGTGTTGCATCTCCTTATTCTTCCTACCAAATGCATGACCTAACATTTCTCCACATTGATCTTGATTTGTGCCTTTTCATTCCACCAGACTGTTTATATCCTGCTGTAATTTCGCACTCTGGTCTTACACTTAAAATTACAGCAAGGTTTTGCATCATCTACAAATTTTGAAAAAAAAATGTGGCCTGCACCCCCAAATCCAGGTTATTAATATAGATTAGGAAAAACAATATCCCTAACAGCAATCACTGGGGAACTTGTCTTCCTCGAGCCCAAAAAACAATCATTCACCATGACCTTTTGTTTGAACATGGACATGCGCTCTGACTTTACACTGGATTTATGGCAATATATATGTTCTGACATAAACAAATGAGCTCCACAAGAAATGCTGGTGCAGGTTTAAGCTGTGATGTTATTGAGGTTTAAGATGATTGAAGGATTTGTTAAACAAGTGGAGATAACTTTAAACATGAACTGTGTGGTGTGTAATGTCAGGAGACACTTCCACAAAATCAAATGGAAATTTGGATATTTCTTCATTTAAACCTGCTGGGGTTAGCTCTGTTGAAAATTCAAATCTGAGATTCATAGATTTTTGTTCATCAACACAAGTACATGAGATTTAGGTGCAGATAACAGCCATAAGAAGTCGAGAAGGAGAATGGGTTTGAGAGGCTGAATGGCCTTTACTGTTCCCATCACAAGAGCAGATTGTCTTTATTTGGTTCAAAGATTCGTCCAAAAGCTACCCTTGCAAAATGTAACATTAAAGCATCAGCTTACATTGTACCACTTACGTTGAGTAGTGTTGCTTGGATTCTGTGTTGTGACTGAAAGGGGTGAGTGCTGGTATGTGAGCAAAGGTGATACCTTGATGATTAATTGTACTTCCTTTTGCATTTGCATGTAAATTTTCATTTGCATGTTTTCAGTTGGATATTGAGTTCTAAATGGTAACCAATGAATTGTTTTGCAGTCTGAGATAAAATACCTTTTGGGTCTGATGCCCTTGAGGATGGATAGGGAACTCCTTGAACATTTGATGCAGGACTTTTAGAATGTACTTGTTGGCCTCTGATAAGTATGAAAGGAAGAACCAAACCTCTCCTTAGCTCCATAGGGACACAAGAGATTTCAGATGCTGGAATCTGAAAGAAAAAAATAAACTGTCAGAGGAACACAGCAGGTCAAGTAGCATCTGTGGAGGCAAGGGGATTATCAGTGTTTTGGGTGAAGACCCTATTATCAGGAATCAGAAGGAAATTTCCTCAGCTCCAGTTTGTCTCAATTTTTAATTGGCTTCAAACAGAAAGGTGTGAAAGGGAATGCTAGCAAAGTATTTCACTATGTTAGTTTTCTTTATTGAGCTTGTCCTCCTTCTTGGGGTTGGCATCCGGGCACAGCTGTCAGATATGGTCCTGTCGTGGTTATGTTATTTATCCAGCAATCCAGTGACCCAAATGATAATTTAGCGAACAAACAATCCGTTTTCACTATTAAAATGTAAGAATTAAAATTTCTGTTTTTTAAAAAGATCTGAAAATAAAAGAAATTCAAACAAAAGCAGATGCTGGAAATCTAACATAAAAACAGAAAATGCTGGAAATACTCAGCAGGTCAGGCTGCATCTGTGGGAAGAGAAACATAATTAACGTTTCAGGCCAAAGACTCTTCTCTCATTTCCAATTCTGATGAAAAGAAGCTTGATAAACTGCAGGAAGGGTTAGTGATGTGGATGTAGGATAGGGTAAAACTGGGGTGACCATGGGGATGAACTGTAAACAAAGCTATCTGGTCAGTGAGTGAATGGGAGCAGTTGGAGATTTAAGAACACAGGACAAAAAGAGTTGTGAAATGCAGAACAGGAAGACATATCTGGCATATCCTTCACTTTTCCAGAGAGAATAAAAGAAAGAAAGAAAAGGAGAAAAGAACAATTTGTTCTTTTCACAGGTGGGTGACTGATACATAATCAAGTTATCTGAAGTTGTAGAATTCAATATTGAGTCCAGGCTGCACTGTGCCCAGGCAGAAGAAGAGGTGCCGTTCCTCAAGCTTGTATTGGGTCTCAATGCAACAACACAGTACACCACAGACCTGTAGGTCAGAATAGGATGTTGAATTAAAGTGGCATGCAATGGGAAGCTCAGGGTCAACCCTGCAGATTGAACACAGATACTCCACAAAGCCATTGTAGGGGAGATCACACTGTGAACATCCATTGCAAGACTACTGACTGGAACAGCTATCTCAACTATTTTTCATCACACACTGCCTCCTGTAAGGATTCTTTTCCGTTTTCCCAGTTCCTCCATTACCATTGTACATGATCCAATGATGAGATTTTCTGTACAGCAGCCTTTAAAGTATCTTCCTTCATGAACCATGCTTTCCCCTCTACCATTGTTACAAAGCCCTTGACCACAACTCATCAATTTCCCTTGCTTCTGCTCTCTGGGACAGAACAAGGAGAGAATTCCCCTGGCCCTCACCTTTCACCCCACCAGTCTCCTCATTCAACAGATCATTCTCCACTATTTCTGCCATATTCAAACATATTCCATCACCAGGCACATCTTAAGCCTCTCTTCCCCCTTCACCATTTCTCAGGGACCATTTGCTTTTTAACTCTTCCGAGGCCACCAACTACCCCTCTTCTCATGGCACTTTCCCTTGCAATTACAGGTATTGCAGCACTTGTTTTCTCAGCTCTTCCCTTCTCACCATCCAGGGACCCAAACAGTCTTTGGAATTGGTTTATTATTGTCACTTGTACTGAGGTACAGTGAAAAACTTGTCATGCATACTGTTCATATGGATCAATTCATGACGCAGTGCATTGAAGGTAAAGCAATAAAAGGTCAAGTGCAATAGCTACAGAGAAAGTGCAGTGCAGGTAGACAATAAGGTGTAAGTTTATAGCAAGGTCAATTGTGAAGTCAAGAGTCCATTTTATGGTGCGAGGGAACCATTCATTAGACTTATAACAGTGGGATAGAAGCTGTCCTTGAGCCTGGAGGTACGTGCTTTCAGGCTTTTGTATCTTCTGCCTGATGGAAGAGGGGAGAAGAGAAAATGTCCCAGATGGGTGAGGTCTTTGATGATGTTGACTGCTTTACTGAGGCAGCGAGAGGTATACACAGAGCCCATGGAGGGGAGGCTGGTTTCTGTGATGTGCTGAGCTGTGTCCACAACTCTCTGCAGTTTATTGTGGTCCCAGGCAGAGCAGCTGCCATACCAAGCCGTGATGCATCCTGATAGGATACATTCTATGGTGCATTGATAAGAGTTGGTGAGAGTCTTTACTGGTGCAAAAACAATTCATTTGCACTTCTTTCAATCCAGTGTACAACATTTGATGTTCACAAACATGGTTTTCTCTACATTGGAGAAACCAAGTGGAGATTAGGTGATTGCTTTGTGGAACACCACCCAATCAATAGAGGCAAACCCGACCTTCCTGTTGCCTGTCACTTTAATTCTCCATCTCACTTCAATTCTGACCTATTGGTCTGTGGCCTCCTGCATTGTTGCAATGAGACTTAAAACAGAAGCTTGAAGAGCAAAAAACAATCTGCTGGAAGAACTCAGTGGGTCAAACAGTATCTGCAGGGGGGAAAGCTTGTCAATATTTCATGTCAAGACCCTGCATCAGGATGATTGAGGAACAGCATCTCATCTTCTCTCTGGGCACGTTGAAGCCTTCTGGACTCAACTTTGAATTTTACAATTTCAGGTGACTTGATTTGTCTGTCTGTATCAGTCATCCATATGTTATATTGACTCAGTTTTTTTTTCCTTTTTGTTCCCTTCTATTTCTTTGGTGGTGGAGAATCTGCCAAGCCTGACCTGTCAGGCACACTTTCCTACTCTGCATTTTGCAACTCCTATAACCTGTTGTCTATTTTTATTTGCCAATCTTCTTGCTTTCCAACAGTACTCATTAACCTGATAACCCTGTTTATAAATTAAAAACACAATGATGCTGGAGAAACTCAGCAGGCCATGCAGCAACCATGGAGAAAAGCAGGTGGTCAATGTTTCGGGTCACGGCCCTTCCTCAGGACTAAAGAGAGGAAAAGGGAAAGCCCAACATATAGGAGGGAAAAGCAGAGCAGTGATAGGTAGACAAAAGAGGGGAGGTGGGGTGGGCAGAAGGTGGTGATTGATAGATGCAGGTCAGAGATAGTGACAGGCAGGAGTGGGGGTCATTGTATTTTTCATCTAGATCCCAGAATCTGCAGTCCTTTGTTTCTCCAACGTTGTTTTTAAGTTATCCACAAGGTTACCCTGGTTTTACCCTGTCAGTGACATTCCCTTCCTGCAGCTTAACAAGCTTTTTTTTGTCTGTTACCCAGTTCTAACAAAGAGCCTTCGACCTGTAATGTTAACCCTATCACTCTTCTCACAGATGCAGCCTGACCTGCTGAATATTTCTAGCATCTTCTCACATCAATACTGGCAAATTGTCATAAAATCCAGTTGATTCATTCACCTTCCCTAGGAAAGAAAGTCTGCCATCCTTGGTTGGTCTGTGATATCATGATTCCAATTCCACACCACTATACCTCTCAGTGCAGCAGATTGTGTAGAGCAGCACTGCCTCCTCAGGATAGCAAAGGCAATGGGCAAAAAAGCAAAAAGTTGCAGCGACATTCACATCTGAACGCAAACAATGAAAACAAGTAATAGTACTTTTATTTTTCACCTGAGATGCTGTGCTGTGCTGTCCTGGGAATAATGGATACATTGATGTGCACATAGATTTTGCAGCCCAAGGATTTCAAATGTCATTGAACCTCATTTTTGTTTCGGTCTGGTATTGTTGGTTTCCTCACACCAAACCCCAGCCGAGTACTAAGTCAACCTTCCATAAGACCTAAAACTCTGCTGTTCTTAATGCTGTTTGTATATTTTCAACTGCCTCTCGAAAGAAATTTGCCAAAATTTTAGAAAATTTGTGAATCTGCAGAGGACCTCATTTGACTTAATTCCCTTGTATTAAAATACACTTAGCTGATGCTCTATATCTGTCCCAAATTGAATATTTTCACAAAAGATATCAACACATGACACAAGAACACAAGAAAATAGGAGCAAGCCCTTCAAGCCTCATCATTAATATGATCATGGCTGATCTCTGCTCCTCTATTCCTCAATCTATCAAATATTTATCCATCTCAACTTTAAATGCTTCTACTGATCCAGCTAGCATCACCCATCAGGGCAGAGAATTCCAGAGATTCACTACCCACTGCAAGATTTCAGCTGTAATATAAATTTTATGAGGACTTTTATTGCTGAAGAATCTAAAATCATCAGTTATAGTTGTGTATCAGCAAACAACATGTAGATTTGAAATCTATAAAAGACCATTTTCTTCAATGTTCACAACGTTACTCTTCTCAGTTTGAACATCTGGTGTGTTATCTCTTTATTATCTTGAAAGCAGCCCAACCGCCAAGAAGCTGCTGCTTAAATTTAATTGTGCAGCCTCTGAGCAAGATCTCTCCAATCAATTTTCTAACAAGATACTAAGAAGATTGATATCTCTGGGAAGAGTCAGAACTGGAGTGATGATTGTGACACTAACACATATCCAATATCTTGGTACTTTAACTTCAGTTCAAACAGAAGTAGCCCTTTATCAACTTCCTGTATATCCATACAGAACTGACAACAAAATGCAATACTATTGTCTTCCTTAACTCTTTTTCATTGGCTCTTTTCCAATTTGGTGCTAATGGTTGCTCAAACCACAATTTTGTCCATTCTTTCAGACTGGCTGTTTTGGTTTCCAAGCCTGAGAATTATTAACTTCAGAATCTTTGTTGTGAATTTGCATATCACCTGAAATGAATTATTTTGCTCGTTTTCAAGTTAAAGTGAATGTCATCTAAGGGTTCCAATATTCCACAGATTGCAATAAAAGGAATTTCCATCCAATTTTTGTGGTTTGTTAAGAGCATACCCAGCCAGCTGTTTGACTAATGCAGTGCTACAAATTAGTGAGGACTTTACCACATTCTCTGTGAGACATTGCTCACTGTAATAATATTTCAGAGTTAGTTCACGAGAAGAATGCACTGCTACATCATGATGTAATTTTGTGAAATTAATTTATCCTTCTTTAAACTTTGAACAAGCTCGAAGTTTCCTACATTTTCCCATCATGGATGGACACTATGACCTAATGGACTGATCAGTCCCAAACTGCAGACTTTCTAAAATTCTCGTAAAATTGCTTCATCATGGATATCCATACAAACATGTAAATCAGAAGTAGGATAAGGTTACTCAGTCCTTTGGGTCTTCTCCACAACTCATAAAGATGATCTGCTTGTAACTTCAACTCCACGTTCTCACCTTCTTCCAGTAACCTTTCACTGCTTGCTTACCAGAATATATTTAAGCATATTCAAAGATTCTGCTTCCACTGGATTTTGAGGAAGAGTGTTCCAAGAACTGAGAAACCTCATCTCTATCTTAAACAAGCAACCACTTATTTTATAATGGTTACCACTAGTTCTAGATTCTCCGACAAGAGGTACACATCCACTCCAGATCCATTGAA
>JARFYF010000094.1:36438319-36450289 GCA_030265395.1 Rhina ancylostomus | reverse complement strand
CCTTCTACTTATATTCACTGCCCTATCTAATGAAGGCAAGACTTCTTCACCACCTTATCTATTTGTGTAGCGGTTAGCATAACGCTTTACAACGCCAATGACCCGGGTTCAATTCCGGCCACTGTCTGTAAGGAGTTTGTACGTTCTCCCTGTGTCTGCCTGGGTTTCCTCTGGGTGCTCCGGTTTCCTCCCACATTCCAAAGACGGAGGGGTTAGGAAGTTGTGGGCATGCTATGTTGGCGCTGTAAGTGTGGCGACACTTGCAGGCTGACCCCAGTACACTGGACTCAAAAGATGCATTTCACTGTGTGTTTCAATGTACATGTGACTAATAAAGATGTCTTATCTTAACTTCGAGGATCTTTGGAATTGTACAACAACTGTGTTGTTTGAAGTTCATCCCAGCCTTAAGTATGCTGAGGTTGTAAATAAATTGGACCAGCCTTGCATTTTCCAGGGAGAAAGATGGAATCAATGACAAGGTATGGAGTCTGTGGTGGTGAATGAAGATAAATTGCTTTGGTTTTTCCAAAATTTGGGTTGCAATATTTTCTGCTTATCCAGGTTTGAATGTGAAACAAGCAGTCTGATAATTTAAAGGCAGCGAATGTGTTTGAAAAAAAGTGGTGCTGAGTCATGCTCTTGTCAGTTTAGATGCTAATGTTTTGTTTTCACATCATGTCATACAGGAGAAGGATGTAGATGGTCAAAGAATGGATACTTGGGGGTTCCAATACTAATGGCTGGGAGTCAGAAAGAAACAATTGTGGTGATTCTCTTGCTGTAGTCAGGTAGCAATTGAACTGGGTGTGAATGTTTCCACCCAGGTTTGCCTGGAGAGTAGTGTTGGAGGGAAATAATGTGGTTATTATCTCCAAAGCTAAAAAGGACCGAGATAGAAAGGTTATCACTGTCTCAGCAGCCTAGGATGACAGTAGTGAATTAATAGGAGCTGTTTCTGCAGGATGGCACCGATGTAGATGTAATTGGAGGTACTCAAACATGGAATTCTTGGAAAGATGGACAAAGTGTTGGGAAGCAACAGCAAATTCAAAGATTTTAGAGATGATGCAATAAGCTTCAAGGTTGTGGTTTAAAAAATATATTTGCAGCAGGTTAGCCAGCATCTTTGAAGATTAAAGATGTTTTGGCCATTGGCCATTGATTTTTCATGAGGGATATGATGAAAGACACAAAACCAGAACGTTAATATTTCCTTCACAGGTGCTGACTGAGCTTCTGCGTTTCTACAATTTTCTGTTTATAGTTCAGATTTTCAGCAGCTGCAGTTTCATCCTCTTAATATAGTTATATTTTGACAAAGAGCATTCTCATCAGTAATCTTACTATTTTAAACACCTCACAGATGGCAACTGTTGGCTGGCGTACTCCAGTCGTAGAAATACTAGGCTCAAGACCACAGTGCTTGTCAAAGCACAGTTTTGGTCAGCAATGAACTTCAATAGCTTTTAGTTTATTTAATGAAAAAAGGCAAGTCATAATTGTTTATTCCAAAAAAATACTATCATATTAGTTGTAAACTGCTTTGTTGCACGACATTGCCAAGAATCATTAATTAGGCCTTCTGTTATATATGTATTTTTTCCGTCCTTCTGAGCCTGTAATAAACTTTGCCATTCCATTCATATCATAAAAGCTACTCTTCTTTGTTCTGACAGCAGTAGATTTCCTCAAATTTTCTCTCCCCTCCATTTTATGAGAGGGGCAATCTCTGCACAACAAAAACTGCATCTATGCTGCATTGGCAGTAGATTGACGTACACTTCATGATGTCACTTTTCCAAGGTTGTGGTGATATAGAGATTACCTCTCTGTTCTAATTGCAGAGTTTGAATCACTGTCTGCTAATTTTATCATTAATGTTGAATGTACGGATCCAGATCAATAATATATTATTGCACAACTTGTTCTATCCCCTGTTTTCTGATTGTGATCATTTATTCAGGTTAACATTTATCTAGAATTTGGAGAGCAGGTACTGTGAATGTTATTACTCTATTATATTGTGCCACTTGATGTGTTCCAAGTATCCTGCCATGATATTAATTGGCATGGCTATTATCTTTTCCTATTTTGTGAATCATTCAATTAGACCAGCATATCAGTCAGCAGCAGAGGTTAATGAGGGCTGTACAAGTTGAATATAGATAACATTATCTCTCAGGAAATGTTGCAGCTATTTATAGTTGAAACGGTAATGTAAAATACTTCCCATTGGCTGGATTAGACAAACATGTAAATTATGGAGTTGCCTTTTACCAAATAGGAAATGAAAAGTGTGAAAGAAGTACATAATAGTGTGATAGGTACTGAGCTCAGTATAATAATTGGAAAGCCAAGAAATTGATTGGAAATTAAACACCACTCAGTTACATTTAATCATTAAAATAAGTATAATAAAGTTCAAATATTTCAGAATAAATCATAGTAGCAATTAAGCAGTCAAAGAAGCACAAAGACAAAATTTACATGATACACCAACAATTTTAGGGTAAGCATTTAATGGGTTACAAGTAGATCTGTCATAGTACATCCATAAACAGAATTAATTAAGACCTGGATATCAATGTATATTAACAACAGCATGATATTTTATTAATTGCTGAATAACTAATCTGCATCACAGCAAAACGACTTGTAAACTTACTGCAATTAGAGTAATGTTGGAGTTTAAAAAAAACTTGTAGCTAATTTCAGACCTGATTTGTGAAGGCTCTATTAAAATAGATACATTTGTTTATGCAGCTTTCTGGTAGTTTAATGCTGATCAGAGGCAATTGTTAAAAGAGATTCATGCTAATGTTTAGAACTGGGAAGTACTAGTGAGTAAATGAAATTTACTGTAAATTTATTGAAAAAACTGGAACTCCAAACACTTAGAAATAAGACTTTCATGTATATTGGTCCAGATTTTTAACTTGCCACCATGGTATAAAACTGCATTTGTCCACCAATTATAGAAGTGGTTTAGCAGGCAATTGGTCTACAATACCAGAGCAGGTTAGAGGGCAGATATCCTATAATATGTAACTCATGTCCTGACATTCCAATCAACTTCCATTATTTACAAGGCACAAGGAATACTGTCTACTTGCCAGGATGAGTGCCACTCCAACAACACTCAAGTAGTTTGCTACCATCCAGAACAAAGCAATCTGCTTGATTTGTATCTTATTCACTGACCTAAACATTAATTCCCTTTACCTTTAGCACACTGTTACTGCAGTGTTTACTACCTGGAAAACGTACTGTAAATATTCACCTTGGCTGCTCCTGCAGCCTCTCCCAAACTTGTGACCTCCACCATAAAGAAAGACCAGGGAGACAGATGCATGGGAACACAACCATGTGCATGTTGCACTCCAAGATACACTCTCCAAGTCACACACCATTCTGACTTGGACAGTTCTCAGCTTTCCTTTATCACCATTGGATCTAAATTTTGGAACTCCCTACCCAACAGCACCATGAGAGTACCTTCACCAGAAAGACTGCAAGAAGTTCAAGGTGGCAACTCAACACCATCTTGACAAGGGTAATAAATGCTGGCCATGCCAGCAATGCCAGCTTCTTAAAGTTAAAAAAGAGAAAAGGAAGCATTCAAATTGTTATCCAATTAAATATCTCAGTAATAGCTGAAGCATCGTGAATTATTTTGAAATGTAGCTATTGTCATGTCAAATAATTGTGAGCTCATGGTATGAGATTTGTTAAAATATTTTGGTTTTCTTTTCATTACACTGGGTGTAAAACCCACATGTTCACCATATCATACTCAATTTAGCAGCTTATTTAACTGATTTAGCATATCTGCAGATTCTGTATCACACCTTCTCCTATTTTCAGGTCACATTGTTTAGATTCCAAGGAATAAGAAATGTTCAGACATAGCATCACGAGGTTGTACAACATTTTGCAGTATGTGGCTTTGGATACAATATATTATGCATTGATGAAAATTTATAGCTTTAAAAACAGGGATGGGTCATTTATGGTTAAACCAATTAAAAATAATCACACAGTTTTATTTAAAGTCTTCAATTTATTATATTATAAAAGTAGAATTGTGGTCAATGGTGCACTCCGAAACACTGAATTGAAATCAAATGGAAATGTCTTTTACAGAATAAAAAACACTGCAATGGATCAAATTGCTTCCAAAATTACTATTTTTAGTTGCCTTAAATCTCCAGTAATCTCTTCTCCATTTCGTGTTCTCAAGGCTGTTCAACTGGAGTAACACCCACTTTGCTTAGAATTTAAAAAAAACTGACTGATTTGTAGGTTCATTCAGTATTGCACCAACAAAAGCAATGGTGCCAATTGCAATCACAATGTCTGGCAAAAGTTATTCTTCCTAACTGGCCTGGAAAAGTCTGACACTATTGTTGATTTGATTCTTTTCAACATGTTCTATTGATATTCCATGATTTCAGTTCAGTCTTTCCTCCAGTGGGAACAAGAATGTCTGACCCTTGCTTCAGAGTTTTATTTACTGATAGTTAACAGTTTCAACTTGGGTAACTGTGTTTACAAATAGAAAGGACTTTTCTTTGAAAAGAAGTAAATTAATAATTCTGCAAACTGAAGTGAGTTGTAAATCCACTGCAACAAAGTGTTGTTTAATGTTATTCCAGCTAAGTACATGAGAAATTACAGCATAGATCTCTGGAGAAAACAATTGGTTGAAGGCTGGCTTTTGTGATGTTGGGGGTCATCAAAAGAAAATTGAGATGGATGATCTGCTTGAAATCTTTGGTTTGAAGATGGTTGCAAACACTTCAACTTTTCAGCTTCATATTTTGCACCAAATTCCATCAGCCATACCTGTGACAATTACCATTTGTCATTTTGATGTACTTACTGTATTACTATTTTGACAAGGTTTGTATTATGTATAATCTTGATAATGCTGCTCCCTGCACCAAAATCTTATTTATTTGTAAAGAACTGACCATTGGTTTCAAAGTCTAAGGCTCAGGCAGGCATTGCAGATAAATAATTATTAATGGTGTGTATGGACTTAGGTGTGAGGAGGGTGCTTTCCTTTAGTCCCAAGCCAGAGAAAATGTTATGGCCAAGCCCCAACATCAAACTGGCTCTAACCAAAATTACAAATTATAACTTCTCTGCCTGGGATCATGATGCACAAACTCACATCAGTGTTCTCAACTCTTCTTCAGCCTTTAACAGTGTTGATCACACCATTGTATTTCAGGGCCTTTACAGTAAAACTGGGTGAGACTAACTAACCTGATTGCACCTTTGCCTATACAGCCAAAGCCATGGAATCAGCTGCAATGACTGTTTTCTTTTCTGCTCACTTGTCACCTTCAGAAACTACTCATAACCTCTTTTTGTTTTTGTTCCAACTTTTCTTCAAGAATCTGCCCTTCAGTGGTTTTGTCTGAAAACATGTCACCACATTCTGCAAAAATGCAAATTACACCCAGGTGTGCACCAAATTACCTCTGGACTTCCTCAGTTCCTTGATGTTGTCTGTCAACTTACTGGATATCTGATCCTGAATAAGAGACAAGTTCTTTACAATTAAGCATTGGATGAACAAAATCATTATTATTGGTCTCTTTCCTGAACAGTGATTCTTGTTTCTCCTGAGCCACTGGCTCAAGATAAAACAATCTATTTACAACTCTGGCATCCTGTCTGAACTTGCACAAATCTTCCACTCTTATCCCTTCCATCTGAAGGACCACCTTTGGAACACAGATGTATGCTGGAGAGTATTCTGACTGGATGCATCACTGCCTGGAATGGAGGTTCCAGTGTGCAGAATTGAAAGTGGCTGCAGAGGTTTGTAGACTCAGCCAGCTCCATCACAACCCTGTCCACCATCAAGGACATCTTCAAGAGGCAGTGCCTCATGAAGGCAGCATCCATCATTGAAGACCCTCACCACCCGGGACATGCCCTCTTCACATTACTACGATCGGGGAGGATGTACAGGAGCCTGAAGACCCAGACTTTTTCCCCTCTACCATCTCCAGGAACAGCTTTTTCCCCTCCACCATCTTATTTATGAACAGTCTAAGAACCCATGAACTCGACCTCGTTATTCCTCTTTTGCACCATTTATTTATTTTGTAAATTATAATAACTGTACTGCTGCTGCAAAACAACAAATTTCACGACATATGTCAGTGATAATAAATCTGATTCTGATTCTGACATCCAGTCACCTCTGTAACATTGCCTATCTGTTATCAAAACACAAAACCATTTATCTCCAGATAAACTGTTACCTCTGGAATCAACCATTAAGATGCATTTAGGGTTGTTCTTCCATTTCCTTTAAACTTGTCATTCAAAACTATGCTATTTGTAATTTAACCAATACCACTTAGCTGACTATTCATTGTATTAGATTGGCTCCGGAACAACTAACATCTATATCTTCAGTTTGGAAGACTGGCATCCTATTTGACCCTGCACCAAAGTTGTGAGTTTGGTATTCAGATCTTTCCAGGGCCTTGTTTATCTGCACCACTTTGACTCTTCCATCCCCATAGCTGCTGAGCAGTTTGTAGCCCTCCCACTCTCTCTTTTATTCCACCATTCACATTTTATTCCCAATATTGACAACTGCTCTGGAAATTGTTTCTGAAAGCCTTCAACTTCTCTTTCTTTAAGATCTTTCTTAAAGATCTTTCTTAAAATGTAACTCTTTTTGACTATGTATTTTTCACCTGTCCTACTATCTCCTCCTTGGTTTGGTGTTGTGATGTTTATTGATATTCAAGTTATTATTTTTGACAGTTGTCACCCATATGTGACCTGCGGATGGGGATATTTCACCAATTTTCTGTGGAGGGTGCCATTCAGTCCTTAGAAGACAACCTCTTCTTCATTCTCTGTACCACAAGTTGCAGCAAGGTATCTGTAGCTCTGTCGGGGTATGAATTAGGGACCCTGTTGTCCAGCAATTTTTCCAGCAGATGCATCATTCTTTGTGTTACATGCAGAATGATAGAATTCTAAATTACATCTGCTGTCCTTTAAATGAAAGTCAGCTGTGGAACTTAATACACATGTTTCATTCGCCAGCTGCTCGTCTGACTGCAAAATCCCACTGAATATTGAATGCATGCAAATCTGAAATATCAGGAATAAACATTGATTCAAGTGAAGTCAGTGGAGGTTCTTTCAATCTGCTAATGTACATGATCTGGAATTTCCAGGTTACCACACTGGTGGTTCTTGCCAGAAAGAGAAATAAAAGAAACCACATCTATATTTTGTCCTTGGAATGTTCTAAATGTTTTGCAGTCAATTAAATGCTTCCAAATTGTCATGTAGGAAAGGAAATTCTTATGTGCAGCAGTTAGGATAATATTCATTGGAAGACATGTTCAGCGGAATTGTTACTTGATATTTCTGCCAATCTTCTTATTTCTAATGTAGTGAAATCTGGAAAATCCCAGAATATAAATAATGCATTGCCTGCACACATTATTTTTCTGGTTGAACTATATGAAGTGAAATTTTGACAGAAACCTGAGTGATCATTGGGTTTAATGAACAGCATTATGTAAACCACATCTTAGCTACGGCACAGCATCAGTGATTCAAAGTTGAAGTGTCATTTAAAGATAATGTATTCTCCTACAGGACAGAACCAATTTTCAAAATTGTCTTGAGTTTCTTTTTCTTGTAAATCCATTGAGATAAATACCTGAAATTAGGAATAATGGCAGAAAGTGTTAGACTGCTATGCAGATCAGGATGCATCTATAGAGAGAATCAGAAATAATGTTTCACATCAGTGACCTTTCATTGACCAAGAATGTTAGATATATCCTTCGGAAATGAGGCTAGAAGTTGTATGCAGATTAAATCTTTCACTTCAAACAAACCTATCAAACTGAATAATGAGTTATAATATTTATTGGACATGAATTATACAAATCAAGTCCTGATTATTTTTCAATCATCCTACAGAAATCATTCCCCAAAGCATTAACCTTTCTTAGATAGAGAAAGTGAATTCAACCTACACTAAAGTTTAGCTGATCTTTATATAACTAATAGTCAAGAAGAAAAATACTGCAGATCCTGGAAATTTGAAATAAAACCAGAAAATGCCACAAATCTTCAGCAAGCTGGGCAGCTTCTGTGCAGAGTAAGGAAAGTTAATATTTCAGGTCTCAATGCTGATCAACCTGAAACCTCAATTCTGTTTCTCCCTCTAAAGAGACTGTCTGACCTGCTGGTCACTTTCAGCATTTCTGATTTTATTGCACCAATGATGTTGGTCAACATTTAAAATCCCAGCAGTTGCAGTCATGATGAGCATCCATTCTTATCCTGGTTATAGTTTAGTGACATGTATTCATGCATTCTCTATTTTACAGCTGATTAAATCTAATTAGTTAGTAAACTGAGTTTTTAAATTACACTTGGACAAATCATTAACAAAACAGCACTAAGAATGTCTTTAAATATTTACCAATTGTTCTGTATTTTGTATCAGTCTGTGAATATTAATACCAAAGTGTCAGATTATGCACTTTGGCAGGAAGAATAAAGGTGTGAACTATTTTCTAAATGGGGAGAGAATTCAGAAATCATAGGTTCAAAGGGGCTTCAGAGTCCTCGTTCAGGATTCTTTGAAGGTTAACCTGCAGGTTGAGTCAGTTGAAAGCAAGACAAGTGCAATGATAGCGTTCATCTCATGAGGACTACAACATAAAAGCAAGGATATATTGCTGAGGGTTTATAAGGTGTTGGTCAGATGGCATTTATAGTATCGTGTGCAGTTTTGGGCCCCATATTGATACAAAGATGTGTTGGCCCTGGAGAGGGTCCAGAGGACATTCATAAGAATGATCCCAGGAATGAAAGGCTCAATGCACGAGGAACATTTGATGGTTCTGGGCCTGTACTCGATGGAGTTAAGAAGGACAAGGGGGGATCTCAATGAAACTGACCGAATACTGAAAGGCCTGGATAGAGCGGACATGGAGAGGATGTTTCCATTAGTAGAAGAGTCTTGGACCCAAGGACATAGTCTCAGAATAAAGGGATGTCCCTTTAGAACTGAGATGAAGAGGAATTTCTGAAGGCAGAGGGCAGCGAATCAGTGGAATTCATTGCTGTGGAGGCCATTGGGTATATTTAAGACAGAGATTGATAGGTTCTTGATTGATGAGGGGGTTAAGGGTTATGAGGAAAATGTAGGAGAATGGGGCTAAAAAGAAAATCACCCATGTTTGAACAGCAGAGCAGACTCAATGGGCCAAATGGCCTAATTCTGCTCCCATGGTCTTATGAAAAGGGCTCGTTAACTAGGCATCTATATGGAATTGAATAAATGGATGTTGTGGTTTGTTTGGGTATCAGAATATGGACTACATATTCTGGGATAATATTTAACCAAGGCCAAGAAAAAAATTCAAGGAAGTTTTCATTCATTGACCAGGCACAGCCATCTTGAGACAACTTTATAAAAGTTTTCAAAAGCAATGGCATTAGACCATTTAGTTCTGGGTCACAGGAAAGGAATTCTATCCCAAGTAACTCTCTTTTCCTGGACCACTGGTGTCATTTCAGAGAAATATGCAATCTGTCTTTGTTATGCTTGTTTTCAACATAGTCTATATTATTTCCTTTACTTTTCCATCTATACATACTGTAAGTCATAATTCTGGCATATGCCAGTCAGGAAAGCAGCATGCTGAGAAATTGGGAACAAAGCTGACATTATATGAAGGATATAAAGAATCCCATTCCAATTAGTTTTTAAAAAGTACATGCATAAAAATACTCCTTGCTGTCCCATTTACTAAAATAGAGACAGTGAACCCAGGAGCAGCCAGTCGTATGACTAGGATTATGTTTTGGAATTGATTTTGTTTGCCATGTTCTCCATTAAATTCACATTTCTGGCATCTCATAATTTGAAAATAATTTCAAAATACATTTCTCTATAATTATCCCACTGTGCTTTGAAAACGTTTGTTCACAGGCCATTGAAACCTGGGTTTAAGCCATTCTGTACCGGAACTTCATTTGAGGTTCTGTGACAATATATATGCTGGTCTGATCAGCTCTCATGCAGTTTACTGTTTTACAGTAACATTGTGGCATAAGCCAAATGTCATTGGCCTAATCTTTAGTTTGTGCAGTGACAGTAATGAATGTGACACTTTGTTGTGGGCATCTCCATGGTATTAAAATAATGGCATAAGGACAGAAATCAAACTTTCTGAAGATGTTATTATTCAGTAATTCTTTGCTGGAAAAATGAAATATGTTGGTGAAGATTCAGCTGAATTTCCTGAAGATTTTGCACACCTGTAATTGAATTATTCATGGATTTCCAATATGTGGCTTCAAACGTGAGGTATATAAATTTGCATTTGAAACATGCTAGATTACTGTCATCTGTAGGACTTTAACCTTGCCTTTATTGGTATTGGCATTGTTATTGTATTGGTTTATTATTGTCACTTGTACCGAGGTACAGTGAAAAACTTGTCTTGCATACCAATAGTACAGGTCAATTCATTACATAGTGTAGTTACATTGGGTTAGTACAGAGTGCATTGATGTACTACAGATAAAAACAACAACAGTACAGAATAAAGAGTCACAGCTACAGAGAAAGTGCAGTGCAATAAGGTGCAAGGTCACAACAAGGTAGATTGTCAGGTCATAGTCCATCTCATCGGATAAGGGAACTATTCAATAGTCTTATCACAGTGGGGTAGAAGCTGTCCTTAAGCCCGGTAGTACATGCCTTCAGGCTCCTGTATCTTCTACCTGATGGAAGACAAGAGAAGGGAGAATGACCCGGGTGGGTAGGGTCTTTGATTATGCTGGCTGCTTCACAAAGACTGCGAGAGGTAAAGACAGAGACCAAGGAGGGGAAGCTGGTGTCTGTGATGCACTGGGCTGTGTCCACAATTCTCTGCAGTTCCTTGCCCTTTAAGTCATAAGGGGTCAGTAAACAGCACAGTTGAATAATGGGTTATAGAGAGCCATGGCTGATGGTCAGCATAGACTCAGTGGCCAGAAGGACCTGATTCTGTGTTGTATCTCTCTCTGCTCCACCATCACCCTGATAACCTGAAATGCTGAGTATTTGTCTCTTTCCACGGATGAGTATTTCCAGCATTTTCTGTTCCAGGTTGGCTTGTCTGGCGCATGTGACGTATCTAAAAGTGTCTGTGTCCGTGCCTTGCAAAACTGTGTGTTGCTCTAAATCGGTGTCCTCTACTTTTAGACACTGGCGCGACATCGCGTGGGGCGGAGGGCTAGGGAAGGGATTTAACAACTGCACAGGATGACTACAGAACTCCTGATGCTGCAACAAAAGTCACTGTTGTTCCAGTGTTGGTAAAATGGCAGCTAATTCGCACCGAACGTTGACAAGATAATCTTCCTCGATTATGTTGGTTGAAGGAAAAAAAATAATGGCCAGCGCACTGGATATGAAAGACACGTCCTCTCAAGATAATGCCATGGAGGTCTTTTGCTCTGACTGTTCTGTGGAGTCACAGAGCACAGAAACAGGCCCTTCATGTCCATCCCATCCATCCTTTTCTTGTTTACCAGTAATTGGTCCATAGCCTCCTCTTCCTTGGCAATTCAAACGCTGGGTTAGATGCATCTTGAACGTGGAGAGTACTTGCCTCCGCTCACTCAGGAAGTACGTTCCAACTTGTAACCACCCTCTGGGTGGAAAAATAAAATCCTCCTCTGATCCCTTCTAAACTTCTCAGCCCCGATCCTAAATCTATGTCGACACAGGAGATGGCAGATGCTGGAATCTGGAGCAGCACACAAAGCGCTGGAGGAACTCAGCAGGTCAGGCAACATCCATGGAGGGAAATGGACCTTCGACGGTTCATTTCCCTCTGTCCATGCTGCCTGACCTGCAGCGTTCCTCCAGAGTTTTGCGTTGTTGCTCTGCGTCCTTTACTTTTA
>JARFYF010000094.1:36418673-36430995 GCA_030265395.1 Rhina ancylostomus | reverse complement strand
GGCTGCTACATCGTCTGAGTCATGAGCTAAACTGCACTATCTTCCAAGTTCTTGCCTTGCAAGCATGTGGCAGGGGGAACAATCCTGAGATCACCACCCTGGAGGTCCTGTCTTTTAACTTTGCACTGAGTTCCCTGAACTCACTTTGCAAGACTTCATCACCCTTCCTACCTATGTCATTGGTACCGATGTGGACCATGACTTCCAGCTGCTCAGCCACCCCCTTAAGAATGCTGTGGACTCAATCCAAGGGGGAGGGGTGGGGGTACTTTCAAGATTTGCTTTGGAAACTGAGAAGGCAATCTCTTAAGCAGCCAGCAGCTCTGTTTGAAGACTTAGGCAGCTGCAGATGCTCATCACCTTCCACCCTTCAGCTTGAATGGAGACATACACTTTTAAATGTATATCAAATGTAGGTAAAATAGTTCAGTGATATAACTCACAACAAATAACAGTGGCCATTAAGGTTCAGAATGCACACATAAACTTGCTGGCCATGTTTCAGACATCTTGCGGGTAATTAATATGGAAAACTTTTGGGAAGAAAAAAAACTTCAGGACAGGAAGATGAACCTACGGCACTAAAACAAAAGCCACATTATCTGTGCATGCATCTAGAAATGCACGTTGAAAGAAACACAAGAAAACAAAATTTGTTGTTTCTTTTACATGTTGTGCTTATTTAATTTTTTTCCCCACATAAATTCCATAAGAGTGAGTTTTATTCTGCATCTTGGATTTTTGAGTTGTGATTTGTGAATTTGGTGAATTTCCAAATCCCAAACAGCTTAACCTGGTGGTAACCTGTATTCCTCAAGCTATCAAATATTTGTCCACCTCCATTTTAAGTACTTCCAATGATCAAGCATACAGCACCTATCAGGGCAGAGAATATCAGACATTCACCACCCTCTGTGAGAAGAAATTTCGATGAACCTTGATGTTTTAAATGACCTGCCCCTTATCTTGGCATTATGTTCAAGACTCTCCCAAAAATGAAACATCCCAACACCCACCCTGTCAAGCCCCCTCAGATCTTGTCTGTTTGAGTTGGGTCATCCTTCATTCTTCCAAATTCCAAGGAATAAGGCCCAAACTATTTTGGCTCTCTTTGTCGGACAACCCTCTCATTTCAAGAATTAGCCTGGCGATCCTCCTTTGCACTGCCTACCATGCTACTCTATCTTCAGGTAAAGGGACCAATACTATGCACACTACACAGGTGTGTCAAACCAACACCCTGCACAATTGTTCTGCATCCAGTTGTGGCATGGAAAGAAGGAGAGGTGCACAGTTCTGGAGCAAACACAAGGCTGGAGAAGTTAATGTGGAGTGAAGCATGGAGATGAGGATGAGGTTTCTGACACACTGGGAAACAAGGAGTCAGGGACACAATGGCCTCATGATGCTTAATACAAGGGTAGAATGCGAATTGTCAAATCTTCAGTGATTTGGAACATGGAACAGGATTATAGGAGACAGCAAGAATTATATTGGTGAAATAGTCTAATTACAATAAAAGTGACTTGGGAAGAAGATAGAGGCCAGAGCAATTGATAACGCTTCTCCTTCTTGCTGATTGAAGAGAGAAAATGGACCGGTGAGTATTGGAGAATATATGGTCCCCAGTACTTATATCTTGCTTATAATTTCCTTCAAATTTGTATTTATTTTGTTTTCTTTTCTATTAGTGAATCTTTTATATTTGCCCCGACAGTTCCATATCATGTAAAATTATCAATTTATTTTTTCATAATTTGTTCATCTTGTACATGTTGACAGATGAAGACAGCTCAATTTGTTTTTTCACCATATTTATCTATTATTTCCTATTGCCCTTATTCATAATATTGATTTGCAATGCTTTCAATGTCTTTGAGCTCATTCCCTTAATTGCAACATCAAGTTGTTGAATTTAAATTGTTGAGTCAACTGCACTGAAATTAAACTTTTTTTTTTACTTATCTTCATTTGTAGACTGAAATCAGACAAATTATTGGAGGAACAATCTGATAATTCCCTTATTCTGTTGATCCTTTTTGAGTTGCTTTTCCCTTTTTGAATGGAATATCACGTTGTTATGCAATTGCTCGCTCTTCTGTCAATTAATATTTGGCTGCAGCTCAACTGGGGAATTTTCTTTGTAATCTGGTCATCATTAATGAAAATACCAAAGGAGAGTATTTGGGATAAATCTAATGATGAAAGAATGATTAAACCCAGCTCTTGCTGATCTGATGCTTGTCAAAATTGAACAGAAGCCGAGCAATAATGAGCATGGTAAACTGAAAATCATTCTTCATTATTTCTGACTGCTCTGTGAATTAATTCTATTGGAAATAGATGAGGATACAATGCTACTGGGACAGTTTGAGACTCATACATTTTATTGTGATCAAACTTGCTGCACCATTACAATTGTGCTTTCAATTTAAGGAGAATGTGGTACATTTTGAGAGAGGTTACCAAAAAGGATCAATGTTGCTGTATTTTTCAGACTGGACAATCTTAAGTCAAGATGCTCCATCTAAAACAACGTTTGTTCATCCTGTGATGGATCACTAATGGTGTCTAATGTCTCAGAAATCACTTGTGGTACTAGCTAAGAATTGTGCTGGTTACATGGTGAACACAACCCAAACTATTACCTTGTTAATGGTTTTATCACTGAAGTGCTATCAAAATCAATCAATTCCCTACAAACTTTATCCTTAATGTGAATGTTCCCATTTGTAGAATATCATTATTTGACTTGTAATGTGCAAAGCTGATAAAATATCCTTGGAGAGCACTATTTATGCAAAACTATGATGTCACGTGAAGATACTTGAGTCTCTCTTCTTTCCACAATTAAATGTGACATCCATACAAAAAACTTTGAAGAGAAGACCAAACAGATATGCAGTATGAACTGCTATATTTTTAATGTTGCTGATAGTGCTTAATGTATTACAGTTATACTTCAAAGAAAGTGTGTGCAGCAAGTAATAATAGAAGAAAAGAAAGCAGGTCCTTTCCATATGAAATCCATCAAAGGTTTGTTGATATCTCCTAAAAAAAGATGTTGGCATTTTGAATTCTGTGAACAAAAGCATCAGTGGAGTCAAGGGAAGGCCAACATTTGGAATCTTCAGCACAGCACTGACAGATTTCTTGAAATTTGTTGTCTGGGAAGTCCTTGTTGATTAGTTGTGGCATCATGGCAGCAGCTGGAGATGACTGGTGAGCAATGTCGCTGTGTGAAACATTCCTTGCACTGAGAAACAGTTACTTCTCATTAAAAATAGCCAATGCAGGAAAATATACTGCATGTGAGGAGTGGTAACAGAGTGAGTGGGCACAACAAATGTATGATGATGTGCACACATCTTGAATTTGTATTGCAAATGCCAAAGACTCCATGTGTGCCCCTTAGTAAATAAATTCATTATCTTCACTTTGAGGTTTATCAGTATAATGAAGTTCATTGGAATAGGTTCTGCTGTCACGAATCACTAATGTTTCAGATTAAAAGATTTTTTGCTCAGCACATTTTATCATATATCAGGTGTTGTTCTGTGCTCCTATACCTATGGATGCAACTTTGGATCTGATGATTGAAAAAGATAATCAAGTCATCTGATACTGAAGTTTTTTTCCGCAATACTAATGTACCATTTCTGTCTACTTTTATAGACTACCATAAAAAGTTAGCTTTTCCACTGACAATATGTTTTGAGGTTTACATCATTAATGTGTTGTTATGATAAACTTTGTGCTGATTTGCTATTAAAGACCTCCAGTTCCACTTCATCACGGATTCTCAACGCATTAGTGTAATGAGAAAGAATATGCTATAAGTTATTGATTGTTGCGTGTCTCTCTACTGCTTATTTCTGTTTCTTTTGTGTTCTTGGTTGTATTGTTTTTGTGGCCACCCACACATGTGCTTGAAAGATAATTCATTTCTTCAAGAATAATTTCCATTTAACCTTTGAGCATACCTATTATGTTTAGTTCAACTGAGATGAAATGTCCAGTTTTGATGATATGTGATTGGTGATATGATATGATGATATGGCACTTGATATGTGAGATTGCTTCTTAACTTGAGTTTCCTTGTTCTGTTGTGCTAGTCTCTCAGCAGCTTCTTTGAAAAATATTTCCTGTGTATATTAAGTCTTAGTAATGATCTCTTTGAAAATGCTACACCTGTGATGCAGGATCAAATTCAGTTTCTAAGATTGGCATGATACAGTGGTTTCTACACTGCACTAAGAATTTTATTGACAATTCCATAGAAGACTGTTAAGATACTGAAGTACCATAGGATGAAGTACAACAGTGAAGTAAAACATTTTTTATCCAGTTGCATATTGGCTTCCTATTTATTCAGACAAAAAGACCCAGATGTTTTTGAAGTTGTTTGTGACAGGGCATCAAAAGGTAAAAAATAGTGTCGAGAATTGAATCTCAGTTGTTAAAAGTTAGTTGTTGATACTAATGCCAAAATGCTATTTTTCTCAAAACTTAATTTCCTTCCTGAAGATCTCTGAGATATGTGTTTGATCATGAAATGCAGCAAATTGTGAGAGTGAATAAAAATGTCAATTGGCTTCTATAGCTGGCCATAGAGAAAATATGGACAAAGGGCTTTTGGATATCTTGTTTTCCAGTGAGAATCTTGAGATTTTGTGTTTATCGATGGTAAAAGTAGATAGTTCATCTGCTTTCCTAATATTTGTATCACAAGGTGAAGAAATTGGCCCAGTTGATGGATTACTTTCCAGCTTTGTCTAAAGATTTTGTCTGCAAGATTTTCTGAGGTCAAAAAACTATTTTCATGCAAACTGAAACCCAAGGCTAAAATGTGTCATTTCTCAACAGTTCTGTTATTCCAAGATGCTTCCACTTCTCCAGCTCATTTTATGAGATTCACTGTCAATTATATTTTTGCAGTTAATTCAGAATTTAGATGTTCATCCTGCTGTCTAACTTCAACGAGTATTCACCATCACAAAGATAAGATAGTGCAAAGTTACACTCTGCGTGTGATTCTGTAGTTTCAAGACTTTCAGAGACTGCATGTTTATTGCCAGATTTCAAACTACTGCCAATGTTTGTAAAACTTTTATGAAGTTCCAGCAGCTCACCCAGACCGTTTGAAATCCATTTGACTGCACATCGAATCAGACCTTTTCTGGTGTCAAATCATGCAACATGGAACTGTTTATCAAGGTAGTTCTTAGTCTTTGATTAGGCTTCATAGTTCAAATAAGCAGTCTCTGAACTTCTGTGATGTAATGAATTGAATTTCGAACTGGAAACGTAAGTGACTGTACAACTACAGGCATAAGTATGAGTACATATGTCCCTGAGAACATCTTTGAATGCCTAACTGTATTTTAAAGAATGGTTCTCATGATTTGTTGCTCGAATAAAGTAATAGATGTTAAATTCTGCAAAATCATTTGTGCAGGGTTGAGGAACTATTCAAGTAGTTTTCGCGCAATTTGTGCAAGTACCAATTAGCAATAAATCATAACCACGGCACTGGAGATAACTAAAATGAGCATACATTGCTCTAATTTGTATGAGGAACTTAATTATTCATTAAACTCCAATTACATTGACACTGAAGTGAACAATCATTTGATGTAATTACTGTGGTATTGAACATGATTTTTAGTGAATTGTAGCTGAAACATGCAGAGCATAAAATGATATCCTTCAGGTATATAATTTTGCATCATAACATATCAATCTACCCATGATTCTCATATTCTGAGTAAACGTGAGGAAAGAATAGAACAACACACACAAAATGCTGGAGGAACTCAGCAGGTCAGGCAGCATCTTTGGAGGGAAATAAACAGTTGACATTTCAGAGCAAGACCCTTCATCAGGACTGGAAAGGAAGAGGACAGCAGCCAGAATAGGAAGGTTGGGGAGGGGGAGGGGCACAAGCTGGCAGGTGATAGGTAAGTGGGTGAAAGGGAATGATGTAAGAAGCTGAGAGGTGATAGGTAGAAGAGGCAAAGGGCTGAAGAAGAAAGAATCTGGTTGGAGAGGACAGTAGACCACGGAAAAGAAGGAAGGAGGTGGGGAATAGATGAGCAGGTCATGAGGGCAGGGCAGGGGAAAGAGAAGGAGCCACAGGAATGAGGGAAAACAAGGGAAGGGGAGAGAAATAAAATAGGCAGGGGGGACAGAAGAGAGAAGGGGTTACCAGAAGAAAGAGAAATCAACGTTGAAGCTGTCAGGTTGGAGACTACCATGGCGGAATATGAAGTGTTTCTCCTCCAACCTGCATCTGGCCTCAGTGTGGCAGTGGAAAAGCCATGGATAGACATGTCAGGATGGAAGTAGAAAGTGGAATTGAAGTGGCCGGCCACCAGGAGATCCTGGCTTCTGTGGCGGACAAAGCAAAGGTCCTCAACAAAACAATCACCCAGTCTGCATTGGATGCGTTAAATGACACTCTCGGATTCAAAGGTGAAGCAGTGCCTCACCTGGAAGGACTGTCTTGGGCCCTAAATGGTGGTAAGGGAGGAGATGTAGACACAGGTGTAGGACTTTGCACGGTTGTAGGGATAAGGGCCGGGAGGGTGATCAGTTGGGAGGGTTGAATGGACAAGGGAGTCATGGAGAGAGCAATCCCTGAGGAAAGTGGGAGGGGTGGGACAGGGGAAGGGGAACTTGGTGGTGGGATTGCTTTGGAGGTGATGGAACTTGTGGAGACTGATATGTTGAATGCAGAGGCTCATAGGGTGGTAGGTGAGAACAAGGGGAACCCTGTCCCTTTTATGTTGGGGGGGGTGGGATGGGGTAAGGGCAGACATACGGGAAATGGAAGAGGTATGGGTTTGGACTGCTTCGATGGTGGTGGAAGGGAAACCGCTTACTGAAGAAAAGAGGACATCTCTGATGTCCTGGAGTGGAAAGCCTCATTATGGGAATAGATGTGGTGGAGAAAGAGCCTAAATAAAATGATTATATGAAATAGGATAAATGCAAAGAATCAAATTGATAGAAGGCTGTTCAAGAAAACGTGAGAAATACAAGTGAATACTGCGGTGTGAAGTAGTAAACTGAACAGGCTTAATTGCTTTGTTAATGAGGAAGCTACATTTCCCATTCATCTTTTTATTATCCTATTCATAACATGGAAAAGTTCTGAAATATTTTAGAGAGCATCACAAGGGATGCCAGCATCTTTTAGAGAAAATATTATCCAAGGGCAAGCAACAGATTCTTTTGTGTGCCTTATATTTTCTATGTCAATTTGATAAACTTTATTTATTGTCAATTTTTATCAACATTAGCTGTGATCCACTACGCCCACAAGTTATATCAGATGATTTCTGAGATAATACCATAACTTGAGATATTTTTTTTAAGTTTGCAAGTCTGAGGATGACTTTTCTCTGACCATTGCCTGACTGAGGTAGTGACATAACTTGCTGTGCAGCTCTTTAGTAAGGTATTTTATATTCACCAATGACCTTTGTTCAATTTTCTTTTTTTTTGGGGAAGCAGCTTTCTACTGAACCCAAAATGCACAGTTAAAACTGTTAATTGGCCATGTGTTGAGTCATGCCTGTTTCCAACAAGTCCACAACACAGTTTCTTTCCATAAAAAATGGAGCTTTCGAATTATTATTGACTGAAATAATTTAAATAAGTACCTGAGAAATTAATAATTATTTGATATTCCCATTATTGATCAGGTAATATCTCCAGAAGATGACTGACATTCACAGATCAGAGTAAAAATGTAGCTTCAAAAAGTCATTGAATTACAAGGTTAATCAGATTTAGGTATTGAGTGCATGTAGCCAAAGACATCTACAGCCAAAATGAAATGATTCTTAGTGACAGCTAGAAACTATTACTGCCAAATACTAAATCTTCTGTTATATGAAGCAGAAAAAGAATATGGTCATTGTTGGCTCATGCACAAGACTGGGTGCACAAGCAAGTCAGGGTGGACTCAGAGGAATTTGGCATTGAGTATCTTTCTCACTAATTTGAATGGACTCATAGCACAGGAAAAGATTTACTCAGACAGCTTTGCCTAAGGGACATTGGTCTAGGGAGTCCAAAATCCAATGACTTTGTTGTCCTGATATTTTGCACTAGCAACTGGAAAACTATATGGGCACTAACTGGTAAAAGCCCACAGATGGACATTCTATTGAGTTTACAGCTTAGCTTCTTGTACCAGTATTGCTTTGAACAGTTGAACCTCGTACAATTTTTTATTTATTTCATGGTTCTATGCCCGATGCACTCAATATAAATAAATTAATGAATATGTTAACGCAGGTCAATGTATGCTTAAAATTTGTTTATATTAATTTAGGACATAAAAACAAGTAAAAACAAATGTGAACCCACTTAAAGAATTTGGAAGGTTTTGTTGCTTCGGGAACTATTTTTGTTTTCCGATGGTTTTATGGGTTAATCTATGGTTACAAGCTGCCAGGTTATAATTACAGTGCTTACACTAACTAGATAGAAATTAACAACAATAATCCTGCACGATTAGAAATATTTTCATCAATCTAACTTCTGTATGTATTTCATGGGATATCTCTACCATGGATAGAAGCTCCTGTGTCATTTTCCCATCATTTAAGTGATAGGTATGTCACACAGAAGTGACAGCATAATGTATCACATGAGTGTTTCTGAAGATTCTGATGGGAGGATACCTGTCCTGAACATTGCCAATACAATATAGGTGTCAGAGTTGAACTCACTAGCTCTTTCAGTCTGGAAGATATTCAAAGAAGCAGTCAGCAATTCCTGCTCATCACAGCTAAATTGATGACTTGTTGATGTGTAGGATTGTGCTTCAGTAATTGTGACAAGGGACAGAATGACAGAATTTTTACACACAAGCAAAGAGACCTGCTAAGTAAGATATAGAGAATTTACAAGAAACCTCTCCAACAAAGAAACAGGTGAATTTAAGAGGAGACATTGGTATATGAGATAAAAGGGAATATACAGTTATGCAGATTGAATTATACAAACAATATCTTCTCTTTTTGGGTCCAATATGGATTCCTATACAGCGCTGTTAGCCATTTGAAAGGTCAGGTTTGAGTGGAGATAGAACCATAGAACAATACAGCACAATACAGGCCCTTCAGCCCACCAAGTTGTGCTGACCTCTGTCTATCTTAAATTCCTCCACATGCTTATCTAACAATCTCTTGAACTTGACCAACGTATCATTCTCCACCACCACTCCAGGCAGCGCATTTCCATGCACCAACCACTCTCTGGATGGAAAACCTCCCTCTGACATCTCCCTTGAACTTCCCACCCATTACTTTCAAGCCATGTCCTCTTGTTTTGAGCATTGCTGCCCTGGGAAAGAGGCTGTCCACTCTGTCTATTCCTCTTAATATTTTATATACTTATATTACAATGTTAAGATGGTCAAAATCTTTTGAAGGGACAAATACCTTGGTGATTTTTTCTCAATATCATTTGACCAAACTTATTCATTATATGTGATCATTAAATTAACCAGGGATTTCACAAATTTAGGGGATATTTTATTTTCCTAATTAATTTTGAAGAAACAATAATAAAGTTTCCAAAAACCTTAAAAATACTAACAGTTTGCCTTTCAAAAATATCACTATATAGATTCTTAATTATGACATGAAGGCAAAAAAACCAAAGCAAGAGTAATGCTTCAAACACACACAAGCACGCACACACACATACACACATCCCACCATCCATAATTTGGACAGCAACTTTTGTTGAATCCAGATATCCAGTAAAACATGAGAATCTGAATGTTTCTGTACAACATATAGCACTCCCCTGTATGTGAGGTAAAGATGGAAGCTCTCTGTCTCTTTCAAATAATTGATTGGTGTGAAGTTCTTCTGCTGATATCCTCCATATAAACTAAACATAGCACAAATTTGGCTTGTCCATTTTCATTCACCTCATATTTTAAGGTCACAATGAGCTTTAATTATTGACCAACAATATTTCTTGCTCTTGAAATCATTTCCTTGAAAGTACATGATATATTTCTTTCAACTTTTAATTTTGGTTGTCTAACTCAACTGCAACTTCAGAGAAGATGAAACTTCAAGTGCACATGCTGTTTGTTCCCAAACTAGAGGGAATTCTAACCCATATTTTTCAATGAATGGATGTTAGTTGCTGAAATAAAGAGGAAGGTTCCCAGTAAGGTTTTGCACAAACTTTTAATTGGAGCAAGGAAATTACAGAGTATGGTTGAAACAAAGCTTTCAAAATAATGCAGTTGGATAAACAAATTACAAGGATTTTACTGATGAACTTTAACATAATTTTGACATAATGCGTTGCTGCAGGTGTGGATAAATTCAGCAAAGGATTGTTTTGTTTTAGTGGTGACACACTTGAAATCTGTCGTGGAAAAGAAGGCAAATAAAAATTATGATTTTTTTGAAGTGCCTTGTCATCTTTACAAACTGATTCCTGCAATGTTCATTATTTCAAGCATAAAGTCAAGTTGTCAAATGCAGCTGCTCATTGCAAGTTTTTTTAACAGCACATTTTGTATGTGGATGACAATTTTTTTGGACTTTTAAAATTCTATGTATTACAAGATGTGTGGAAAAAAAGACAAAACTGAATTTGAAATGTTGCAATCTTTCAGAGACAGAAGTCAGGTATTGTACAATGCAAACACTATCTGTGACATAAAAAGCAATTGTCTTAAATTGAAATGAGGTTCCCTTTTAGTGAGTCTGACAGAGCTTGTAAAACTTGGGCGGACTAATTACTATCTCAAAAGTAGTGGAAGCAGACTTGCTTTATAATTACTGTATGATTAAACACCAGATAGTACAGCTGCAAGTGATATGTTTGTGCAGAGGTAACATTGTAGAAATGAGTGGCATGGTATATTTGAACTGCCTCTGTTAATTAGATAATAGTCATTCATTATGAAAGCATTCAGGTATTTTTAATTTTTATATTTACTTTCTGAGCTGCACTTTTTCATTGTGGAATGCTATACATACCTATTTCGCTTCAGTTGTTGTTGGAACTGTCGGTATTTATATTGTTTTGCTTATAAATCGCGTATAAGTTTTGGAATAGGTGGCTTTTGTCACAGTGAAAGCTCTGGTTATCATCATCCAAAATCCTATGGATTCCAGAATTGTTCCTGTGAATTGGAGGGTCACATGTGTGACTCAACTATTAAAGAAAATAGACAAAGAAATCTGGGCAGCAGTGACCTCTTTGCCTAATATAAGTATGAGGAAAAATACTGGAATTTGTAATAGAGGATGTAATAACACAACACCTTAATAGCTTGAAAAGAATGGTAGGGTTAGGAAAGCCAACATAAATGTATGAAAGGAAAGTCATGTTTGACAAATCTGTTGGCACTTTTTGAAGATATGATAATTAGAATAAATAAGAGGGAACCGATGGATGTGGTATATTTGGATTTTTCGAAGGATTTTAATAAGTTTCCCCACAAGAGGTTTGTCAACATATTGGCATGGACTGAGAATTGATTATCAGACAGAAAGTAAAGAGGAGGAAAACACAAATCTTTCTCAGTTTGACAGGTTGGGGTGAATAAGGTACCACAGTGATTCGTGCATGTGTCTCAGCTTTTCATGATCCACATCAATGATTTGGCTGAGGGAACCAAATGTCATTTGCTTCAGATGAGTCAGAGTACAGGAAGGAGATAGAGAGCTTAGTGACATGCTGTCATGACAACAACTTTCCCTCAACGTCAGCAAAACAAAAGAGCTGGTCATTGACTTCAGGAAGGGGGGGGCGATGTACATGCACCTGCTTATATCACCAGTGCTGAGGCTGAGAGCATTGAGAGTTTCAAGCTCTTAGCAGTGAACATCACTAATAGCCTGTCGTGGTGCAACCACGTAGACACCACAGCCAAGAAAGCTCAGCAGTGCCTCAACTTCCTCAGGAGGCTAAAAAAATTCAGCACGTCCCTTTTGACCCTCACCAAATTTTATCAATGCATCATAGAAAGCATCCTATCCAGATGCATCATGGCTTGGTACGGCAACTGCTCTGCCCGGGACTGCAAGAAACTGCAGGGAATTGTGGACACAGCTCAGCATATAACGGAGACTAGCCTCCCCTCCATGGACTCAGTCTACACTTCTCACTGCCTCAGTAAAGCAGCCAGCATAATCAAAGACCCCACCCACCATGGACATTCTCTCTTCTCCCCGCTCCCATTGGGCAGAAGATACAAAAGCCTGAAAGCACATACCACCAGGATCAAGGACAGCTTCTATCCTGCTGTTATAAGTACAGTCCCCTAGTA
>JARFYF010000094.1:36269049-36279576 GCA_030265395.1 Rhina ancylostomus | reverse complement strand
CACTTACCTTTGCTTTTTGTAAAAACTTGGGGATGCATTTAGTGTACAGTGCATAAAAGATATTTAAAAGTATTTTTGCCACTTCTTATTGTGGAAAGTGCAGAGGTTCTTGGCAATAACTTGAAAGTGATTAATTTGCCAACTCCATTGTTTCTCAAGGCTGAACCAGGCTACTTGGAAAATTGGAATATAATTGATCCTGTGCATATTTATTTCTTAAATCAAGACTGGCTTGCACATTCTATGAACTTGATGAATTTTATTGCTATCCACACTCTGACTTCCAGAAAATTCCATTCATCCATCATTTGCTTCTCATCCAGCATTACCAAGATTTTAAAATACTCATCCTTGTCTTCAGATTCTTTGAAAGTTTTGCTTCTCACCATCCAGGTTCATCAAGCCTCCTCAACCCCAGTTCCCTCAGATTTCTGCATTTTTTCAATTAAAGCCAATTTCATTCTGCCGTTAATAATTTTTGTATCCTGCTGTCCAAGCTATTCCACGATTAGTCATTTGAAATACCATATATGACATTTTGCTTTGTCAAAGATGCTTCATATATGCATGTTACTGTATGATGTAGACATAGGGGATATGGATAACATACAGAGGGATCAGTTAGTAAATTGAATTTCTTCATCATTACTTCAGTTGCAAATTATTTGAAACTTTACACCTTAAAATAATTTAAAATAAATACATCAGTTCATGAGTATCTAAAACTTCAACACAATTTTGGGTGCTAATTTAAGCCAAGCATAGCAATTGTCTCCTTCAAAAAAATTCTGTCAATGAGTGTGGTTGTATCCAGGCACGACACCTGTGGTTGATCATATATATTTATGCTAGAGCCATACTGAAACCCTTATATCAAATTTACATTGCTGAAAATTATCTTTATCAATGCTAGCATGAGATACATAAAATTATGGATTCCTGGGAATATATTTCAAAACTGCAGTTCAATTGAAAGACACTGATAACATCGCAGAAGACATGATTAATGGTAATGCAAGCTATAAATTTCTTCAACCAGTTTGAATTTGTGCTTTATCCTCCTCCGATGTATTTTTTGCATAATTTATGCATGAAATTGTTTTCACTATTCTGGAAGGCAACCAATTTGAAGTTCCTTTGTCAGCATGGCGCATGTGCATGGCTGAGGTCAGCCTGCATGATAACTGCAGGGTTGCTTGTGAAACAGCAAGCTATTAAATATAGTGTATGTGAGGGTGCAAAAACATTATAAATAACTTTCAGAAGTAATTTCTGTGTTACAGCAGTAAAAATGTCTTAAATTAGCGGTGTTGTGGGTTGCTCATTGATGGAATTTGTTTGCAGTGAGACATTAAATGAGAAAGCACATAACATTCTGAGGCTTGACAGGATGATAATTATGACCGTCAGACAGATGTTGCAGCAGAGTCAATTTTATTTTGGTAAGTTATGAGAACATAAAATATGCTCAATAATGTCATGGTATCCAATTCTATTCAGTTCAGGTGTTTGAAGACTCCACGTAGGTGCCTAATTTTTAAGGTCTGCATTCCTCCCTCATCAATTTCAAATAAATATCAATGCAAATCTCCATGGGCATATTCAAGGAAACATTAAGTCTATTGTGTAATCACCGAATCACGTCAATTTATGTCCAAGTTAATCTATTTCCATGAATTGTAAAAGTCAGGTGATAAATTAAGCCTGATAATATTGTAAACGTGTTGACTTAAAGGCATTCTGTATTTTTCACTTATAAGGCAAAAGAGCAAAAAACAAGTATGGAAAATTGGTGCCCAAAATTATTCAAATCCGCTGGAGTGTTTATAGATCTTGATCTAAAGGCCATTGATCCTCTCTGAAGAATACATGCTTTCTTACAGCTAACTTTTCTGCAAATTTTGTGGTTCCTGAAAATCTGAATAGAAAACAGAACACACTAGAAATGTTCAAGTCAGGCAGAAAAGATGGATGTGAAAATGGAATTAAAGTTTAAAGACAATGACCTTTATTAGAGCCTTATGAAAAGTTATTGACCTAAAATGTGATTCTCTTTTTCTCTCTCCTCAACAGGTCAGGCTGTATCAGTGTAGTCCCAGTTTCTATGCATGATCTTCTACCATACTTGTCTAATTTTGGAGCTTATTCATACAATTAAAGACTTCAGTGGTAGGCATTGTCATGCTCTGCACTTTCTCATCTCTGTCAAATCACTCTCAAGTTATTTGCTTTTGCAGAATTGCCTTTTAAAGATACTGATTCTGTTTCCATCCTCCTCATGGGCAGTAAATTCCCGATGATAGCTCTTCTCTGAGTAAAAATATTTGCTCTTGCATCCCTTTGTATGGTTGCTCCACAAGTTAATATCTCTATCAAATTGCTCTCAATCAATTACTTATGCAGCAAAACACCAGACCTTTCTCTTTATCCTGCAACTTTGGTAATTCTGTTATGTATGAATGCTTGGAGAAATCCCAGATAAGGGCACATTGATACATTTTTCTACTATGATAAAACACTGCCAGACTCAGGCCTATTTACCAAATCCGTGTGCAATCTAATTTCCTTATACTGTATCCTATAAATGTTACCTGTGTGCATTTTTTCCAAGGTACTGCTCATAAAGATGGCCAAAAGCAACATCCAGAACAACAGTAATACCCAGTGCAGTACCGTGATCATTAATAACTGCATTTAATTGCCATTACGAGTGGATCTATTGGAAAACTCAGCTTTTAGTCCAGATTTCATCAGTGAACTTGAATTACCAGTGTTCCTTGCTTCAATCCCATCTTGAGATTTGAAATTTATCATGCAAAATCCTGACTACTTTCCTTGATCATGTGACTCCATGCATAATTCTTATACCCCAGTGTTTACCAACAGGGCAAACTAACCACGTTGACATTTTATAGACAATCAATGTTGCCCTAAGATTACCATTTTTCTTTTTTCTGCTCCACATAATTGAAAATAGAACATTTATTCTACCAAGGATTGTGGGAACTGAGAAAAACAGTCAAAATGGAAAAAATTAGACCCCAATGGTGCTAATAAGAAGATATGTATATAAAGTTCAATGATTTTTTTAAATAGCTGGAAGCTCAGACTCCTCTAAAAATATTAAAAGTCATCCAACATCAACTGTTTGAGGATGACTCCTACTCTTTCTGTAAAATTGAAATGTATTAATTTAGCAATGTAAATTTGTCTCTTGATAATATTCTACTCTTATAACATTGATTTCTTTCTGCAGTATAACTAAAAGAGTGCATAACACCCAAATAACTATCAGTCACAAGTGATCTTTGAAGAATGGTATTTGTAAGTTATCTGGAAGTGGTTCCACCTTAACCAAGTGTTGTCCTTAATTAAGCTGAGTTTCCAGCAGGATTTCTTGCAAGGGAATCATGGCAAGAAATTCTAATTTACTGCTCTTTGAATGAAAAGTGCTGAATCTAATTTTAGTTCACTTGTCAGATCAGCTAGTTCAAGAGATGCTGAGGAACAAACCTGGGACCTGTCTGGTACAAGTGGTCCAGCTATTCACTGGGTAAACTCCCAGAACAATCAACATAATTAGGCAGCTTCACAAAATATTATTGTTAAGTACAATTTGGCAGAGCTGTACCAAGTCATGCACTGGACTGTAAATGAACAGTGTTTTTGCTCCAGAAGTACTCATTGGGAAAATTATTGTGGAATCTCAATGATGTAAAATCAAAAAATACTTATTTCTCATTGAGGAATACGACTCACAGTCTGGGTACAGCCGTCCTCTTCATGCAGATATATTTCAGTCTTGACTTTAACAAATTCTATTTCTTCTTCCTAATGACTGCGTTGGAGAGGGACGATACGTTGAAAAGAAATCAGTCCCTGAAAAGGACCAAGTTCAGTGTGATTGGTTTTTCCCCTTCGGTTTTTGAAATGAATGCCTCAAGTGCCATATGTTTCAAAGATGGAAATTTATTAATATTCTACTTATCAACATGCTGTCATCATTATAAGTAACATGGAATTGGGAGCAAACTCGAATGGTAGTAAGTGACCAGGTCACAATGATCCAAGTTGATGGATCCATCAACTCTCATGTTGCTATTTGATTAAGAAAAATGTACAGTCATAGAATCATAGAAATATTACAGCATGGAAGGGGTCCATTCAGCCCTTTGAATCTGCACCATCTGTATGCAAGAGCAATCCAGTTTGTCCGACTCTTTAATCTTCTTCCTATATGCCTGCAAATTCTTTTCTTTCAAGTGTTTATCCAGCTCCCTTTAAGTGTTGCAATTGAATGTGCCTTTACTCTTCCTGACAGTGCACTCCAGACCCTAACTATTTACCACGTAAAAAAAGTTTTCCTGTCTTGCTTTTCATTCTTTGTGCCAATGTCTTGCTTTCATTCTGTGTCCTCTGGTTCTAGACCATTATGCAAATAGGAAAAGTTCCTCTTCATCTGACACTGTTTAGGCCCACCATGATTTGAAGTATCTTATTCAGATTCGCTTGCAACTTCCTCTGGGTTTATTGACCCTAGCTTTTCCAGTCTATCCAAGGAACTAAAGATCTTTATCCTTGAAATTATTCTAGTCATGGATATCTTGCTCCATTTTCTGAACCCAGTCAAATTGCTGGAATGGGTTTAAAGAATCCCTTCAAGACATTTCTGAAATTTTTAATGTTTATATGACACATTAATTAACCATTTCCTCAGCTCATCTTCACACAATCAACCCCTTCTTGTTGTTAATTTTTTTTTCATTTGTCATGTGCTAGAAAGGATGTCTTGTTTTTCTCATGTCACATCACAGATGGCTGCTCTAATTATTCCAACATGAGACAATGAATTGAACTGAAATAAAACTTGCAGGTTCCTGGTGCAACACGGCTTGAATATTTCATAGTTGCATTTGAGATTGAAAACTCTGTTGCCCTGCTCTCCGTAGTTAGACAATTTATTTGTATATGCAAATGACATAACTGTGCAGAAAGTGATGGTAACTCTTTATGTAGTCTGGTAGATTTTAAGATATCAGGAGCAATTTCAAGCCCAACTCCTGAAAGCCTGGGTGTATTTGAGAACAAGTAATCACAAAGTGAGCAAAATATTTTTGTGAACTACAAGGAACTTGTGAATGAGTAATATGATCATATGTTAATTATGAAGAGTATTCATTCCATCCTGAGTCATCAGTGTGGAAACACTGCAAGTCTCCCCTCATGGTGGCATTTTCTTCATTTCCTAGTAAATCCATGTTATTATTAACTACAATCTACCTTTAAGTTCATTCCATGTATTGCTTATTGTGAGTGTGAAAAGGAAATTATAGACATCAGTCATTCATTTTTCAATTATTGGATTGAATCTATGCTGCTCATCTTGTTGTAAAGCAGTGAGTAACTTTCAGCATCATCTCTTTCCAATGGATTTATTTATTCAAGGCTCTTTCCTTCGTGATGCTCCAGTGCTTGTAACTTAAAAGAGCAGGCTAATTGCATTATATAAATTGACTTTAGGATTACAGTATCTTCATCTTTCTTGGTGGTCTGAATCTGTTTTAGAATTTAATACGTGCACCAGGAACTGGAGTGCTCTGTTTCATAGTTCAGATTAATTTTGCTTTGATGAGCATAGTTTGCACTGAAATTCCTAAAATATCTTGAATTCTAAAAGTTTTAACGACTCATGAAATGCTTTGTTTCCATTTTTGATTATTCACTTCTATATCCTGTGGGAAATTGTTTTGCTCACCTCTGCCTTTGCCTATTTATTGTTCTTCCTCAGATTAAAGTACCCTGCTGAGTTTGGTCCTAGCTGTCAACTTAACCATATTATGTTGAGTTTTGTCACCACATTCGAAATTTGAAATGGTAGGGTTTCTAGCACTGTTCCCTGACCTCATTCAGAACCTTTCTGCAAACTTGCATTAATCCTTTCACTGGAACATACACTCTTCAAGCTTCAGTCATCTCTTGTCCATTTCAACAGAGTGCTCCTACTGTACTGAGCTTGTTAGCAGCTCTGTGTTTGAAATGAGATTATGACATTTAAATTGATGGGTAGTCTGGTGGACTGTTGGATATCAGTAGCAATTGCTTGGCCAACTCCTGAATTCCTTGATTTATATGGGAGCAAGTGTTCACAAAGTGAACAAATTAGTTTGTGAACCATCAAGATTCAGTGGACCAGCAACTATCGATTATGAATGAAGAAGAACGTTTAGCTGACACTAATTTAACAATCAAAAACCATTGTGTCCCCCACTTCTCCCTGCCTAGAGGTCTAGTCATGCGACTTTAAAACTCTTGAGATGTTAATTTTCTTGTGCAAAATAAAGCTGGTTGTCTGGACAGATTTTGAATTTTTTTTTGCAAAATTTGGTTGTCATTTGCTATATTTAGGGCTTAAATTCACTTTTTACTTTTCAGTCCTGGATTTTTCAGTTATTATCATAATTTGCAATATTTAAAGAGTATGCAAACTCACCAACTTTTAGGTTTCATTTAAATTCCAGCTGAATTATAATAGTAATAAGAATATCAGGACATCAAAAGTCATCCATTGCCACCTACATCTTTTGACTTGCTTTACTTCTTCCCCAGGTTACTCCTGTAACTTATTACTTATCACCAAATGTGATTCATGAGTCATTCCATGCACAGTATGTACATTTGGAAAACTGCATTTTTAAAGCATGGTTGGCAATGACAAAATATATTGATAACACACTGCTTACTTAGTACAAAAGCTTAAAAAGGACATTTCTAAGTATGTCCTTGAAGGCATTTTCTCAGTTCCACTTCATTAAAATTCAAAATGTAAACCCTGACTGCATTATCATTTGACATATTGCCAAAATTAGGCAAAAATGAACTCTTCTATTTGGTCAATGTTGGGTTTTGTCTTCCTCTTTGAAAATAGGGACAAATGATAAGGGTGGGTAACTCACTTATGTGCAAGTAATTAATTTTACTTGGATTAACAATTTTTTGAATGGTACGTTATCAGATCTTCTCTGACGGAGGGGCTAATCATTTCCCATGATAATCATTTCATGCTTTTTATTTTTAAGGCAATTTGCATATTTTGGATTCCCATTTTTAGTCGTATCTTCTTCATCTTTCATTCACTTTTATTCTTCACTTCCCCCGAGCCTTTTTGCATCAACTTGAATACTCTTTTCCATGCACCCATCTTTAAGTTAGTTGGCAAACACAGTGGCATGACAAGAATCTCGAGAAGGAAGCCCTGATGATTGTTTCCCTCATTACCAACTAATTTCTGGATTGACTCTTTCATCTGTCATTTCGCCTCTAATTTGCCAATTTGAGAAGCATCTGCCTGGAACAGTTGTAATATCTGCAGTCTGTATAGTATTTGTGGAATGGTATGTGTTTTTTTGCTGGATTCTTGCCCAATGTAAATGGATATTTTGCTTTCCAATTTCTACTCCAAAAAAACAGAACATTCAATGACTTCTCTCAGTTATTTATAAAATGATGTTTACAATCATGATTATCAGTAACAAATTGTATTTTTATGTTTTACCACCATCAGCAAAATTGGTTTTAGACTGATATTTAATGGTCTTTAAGCATCCTTAAAATCAATTTGATAATTTAACCAATTTCCATGCATATTAAAGTGCAGGCTGAGAGCAATCAACCTTTCAGGTGCCTACTGGTGAAAAAATTGCATCTGTTTAAAAATAAAAGCAATGTTTTTGATCAGAATGCATGGACAACACATCCCAGTGTTTGCAATGCAGGACTGTTCCAATCTGGATAAACATGCCCTCAGACATGAATCAATCTTTACTCATAAATGGTTTCACATGTTATTTCCGGCATTAGCTAATGATATGGATTTATGAACATAAATACTTGATTAGGAGATTCATTATTTGAAGGAATATCATTTTAATTTTAATAAGGAATATCAGTTTTATCCTCTGTTTGCAATGACAGAGACATTGGCCTAAAAGGTAAATCTCCTTGAATGCAGTGGACATCTTGGATTTATTGGTATATTATTACAGGACTAGATGTAGTCATTGTGATAGAGCCATTTCCAGTCTCAAAAAGATTGGCTCCATGATATCTGACTTCCTTTTCCCAAAGATTTATTCATCTAGAATTCTGAAAATCTATTTTGCCGGCATTGGGGCATGTTTACCCTAGTACACTGTTCATCTGAAAATGGTTTCAGTGACAGATGGTTGGGAAATTTTACCCCTGCTGCAGAGCTTGAGTGCAACAGCAGCACATTTAGGAAAACAAGTATGAAGGTCAAGCCACCTGAGGAACAAATGATTTTCTGTCCGTTACCGTCAAGGCTGGGGCACATTAATCTCTGTGTTCATAGTTGTGTGTATTATTGTGCAAAGCTCAATATTGGGAGGCAAAATTGCAGAAGCTTACTTTGAAATTAAAATATATTTTAATCAGTGATATGTGCAGATATAAAGATAACTTTGGCTTGAAGATGCTAGGAATTAATTGGATGTTTTTAATGTAAATTGTGGAACCCAGATGAAAAGCTCAGGTGAAAAAAAAGACACAGTTCAGAAATAGTTAAATCAGAATATGTGATTTGGTGATGCCAAGTTTGGATTTTAGAATGGTTATGGAAACCTGAGAGAAGAACAACAAAATAATATTTAAAAGCTAAGTATATTTTTACTCAGCTGAAACAATTCTGATAAAAGATTCCCCTTTTATTGCTATGCAATGAAATTGTATGTGCAGTCCTTTTGAAATAAGTCTACTATCTGTCTAATTTAACAACCAAGCATCTATCAACAGAAGTAATATCAAATGCCCATATGTAGTTGCAGTAGCTCACACCAGTACACATACTGACCTTCCTGTGATTTACAAGAACATGGCCATAAATTATAATTTGAATATGAACACTTCCTTAACAGTACAATATTTATCCTGTTGTACCTTATAATAGATCAAAAAGATGCGAGTCCTATTAACCAGGACACATGCAGGTAATTAAATATCAACTTCATTTTAAATTCACCCATGGTTGCATGTACAACCTTCCTGGTATTTGCACATTAGCACAACAACTTTCATTGACATACATACTTAAAATAAACTCTTAGAAAATCTTACTTTATAGAATATGGCATAATTCATCAGAGCAATTCCTTATGTATCAAGAAAGGAATTTATGCCACCTTTAGGTATGATTACCACTGACTTATTTAGTTCAGCATGGATTTTATTTACTTGCCTTTGTATGGTTCCATTGGAACACATTTGAATAATCAAGGCAACTAAATTGCCAGGCATCTCTTGTGAAGTTTCCAATGGTGTTCAAATTTCTTTTGAAAATGCTAATGTAGTTTTTATCATTGGATTTCTGTTGATGACTATCGCATTCCATTGCATTGACCAATGTTAAGGTGGTTGATAATTTTTCAAACTGCAGTTTTGATTTATGATTCAATGTGTAATTCAATTTTTGTGTATTTGTTTGGATAAGGTTTAATAATCCAGTAATAACTAGGAAATAAAAGATGCATTTCTTCATCTGGCATATATTTATTTGTCCAGCATGTAATACAAGACAAACTGAAATGTCTTTGAATTAAGTATTGGTAAAACTAAAGCAATTGTCATTGGTCCCTGCCTCAAATTCTATTCCCTACCAGCAGTGGCACTTGTTACATATCGCTCTAAGGATCACTGATTTATACTCCATAGCATGGCTCAGCTCCATCCTGTGCCCCTTCTGTTGATGAAAGCTCAACCCTGCTTTTGTTACCTCTCATCTTGCCGTTATCTCTGCTTTCTTAGCCAATCTCAAAACATAAACTCATCTGAAAACTCTTGCCAAGTTTAGGACAATCAAGCCCTCACCTTATTTCAAGCCTGTTTTTGCTAACACACACCTTCACTATCTGTAATTTTCACCAGCCTCATGACCTTCCTTAGATATTTACTCTCCTCTAAATTTATTAGCTCCACCATTGGCAGCCTTGCCCATCTTTGGCAAAGCCCTAAACTCTGCAGTGTCTTCTCTAATTCAGTCTCTCTGTGTCGGCACCATAAAATCTACAATCTTCAACCAAAATTTTAGTCATCTACCCCAATGCTCCCCTTGCCTTGGTATCAGATTTTGATTAATATTTGTGTCAGGTGGTCTTGGGAAATACTGTTATGATTAGAGCTGATATATAAAACTAAATTAACGTTGCAGCATGGTATGACTTCCTCAATTAACAAGATAGCAAGTTTATTCACTTTTTTCCATTTATTTAGAATTCTATTTAGGGAAACCTTTTTTCTATTTATTTCAATTACTTTCTCTTTTCAGTTCTGATTTAGCGACTCCTTCAATTTGTTATTTTTATTTGTCCTGATGCAAATCGAGGAAGTCCACCCTCATTTCAGTCTCATTGTGAACTGCAAATAGCATATATGTTTGAAACACAAGAAGTTCTGCAGATGCTGGAATCTGGAGCAAGACACAAAAAGTGCTGGAGGAACTCAGCAGGTCAGGCAGCA
>JARFYF010000094.1:36104703-36118755 GCA_030265395.1 Rhina ancylostomus | reverse complement strand
GGAATTTAGTCAAAGCATAAAACACTACCTATTCTCACTGCAAAGATTTTTTCAAATGCCTAGCAATTGCTAACATCTCAGTAATTACAGAAGTGTTTTAAAATATCTGCTGTGATTTTACATAATCATATTGTTATTATTCCAATTCCTGTGGAAAGTTTCATTACCTTAAAGGGAACACATCTTATAAAAGCAGAACATTTTAAGTAGTCATTTTATATTTATGTTTGTTTTCCTAACATTCCTAATTTTTTTAGCAAATTAGAATACCTCACATGTACCTGTAATAAGCTAAATAATAAGCTAATTATACATCCATTCTGCAAGCTTAATGCTGTGATTTGCTGAACTCCTTTTCAATACTGGCCATCCCCATCCAACCCCTCTTCGTTGAATTTGGAAGCTGAGATTTAAGTTCCAAAGCCTGAATATTAATAGCCCATAAATACCAGGTCACAGCTTGCTGCTTCCTTATCCACTAAGTCTGCTCCAAGTCAGAGTGGATCTTCCAGCAATAACTTGATCCCTGAAGCTACCTCTGGCCCAATTGATGGAGCCATGCTCAGTGCAGGGTCTTGCAATCATGAATCCCACAGAAATGCATTAATAGTTAGATAAACCATGCTAAATCAACTGACAAAGCTGACAAATAGCTTGAATATTTTGACATTCACAAACATTTAAATGCATTGAACTATTAAAAACATAAACTTACTGTTTTTTTAAATTATTAAATAACACAACATTTAAAATGGTCAAAAAAGCTTGCAACATAAAAATACATTGAAAATAACTCAAACAGAAAAATCATTATTAACCGGTTCTCATTCTTCTCCCTCACAGCCATTCCTTTCCACTGAAATGAATGGACTCATTGAACTGTACCAGGTCAAAGCTGCTGCACTTTCACAAGGCAGATTTCCCACCAAAACTGCTGGGATATTGGGAAGTTAGTATCACAAATGTCCTTCATTGGAAATTGCTGGCAGTGAATTGTCAGCAACTACCTTTCAAGATCTTCATGTCTTTCAGGAACTGCATTCATTTCACAAGAAAATCTGTCCCAATATAAATTGTGAAAAACATTGATCCTTGTGGGGATGTCTTTCCAAATTCTCCCATGCGGAATAGTTAACTGTTACCTCTTATACCAACACTATTCTGATGTTTTTTTTCTGGCTAGCGCAATGTCTATTCTTATTCCTAAATTTACACACGTTATCCATATCAAAAGCAATTTGCAAATCAAGGTGAAGTACCTCCACTATAATTGCCCTTTTCTACTCCATTACTTTCCAAAAAAATTAATGAGGTTGGTCAAATACAACTTTCTCCTTGGAAATCCAATTATATCTTTAATTTTAAGTGTATTTACATTTTCTCTTTTAGCTGATGTTCTGTAATTTTTCATATTAAGGAAGTTAATCATACATTCACTTGGTATGTTCTATCTTCCTGATTAAACTTAAGTGTTAGGTTCACAATCTGCCTGTCCTCTGGCACCTTGTCCTTTTCTAACTAATAATTAAATATAAAAATAATGCTTCCACTATGTCTTTGTTACCTGAGCTTTCTTAATTGTTTTGTTAACTTCTCTCCTCATCTCTTGCATTCTCCCATGTCAGAATCTTATCTGCAGGCCATGGACTTATCATGCTTTTAAGGCTTAACTTGTTATACACTTCTGTTGCCCATGGTGGCTTATTAGTGTTTAGTTGTTTTCTTGTTTTCCTGGGGGTGGTGGTTGTGATTGATGAGGATGCTCTGAGAACCAGCATTAACGCAATGGGCCAATAACCCCCTTCTATGCCATATGAAATTGTTTAGTGTATTTTTCTTGAAGTCTGCTGAACACTATTTCAAATATTTTCCATTACTCTTTCGTACCATTCTTAGCCAGTATTATCACCTAGTTTTTATTCCTGACTTCTTAGGCCCTCAATATGTGTCAATCTATTACCTTGGTCTTGGACATAATTAAGTTCTTTTCAAATAATATTGTGGTCACATGGCTGAGCTATTTTCCTCATTTTATTTTTCTTTCATGTTCTCATTCATTCCCATTACCAGTTCCTGAGGTGAATCTTCCCTGGTTGGGGTTCTTACATGTGGGGTTAGAATGTGCAGGCATGATTGGAATTCCACTACCTTTTTCCATGTAGCTTTGTCTCTTGGCCAGTTAGTTATTGAACAGCTCAGTTTCTTCATGTGTTTTTCATTTTTACATGCTTCCCTAATTTGCTTGAATGTTATTTCCTCCATCTCTCTTTTACTTTCAGCTGGTCTGTGGATTACCACGATGAGTGTGATAAATCCCTTATTATCATTTATCTTTATCCATGTGGACTTGGTGCAGTACTTTTCAGGTGGAAAAAGATAAGCAAAAAGGATCATGGAGTATTTGCCTTTGTTCCTAAAGCTCAGTGTGTAAAGGGGAGGAGCTTTGTTGTATCAATGGCTTGAAGAAGCTCTTGTTGGAACTCATCTGGAATAGTGTACACAATTCTAGACACTGCACCCTCCAATATATGTACATGCCATGGAAGGAGCAGAGGACAGTACCAAAAATAATGTAACTCTTGGAGCCCTTGCATTATGAGCTGAGAATATATTAGGTTAACAAGTGATTTGGTTGTTTTTTAGGATTTTGAAACTAATTGGTAAGTAGAGATTTTTATTTCATTGTTGCAGTATGTAAGGCAGTGGAACTTGACTAAAAACAGATCTAGGTTATTAAAGAGAAAAGTTGAAAAATATTTTCCAGCATAAAGTGAAATGTAGATATGCCCCAGTATATGCTTGCTAAATTAATTGAAGTATGAGATCAATAAAGTTTTTGCTGGACAAAGGTATAAAAGAAGACAAAGCAAAATAAAAAAAAATCAATCACTGTTATTTCAGATGTTGGAAATCAGAAATAGAAGCTCAACTATTGGAAACATTGAGCAGGTCAGGCAGCATCATCAAGAATTAGAATAGGATCCAAGCTCAGTGGTTAGAGTTCAGGTACAAATCAGCCATGATCGAATTGATTGGCCAAACAGGCTGGAGGGAAGAATCGTTAACTGATCTTGTTTTCTTTTAATGAATATCAACTTCTCACCTTTTTTTTACTCGATATCAAAATTGTGCCAGGGATAACAAAATCATCTGTTTATCCTGCACACCGTGAGGTACAGCCCTTTCCTGTGTATTGTGGACCATTTCCATTTTTATTTCCTTTTGAAAACCCAGGTGTTTCTAAGCAACAATCTGGAATATTATGTGTCAATTTATCCATCTGAGTACATTCAGTACAATCTATTAGCCTGCGGAAATCTGCACTGGCAGAGATTTTTTCTGTATTTTCTCGAACCACAGAGTGATATAGCACAGGAACAGGCCCTTCAGCACACTGAGTCGACATCAACCATTAACCACCCATTTACACTAATTGTATGTTAATACCATTCTCCCCACTTCCTGATCAACCTCCCCCAGATTTTACTACTCACTTACACACAAGGGACAAGTGACTAATTAATCTACCAACCCTGATCCACAATTTATGATTGGGAGCAAACTGGAGCACCCAGGGAAGCCCATGCATTCAAAGGGAGAATGTGCAGGCTCCATCCATACAGTACCCAAAATCAAGATTGAACCCTGTTCTCTGGCACTGTGGGCCAGCAGCTCTTCTAGCACCACTGTGCTGCCCTGTATATTCTGCAGAAATTGGTGAGCCTCAATCTGCCTATCAATCACCTTGTGATTTTATCCCCCTGAAATGTTCTGGTACTAAAATATTCCAGGCCTTCTTCAAACTTCCACAATGATAGGCAGAACGCTTTGGTTCAGAATGATCGCATTTGAGTCACTGCGGCTTATTAACAAGCTACAATGATATCTCGTGAAAAACCTTCATAATCCATGATCACTCTCTTGTCATGGGATTTCCATGTGCCAAGAAACAGTACCTGACCCTCAGCAACCTTCAGAAATGCCTTTGCTTTTGCCTCTTAACATCTCAATTCTCTTTGGAAAGAAAAATATGTAGATTCTGTCTTTTTTTTCAGATTTAATGCAAATCACCAGAAACTGAAACTAACCTCAGCTTAACAATGGCTCTAATTAATGTTCTGACAAAGCCATTGCCAACATATTATCTGTAATGGAAAATAGCAAGCTTTGTGAGTACCAGAAGAATAGTTTCTAAGTTTCAAATGCCACAGTAGAACTTCAGTAAAAACTATCTACTACATTTTTTATCAATATACACTATGCAACTTTAATAAAGGATCTCCTTGCTGCTTCAGACTTACAAAGGCGATATTTTAAATTGTACCGCATCCATTTGTCACCTGGGAAACAGACAGCATGGAGTGAAAAATTGAGGCAGCAGATTTTTCTTTCCTCTCCTTGAATGATTAAAACCTGGCTAATACAAATTCCACATGGGCTCCATAAACTGACTTTCAGCAAGCCTGCCAACAAGACAACTTCCATGCACTGATCGAGCTCTTTTTCTGATTGTGAGACTAATTTCACAACTTGTAGATAAGAATAAGCAGAGATACCGTTTCCAACCAGACCAGGCAGCAACTAACCTCATCAGTTGTCCTTGAAGAGACAGCTGAAGCTAAAGTCCAGAGGTAATCTGAATTTTTTTGGTGGGTGTTTTGATAGGATCAGGAGGGAAAGAAATGTTCTCCTGGTCCCACAAAAATGTCAATGGCAACATTTGGTCACTAGCTAGATTTTCCCATTCCCCACTTTTATACCTGGCACAACTCACTCATGAAGGAAGTCATAAATCTCCCTAGCAATATTAAAGATATTGATCTGTCATTTACAGTTCAGCAATATAAATTCACCAAAAGTTATGTACGAGATAGTTTCACCCCATCCAAGTGCATGCATCTAATTCTGAGCAGAAGAAAGATTGTGATAAGAGTAACAAATTTGGAAACCGATTTCCCCTCAAAACACTGAAATGCATTGACTTCATTGAAAAAAACTGAAATGGCCGGCATGTCTTGTGGAGTATATTTATTTGTAGATTTCTTTTGTTACTTAAGGATTATAACTTAGACATTACAATGATGGTCAGCTTGTTTTGAAGTATTTTGTGTGTCGGGATTATCATCTAGGCACAATGCAGCAGAATTGTGATGAGGACTACACTAGCAGTCTTACATGGTGTCCATATAAAATTGTCTACTACATGGACTAGAATACTTCATTCCATGGAATATACTATGCTTCAGAGGAATAAGTTAATGTGTCTCAAGCACTGATATATGAAAGAGAGGACTTTATTAGAAAGAACTTGTATGGCACATAACCTGTCAAATAAGTACATTAGAGACAAAATATATTGATGGCTCAAAATGAAAAGCTTATTCAGTCGATGAGTGAAATTACAAAATGTAATGTGGGGTAAATGGTTTTGGTTCAGCCTTAGAACTGAAAGATCATACAGTCCATCTCTGGCTTACAAACATCCGACTTGTGGACACCCCTACTTATGAATGACCTCCCATAATATTATAAAATTCAAAAGTCTGGCACATGAACATATATTCATTCCTACGAATGGCAGAACTAGTTTCCTCTCTCTCTCCTCTATCAATAATTGTTCTTTCTTATCATCCTTATGTGCTTTTGATACCATTCATTACAATACTGTGGCGGTATGGTTACCACATTGAGTGATTTTTGTGTATTTTTTGACTTGCAGACAAAATTGACTTATGGGCATCTGTAAAACTGTAACCTGTTTGTTGCCAGGAAATGCCTGTATTCCTAAGTTTCTAATTGGAGGTGAAGCATTTACAAAACCACAACTATGTGTTCAGAAAATCAACACTGACACTATTGTTAGCCCAAACATATTAATTATCCACAGTTGCATGTTGCTTCCAATTTGGTGGTCTGGATCTATTACATTTTAGAGATGGCCTGTCCCAGTGAACAGACATGCAGAAATGAGGGTGAAAGTGGGCAAAAGAGAAAAAAAATACAGGTCGAGGTGATGGTATTGGAGGTAAGATACAAAAAGTCACAGGAGATAAGAGGATGCAGAGAGGGTTTTCAGAATTGAAATAATGGGAAGGAGCAGACGATGGGGTGGAAAAAGTAAAGTTAAAAGTCTGTCAAAGGTAGTAAAAGCCTGTCAGAGAAGAAAGGTCCAATAGGAGTGTAATCCACTGGGTGATGGGTGATAGTGAAATTAAATTTTTAATCTAGGTTTTAAAAAGTTTTGTGTGTTGTCTCAGAATTGGTAAATCCTCCAAACTTAGCTATTCATAGTTGAGAACTATTGCATAGAATTCCATCTCCAGTATTTTTAAATCATGGAGATAAAAATAGGATGTGAAACTCCAAAAACCTCATCTGAATGCTGGCTGGTGGCATTATTTTACATTAATATTACATCAGTGTGCCCAATGAGAGCTTTATGGTTTCTCTGCTCTCACTTCAGTGCAGAAAATACTTGATAAAACAATGGTAAGTTCATGACTCACCCTTAATTAAAGCATTAACAAGAAATGAGTCATGATTTCAAATTTGCTACACATGAACGGACAATTTGCATAACTCAGCCATGAGACTAGCCAAAGCCATTTCAATGTGTGCCTCTGCATGGTGTGGTGTGAAATTGCTGGATCTGTGCCATTCATTCTTGCAGCAGCCATTTACAGCTGGTTATGGATGTCATAAGGATTCTGTCAATGATGCAATTTGTGGTCCTGATATGACACTCAACCTTGGATTCTTAGAAAGAGAATAATAGAGTAACACTTCCACAAGTAGTAAATCATTCTCAGGAGTCTTTTGTACATATTTTTGTTGTTTTTTAATTTTCCTTTTTTTTAAACTGCAAAACTTTTTGTGGAGTTCATCAATGGTGTTAAATTTTAAGTTCTTCATATATTCAATTTTAAATTCAATTGGAATTCTGCTTGAGCTTTTGAGGGTTCAAAGGTGAAAATGTAATTGTGTTATGCTTTGTACCCTAGAGGTTTCTATATTTGTAACTTTTGGGTAAAGAACCTATGCTTATCAAGAAAAAACAGTCAAAGTAGATTTATGCTTTAAGCTTTCAGATTATGTATCATAGAAATACTTTGGTTTTGCTACATAATTATTTCCCTTTGCTTTCTAGCATCAGCTCCTGATTTCTCAATGAGCCCCTTGAAGAAATTAATAGCTGTTAGCGTGGGTGGTGAGGTCATCATTGAATGTAAACCAAAAGCTTCCCCAAGAGCAACCTTCTCTTGGATGAAAGGAAATGTGATTCTGCCAGAAAATGAAAGGTAATTTCTCCAACAAAATTTGTCCTTTGATCCTAATGGTTGTTTGAATTGTTGAAATATTCAAGGCTTTAGAAAGGATGCCCATTATGTTGATGTCAGGGCCCTTATTAACTTAATTCTCCTCTCATTGCATGATTCTCAGGGAAACAAAATATATAGCAAGAAACTTGAGACAGCAAATATTAGCACATAGATTTCTCCATTATTTCATAGATTCCAACAAATGAATTTGTGTTTTGTACCAATGCATGCCCATTAGATAATATCTAATTGCAAAATAACACTTGAGCAGAAAATTCATCCTTCCCCTTTGTGATTGTGGGGGGTACGTAATGGTGCAAGGTGCTTCTTTGTGTTTTTGAAGCATAACATCATAAATAATGAACAACAAGTTTAGAGAATAGGTAAACGTTTTATGTCTTTTCTTCCTCATAGGGATTTTACACAGTTTGGGCTGGTGCTGCCTTCTGTAATTTTTCTGATCTATTTCCCTATTGGCTCCATTACACTTTGGCAGGGATTCCCCAGCGAGATATGAGATAGAAGCAAGACAAGACAATAATAAAATAGTGAGCTGGTGATTGATCTAAGCTGTCATAAAACCACATACTGTGGATGTGAAATTGCCTTTAGACTGAACATGGATGTTCAGCTGGTAATTAAAGAGCAAGTGAAGATTAAGGATTGAGGACTGCAAAAAAATGTCTTCCTGCTTCTGAAGAGTAATTAATTCAGATGGACAGAAGTTAAATAGCAAAGGGGAAAGAATGCTTGATATCCTATTTGTTACATGCTTTTTTTTGTATAGTGATGCCAGTTTCACTGCTATTTACTGTTCTTTGTTGTATTCAATCTTGCAGATGCTGCTAAATTGGCAGTTTTAGGGAGTGGCAAGAGAGAGAGTGAGCCAAGATAAATGGGTCCATCAGTTGTACACAACAAAATAAGCAATCTTGTGGTCTGCAAATGATTTATTATTATTTATATCACTTATAGTACATAAATTAACAGTATGTTGGTGAAGGACAATTAAAATCATTCTTCTTCTGTGAAATTAACATAATTCACCTATAAAAATAAATCTGGGAACCAGTGGAAAACAAGTGCTGAGCTGCTAAAGAATATGAGGCAACAGAATCTGTATCATTCCAAAGACTGGTTGACAATTTGGATAAAATATTACATCACGTCCAAACTCTGCTTTTAGTTGGCATTTTCAATGGAAGAGAATTGCATCAAATTGATGGAGTTCCACTTGCCCCACTCAAAATTTCCCCTCATGATGAGGACCATAAAGTTGAGATAGAACTCATTTTAACTAGACTCCTTTTTCCTCATGCCTGAGGGAGGTGAAATGGAAAAAAGATGTTTCATGATCCATTTTACAACATTTCCTGTTAAACTAGATGTTTAATGATAAAGGTCAAAATTTTAACAATTGCATGTCAGATTACTACAGAATGGATGAAACAGTATTATTAACATTAAAAAAAAGATGAATTAATCATTTGCCCTTACTCAAGTATATGATCAAAGACATATCTACCAGTGACATTACTTTATCATGAATATTTCATGTTCAAATTTAACAATGCTTTTTCAGAAAAGTAAATGAAACTAGTGGTTAAAAAAACAGATATTAAATGATCATTACTCTGTCAGTTTTCATTTTAAACCCAACATGAGGTTATGTATACACTAAATGATAGCTGTGAAATATATAAGGGTGTAAAAATAATGAGATTGAAATTTCACTGTATGACACTAGTAACCAAGATGTTGGCAAAGAATTCCTTTATCTGCTTTTTTAAACAGGGTTAGGACCCTCTTTAATTAGCAGACAGAATTATTCCACATTCATGTACTAATACATTCTATTAGCAAGATTAACCAGTGCCATTCCAAAGATGTTTGAAGTGATAGAATTCTTTTACTCTCCTCTGCAAATTTACTTGTAATCATTCATAAGCAGTAACCTCTAAATGTATATGAATTAATAAAGTACATGAAATGGCGAGGGAAGTGTTGGGCATTTTTAAGCATCATAAAGATCTTTAACACAGAGGACAATTGTAATAAAATTAACAGGATGAATTTGAAAGCAATGGCCTGGATTTTCTCATTCAGTGTAAAGACAATGCTCACTATTGACCCCAGGGAAAAAATAGCAACAAAGATTCAGCAAGTTCTGTGGCAAGAATTTATCCTTTTCCAGTGTGAATTATTGTCTGGCAAGGGTGCTACCTTCAGTTCAGAATCTCTACTGCTCAGCAACTGACTGTAGCAAGCTGGCTGTGCAGCCAATTAGATTGAAACATTCTGATGGACAGCACATTTAATAACCTTTTTAAACATTTCTTGGAGTGAGAAATAAAAATTGGGGCAAACACCTGGGCTTAAGATAAAAACTGTAAATGCAATTATTTTTACCTAATTTTTATTACTTTGGAGATCAACGAATTTTGGAAAAAATTTTCAGAAGCTGTTAGACTCCAAGTACAAAAAACACTGATTTCATGACCAGTTGTTTAAAACTTTTGGCTTGCAATCATTTTAAAGTCCCACAGCATGCAATGAGGTGTAACATCTCCCAGTTTTTTTTCCTGCAAGAGTACAATGTAAAAGTATGAAATTCTCAACAGATCAGAGTTTCTGTGCCAGATGCATCTGGAATAGCACATCCTGTGGATGAGTGGGGTCTCATTACAGTTAGTAATGTGTGCATTTCCACATTTAACTGTGCATGTCCCAGTGCCAGAATTTGCTTTAATTTTCACTGAAAAATGATAACAAGTGCTGATCATTTCACAGTATGTGATTGTGTCTTTAATAGTCACTCTTAAAATCACTCATATTAATAACTGAATGTTGTTTCTGAAATAAATGGAAATTTCTTTTTGAATGTCTGGAGAGAAGCACTTAGTCTTCTCCCCTCCTGTCTCTTGTAAGGATGCCATTCCTTTCTCTCATTTTCTCTGTCTAAAGCACCTGTGCTCGAGATGAGGGCTTCCACTTGAGGACATCTAAGATGTCCTCATTTTTCAGGAAACGTCTCTCTCCCTGCCCCCCTCCCCCCCACTGTAGTTGATGGAGCTCTCACCTGCATCTCTTCCATTATCCGCAATGTTGCTCTCACCCTGCCCGCCCCCCCAAGGCAGGACAGGGATAGAGTTCCCTTGGTCCTTGCCTTTCACCCCATCCACCATGGCATTCTCCAACATTTCCTCCCGCTGCACCGTGATCCCCCACCAGTCACGTCTTCCACTTCCCATCCCTTTCTGCTTTCTGCAGGGACCAATCTCTTCATGACTCACTGGTTCACTCATTCCTCTGAACCCATCCCTCCTCCTCCCCAGGAACTTACCCCGGCAACTGTAGGAGGTGTAACACCTATCGTCCTGACATTTCCTCCCGCCTCATCATCCAGAGACCTAAACAGGGCTTCAAGTGAAGCAGAAATTCACATGCACCTCCTCCAACCTTGTCTATTGCATTCGGTGCTCTCGATGGCCTCCTCTACATCAGTGAAACCAAGCACAAAGAAGGCAACCACTTTGCTGAGCATCTGCAGTCCATCCACTGTGGCCATCTGGAGCTCCCAGCTGCTAGCAATTTCATTTCCCCTCCCAATTTCCATTCCCACTCTGACCTGTCTGTCCTCAGCCTCCTCCACAGCTATGGTGAGGCCAAATGCAAACAAGAGGCACAGCACCTCATATTCCGACTGGGTAGTCTACCCCCCCACACCGTGAACATTGAACTCCCCAATTTTAGATAATCTGCTCCCCTTCTCTCCCTTTTGTCTCTGCTCAGTTCCTCCTGTGCCTGCCCCAGCCTCCCATCACACTCTTTGCCCTCCTCCGCCACTCCATCTTCCCATTACCCACACACTCCTCCCACAGAGTCCCATCTGGCCACCCCATCTCCCTTCTTGGTTCCATGCTTCACCTTCCTTTCCCATCAGATTCCATCATCTACAGCCCTTTGTTGCCTCCACATATCTCCTCCCATCCACTGCTGCTGTTGCCACCCTTCTTTCCCCCAAATGGCTCCATTTGCCAGTTGCCCTTCTTCACCTGGATTCACCTATCACTTGCCAGCTCTTGTGCACCCCTCACCCTCATCTCTTTATACTGGCTACCTCCCCTCTGTTCTTTCAGTTGAGATGAAGGGTCTCAACCTGAAACACCCACTGTCCATTTTGCTCTGTGGATGCTGCCTGATCCATTGAGTTCTTCCAGCTTTTTGTTTTTTGCTCTGGATTCCAACATCTGCAATCTTTTGCATATCCATTCTCATGGGAGGTCGTGATCTCCATTGCTAATGTGCTTTATCAGGCAGTAGCATCTTCTGCCCATGCCAGGTTAGATGTAGTGCAAGTCAAGCAATCTTCATTCACTTCTGATAGTCAATTCCCTTCTGTGATTGTGGCAAGCTGTGCATCCCGAGTCAGACCTAGCACTTCAGTTCATCATGGTGAAATGCTAGGAACTGGGCTCCCAGCAGGAATGGCACCCAGAGCCATGCTGGCTCACAGAGTGCAAGGGAATAGGTGGCCGGTGAGTTCTAGGCAACAGAAAATTTGCCCCATTGTGTACAAGTGCACATAAACCAGAACAAGATTTTACTGTATGATTCTCACACATTTGCAGTTTTGTGAATATTGGTAGTTGGTGAGAAAGGCAAGTGCTGAGAGAAGGTTCTAAAGAGCCAAAACTTATCAGAACACTGGCATATCTAAGGGCATATTCACTATATTTATCTGTTTACAAGAATTCATGTCTGAAGCTATTATGTATTATTATAATAATTGAAAATTTTAAAAAAACTGCAGATGTTGGAAATCTGAAATAAAAACAAAAGATGCTGGAAGCACTCAGCAGGTTAGGTAACATGTGGAATGAGGAATAGAATTAATGTTTCAGGTTAAAAATCCTTCATCTGATCTTCAGCCAGAAATATTAATTGTTCTCTTTCCATGCTGCCTGATCTACTAAGTGTTTCTAGCATTTTCTGTTTTTAGTTAGTTTTATAATTTTTGATTGAAAGAAAATATGTTCTGGATAGTAATTGGTTTTAATTATTAAGTTATTTACTGACACCTTTTCATGGTATTTTCAAACTAGATCCAAAATTGGCTGGGCAGTAGGAGAGAGGGAATGGCAGAGGGTTATTTTAGTGATTAGATGCCTATTATTAGTGACTTTTCATGCAAAGTTGCATGTGATTTGTTTACGTGAGTTGTTATTAGGATGAACTGTGCATTTGTTTTTGCCCCAAAGTTAATAAGGTTCTCTGACATTGAACTGACGAACATTGAAATGGCCTGCTATTAGATTTAAGATAGAAACAAAAGTAGAATGCAAAATGCAGTTAGATGTCAACCAATCTACTGGGAGAGAGTTTGTGACTTGATTGCCAATTCAGTTAATTAACATTTGAAGTTGCTTCTGTGCATTGCGTTCAAAATTTTCTGTAAAATTTCTGTTATCTCACATGTCTGTTCGATTAATTTTGTTTCAATGCTTTAATTCCTGCTGCAATCAGTTGCCAAGTGGACAAACAGCAGTGCCGGATGAGGAAAATCCATTTTCATAGCTGGGCCTTGTCATTCACCTGGTTCAACCAATATCATCAGGCACATAAAACTTTGATTCAGTTTTTCTCTTGAAGGCATGAAAAACTGAACCAGTTTGCTTTCCATTCTTAACAGATAGTGTTTGTAATAGGAGCAATCAAATAACACGAGATACAATGGTCTCCTGTACCTTCTGGTATAGGAGATATTGGAGATCACTCCTATACCTATATAGCTGGAAGGTATAGGAGTGGTCTTAAATGAGTACTTTACTTCGATATTCTGTTAGGAAACAGACTTTGTAGTTGGAGAATTTAATGAAGGGGAAGGTGGAAGTGCAGTGCAAGTCTCATTTAGTAAAGAGGAGATAATCAATGTCTTTGAGGGTTTGAAAGGTGGATAAATCCCCAGGGCCAGATGGGATCTATCCCAGGCTGCTGTGGGAGGCAAGGGAAGATCTTTAAATAGTTGCTGATCACGTGAGGTTCTGGTTGACTGGAGGACAACAGATGTGGTCCTCCTTTTCAAGAAGGGCAGTTGCGAAAAGCCTGGTAATTATAGACCTGTGGGCCTCACATCAGTAATAGGGAGGTTATTGGAGAAAGTAGGATGAATTAACACTTCAACTGGCAGGGTCCAATCAGAGACTGCTAGTTTGGCTTTGTTAAGAGAAGATCCTGTCTGACCAATCTGACTAAAATTTTTGAAGAGGTAACCAAGTGCATTGATGAGGGCAGAGCAGTGGATGTGGTTTATGTAGACTTCAGTAAGGCATTTGACAAGGTCCCACATCGGAGACTGGTCCAAGAGATTAGAGCCCATGGGTTCTTGGGTAACTTGGCAAACTAGATCCAAAATTGGCTGGGCAGTAGGAGAGAGGGAACGGCAGAGGGTTATTTTAGTGATTAGATGCCTATTATTAGTGACTTTCCGCCGGGATTGGTGCTAGGACCTTTCCCGTTTGTAGTATACATGAATAATTTCAATGTGGATGTTGGAGGCATGATCAGCAAGTTTGCTGATGACACAAAGATTGGCAGAGTCATGGATAGTGTGGAGGATCGTCTTAGTCTAAAGAGTAATATCAATGTGTTGGTGAAATCAGCTGGTAAATGGCAAATAAGTTTAATCCAGATAAATGTGAGATGATGCATTTTGAGAGGGACGCTAAGACAT
>JARFYF010000094.1:36013877-36026328 GCA_030265395.1 Rhina ancylostomus | reverse complement strand
TCAAATTAAAGCCTTCCAATTACTCCCAAATATTATTCTCTGTGCAATTCAACACATTTCATATTTCTCTTCTCCAGTTTCCAACTTCTCTCTTGACTCTAACGTTTTCTATTTTAGTGAAGACAGTCTGATAATTACCATGCTCCTCTTTTTGCTCACTCTCTTGAAGCTCCACATCATGTAGTTTTTCAGCATTTTCATGACATTTGATACAAGATTTGTGCTGGTTCACATGCTATTGTATGCTCTGATGTTTATTTTCAGTTTGAGGACACTATTTTGCTGATCACGAGGTTCTGTGCATGCATGAAACAGCCAGCACACAATTTTAATTTATTTGCTCTAGCAGACTAATGATGATGAAAAAAAATTGACCTGGATTTATTGAATGAAAATCATAAATCGATTCCCTCCTACTCCAACTCCACAGAAGTGAACCTGGTCATTATGTATTATTGAACTGTTGATGGGAACTGATGGTTTGCATTTCTTTGTACCTGTTCCCACAATTTGACTTGAGGTAAGTTTTGACTACATCCACATTCTCATCCATCAATACTTCCAACTGAATATAGATCAGAAGCAGAAATTCAGGCTGACTTTTTTCTTACAAAACTGGGGTACTGAGGCGAATTTTCTCAGCCTCATTCAGTTTTAAATGGTCTGGAATGACCAAAATTAGATACAGGAATTAACTGCTGTATTTCAACAGTAAATTGAAACAGAATGCTTAAAAATGGGTCTCCCTGCTAATAATTGATAGCATTTGCTTTGGTAACACAAAACAAGAAAACACAACATGATGAGAACTAACAGCTTGCTTTAATAGAGTCAATTTGCAGGTTACATTTGTTCTCTCTCCCATCAGAGCTTTTTGGCTGTTTAATTACAGGCCTCATTGCTTCAGTATTATCTGCAATGTAAAATGTCACCAAATTTGAAGAAGCATATCTAATGTGAGCATTTAAATGTAATATCACTCATTAGTCTTTATTGGAGAGAAATTATTCATCCTGTAACTCATGTGCAGAAAGATAAAGCTGTCCATTGTAGTTTTTAAGAAACTGCAGTTAAATAGTTTGGTTCAGTTCCCTGAATAAACCAATACCCACCAATACCAGTACCATAAGTGCAGACTCAATACTCTGCAGTTGAAGGACAAAAAAAAGGTTTTATTTGCAGTTAATTACAAATTATGGGTAAAATTCAATGACCATTATGTTTCTTATATTAAGTTGAGAGCAGTGACAATATGACATATGGTGCAGAAACTGCTCAACAATGGGAAACTGGAGAGTACTATATCTCTGTGGCATTTCCTGTTTGTTGCAGTGGAGGGTAAGGATGTACAATTGGTTATTATACGGTACATTTTTTATGGCATTTGCACCAATCTCATTGGTGATAGTAGTTCCATGAAAAACAAGCACCATCCTATTCTGCTTTAGTTCCACAAAGCATAGCCTTCCACCTATGTTTGGATAGGTAACCAAAAACAGGGTGAATATTGATTCCACCCTAATTAAATGTTCACAAAATGCATTAACTAAGTTCATAATTTCTACTTCAATGGCTAATGTGGAAAGTATTTTGCAGGCTTGCTAGCAGATATATCTGCTGAAGAAATTTGATTTCACGTGCTTTTACTGCACTGAATGGGGGTTGCATTTTGTCCCAATGCAAATTAGGAACCACAAACGAAAAAATAGCTAAATCAGGACATTCTTGCTTTTAGAAGTCGCTGTCATGCTTTGCTCCCATTTGAAAGCAGTAGAACACAACTTGGACTTCAAAGACAGCAGATGCTCAATGAACTTTCATTCACTCTTTCATTCACAAGCTGCCCGATAAGAAGCAGGTCAGTGCCATTTTAGTGCTTTTCCCATGGCAGCCAAGCAGGTTGTCTTGGAGATGAGGAAAAAGAAAGCTCAGGGTGGTGATGGGGTCAGGATCATGGGAGGGGGAGTGGGGAGAAATGGGAAGGGAGTGAGGAAGGAAATCAAAGACAAAGACTGGGGTAAACTAGCACAATGACAGCGATGGGCCCCTTTTCCTTTTGGAGCATGCCATAACTGACTATTGCCACAGCAACAGTAGAGCCATAGATCACAGTATGTTGCTCTGTATATCGATATAGTGATCTTTCTCAGTCTTATCTGTGCGTAAAAGAACAGCATATTGAATTATATACAGGGATTTCAGTGTTTTGGTGAGAGAACCGCCATCCATACCCCAGGTCAAACTGAAGGACATTTATGTCAATCAGTCTTACATTTGCAAGTGGGAGAAGGTGATTCACACTTTCTCCCCTATTTTACAGAGTATGGTATTTTTATACGTATTCAGAAGCATAGTACAGGCATTCTCTTATCAGCACAGAACAAATCAAAGTGAACTCATAATTAATCATTATTGACATCATTGTCCCTATACTTTGTAGTCCCTACCTTCACCAGAGTCTCTTCTGTGAGAAAGGAAGGTGTTGCCCTGCTATGATTGAGTGCTGTACCATGAGCAAACTAATGGTCTCTGCTTCTGCAGTCCTCACAAAGGGACATTCATGGTGTCTGCTACATTTGTTGTAAACACAGAAGGTCCTCTATGATCCCAATTTCTACTTGTCACCATTTGTTTACCAGCAGACTCTTCTTTTCACTGTCTCAGTGTAACTATGTATAGCATGATCTATCAAGATGGCATGCAAAACAAAAGCTTTTCCCTGTATCTTGATACATGTGATAATAATAAACCAATGCGAGTACCGAGACTGACTGCTGAGACACTGAGCATATGCTTTCACTGTCCTTAATTCATACATAAATTAACCCTCTATCTATTCATCCTCGTTCATTAAAAAATTAGAATCACCATTCTTCACATGTGCTTCCCTACTTACTTCATGATTTACTCCTTGCTTAACTGTCAAATGAGATACAGAGGTTGTAGATCATGACCTTTTGATCCATCTTCTATCAGTAAGTCAACACAAAAGATGACAGGGAAATGTCAAACCAGACAAGGGTCAATTGCAACAAGAAATGTCCAGTCCAATTTCTCGATGGGCAGGATATGAACAGGAAATTGGCACAGACTTCAAAACAGGCATAAAACGCTTTTCATGCATGATTTATATGTAGCAAGTGGAAAGTTTTTTAAATCCAATTTTCAGGTTGTTTCTCTCAGGGAAATCGATTCAGATTAGTGGACCATTTTTTTGGGATAGGAGATATTTTCAATGCACTTTAAATGTGAACTCTTAAATATTTAATTGCCAAAGTCTGTACTTAAATGTGATAGTTTAGTTATTTAGACATTGCTTCTTGAATAATATTAAATGGATTTTCCATTTATTGTTTTGATTTGTTTTTGGTGGAAAAAGTCCCTTTTATGATTATTCATGAAGAGAGGGCTAAAGACTCAGTTCTAAGTTCTTGGGGAATTGAAGTGTCCTTTTCATCAGCCTCTCTTCACAATGTGATAAAGAGCATTTGCTTCAGAAATGATTGTTTGAGACTTATCCCTGGAACCTGAGGAAAAGTTCTTAATTTTTCCATCTTATTTTTTCCATCTTTAAACTTTGTAAGCTGAAATTTAATTCAATTTCCTGGTTACTGAGCTGGCTGTTGATAAGTTGCTTGTTAGGTGCTTTGAATGTTGTCTGATAACTCGTGTGGTACAAATCAAAGTAAGTATAGCCTCCGGCATGTAAAAGTAGAAGCAGTTCGTTTAGACTTGTGCCCACTGGGTTTGTTTTGTTATTGAACATAGCACAGGTGTGAGATATCTTTCCATGCTGTGCATGACCAAGATGTAACAGCAGGATCCCATCCTTCAACTTGAGGCTTTGCTGTGTAAAATCCATATAACCTGTGTGCTATACGTAACATTGCCTTGAGGAAGCAGCAGGGTGTCTTATTGCTTTATGTAAGAGATGTCCAACAGGGAAAAAAATCACATTCAGACTTGACCAATAGATAAGAATGTTATTAAGCAGAAACTGATTCTTTTAATATTTTCATTTAGCTCTGTTTTTTACTTATTCTGCGGTGCCCACATCTGTTTATTGTGGATGTAGGCAAAGAGAGCAGTGCTTCGATAATCAGGATTTTGTGTTTGAAACAAGTTAGTTTCCATAAAAGTATTACAATTCCTCTCCAATTGGGTGCCATGAATGTAGTAGCATATCATCAGATTAATAATTGCCATTCATTGTGGAATGCACCTTATGCATTGCTTGTTCTAAAAGGGCTGCCAGAGAATTATATTGAGCCTAAAATGAATAAAATATGTACAAGCTGGTTAGGCTAAATTAAGAATATATAGAATGATATCAATGTTTGAATTGTGCAAATGGCAAAGATTTAATTAATCCATCAAGAGTTAGATAATTTATTTAAAACATATTACTTCAGTGTGTGAGCTTTAGAAGAAAAGCAGTAGCCTGGTGGTATTGCAGTTGGTGCAGTTGCTTCACAGATCCAGGGACTTGGTTTTGATCCTGCCTTAGTGTGCAATCTATTTGAGTTTGCTACCTCTTCGGTTGCTTATGATTTTTATTAAACAGCTGAGCTGTTTAAGCCACTTTTAAGTTATTCTGCATGAAATTTAACTTATGCCTAGTTGTTAATTAGTATTTGATGTAAGGATTCCAAAAAATAACTGGAAAACACAAGAGGCTGTAATATGTTAATGTAAACCTTATCATTTCCGAACATACATTGCAGAATAATAAACTGCTCTTGACTTTATCAGACAGTGCTAATGAATCCTATCATAGCACACAAAACTAGCCCATTCAGAAAGATTAAGAGCCAGCAATTCAAACACATGCTAGAGTATTTACTTCACATTAATTGAAATATTGTTACTTAAACCTCATTTGAAAAACTATAATTAAAACATTAATTATAAGAATTACATGACAAACTTCATTAAATGCTGCAAATAATTATTCATGTCTTTGTACATAAATAAGTATTTTTAAAGTTTATTTCTCTGAGATGAACAAATATTATTCTGTGACTCCTTTCTCTTGCAGTTGGTTGCAGCCAATCACAGTTTTGCCATCCAAAGTTCATTGAGGTACCCCTGACATCCCCCTTATATCTTTCTCCAACCACCTTAAAATTATGCCCCCTTGTGTTAGCAGAGTTGTATAATTATACATTAAGGGTTTCCATAATTCCGCAGATCAAAAGAGTTTCCAAGCTGTTCCTTTGTTTGAGTCCTTAAGTCCTTAAATTTTAGCATTAACCTCAGAATCTCTGAATAATTTAATTTTAATAATAATATCAAATCAGGCACAGTAGTATAGCGGTTAGCGTAACACTATTACAGTACCAGCAACCCGGGTTCGATTCCAGCCGCTGTCTATAAGGAGTTTGTATGTTCTCTCTATATCTATGTGGGTTTCCTCCCACATTCCAAAGATGTACAGGTTAGGAAGTTGTGGGCATGCTATGTTAGTGCCAGAAGCAAGGCGACACTTGTGGGCTGCTCCCAGAACACTCGACGCAAAAGATGTATTTCACTCTGTGTTTTGATGTACATGTGACTAATAAAGATGATCTTATCTTAAATCAAAAGAAAGCAATAATTTTTTTAACTTAAAGTAAATTATAGTCTTGCATCCTGACTGAGGTCAACATTTTCTCTGTGGTCCATGGAAGCACTTTGTACAACACATTGCAATGCATTCCTTGTTTCCTGGGCACAGTGTGATAATGTAAATGTCATTTGAGTCCTAGCCAGTCCAGGTCGTCTAATGGGAGGGTGGAGAGAGGAAACACTGACAGGATTAAAATCACTCTCCCAATTAGTTTGAGATAAAATTAAAAGTTAATATGGAAGGAATGAGGGTGAATTGAAATAGATTTATGAAAGTGGGGTGGGCAGATCTGTTAAATGTACTGGCATCTTCATATCCACAATAAAGCTTATGAGAACCTTATTTTATCCAAGCCTAATGCATGAATCCAGAAATTCAAATGCTTAGTTTCTTTTTAGGTTTGTCGTGTTCTTTATGAATCTATCCTGCATCATATGTTGATTCATGATTAAGGAGGATTTCATTGTGTTTCTTCCAGCAAGTGTTGAGTGCCTGTCATTTATGGCCCTCAATGGTATGTGCTTTGGGTGTTTGGACAGTAGGTGGCTTTAACAGCTCTGAAGAGGCCACACAATTTCAACCCACGGCAACTTATTCGTGTCAGCCTTATTGCCATCTCTAATGGAGAAGAAATCAAGAAGGACATATCTCAACTCCAAAATAATAAGCCCTTAGGAGCAGATGGTATACCTGCCAGAAGCTAAAACTTGGTGTAAAGAGTCTCTGTCAAGATGCTGCAATCTCATTGTCCAAATCTGGGAAGAGGAGGCTAGAAAAGTGACAAGTTTGACTGCGGTACTTACATAAGGGTCTCCCTGCCGGCTGCCACTGGGAAAATTATCACCAGGATCCTTCTCAGTTGCACTTTCCCAGTGGTGGAAGAGCTAATCCATGAATCACAGCTTAGTTTCTATGGAATTGATGGAATCAATCTCGGAATCAATCTTAGTATCAAGCAAGGCTGAGTTATTATCCTGGCACTTTGCTCAATCTTTCTTGCCGCAGTGCTGTACCTCACCTCCAATAAATGTCCTTTGAGAGTAGGACTTCAAAATAAATGGGAAACTGTTCAATGCACAGTGATCATACTTCAGAACCAAGGTCACCTCAACCTCAATAGTGATTAGTTCATCATGGCTTGCAAGAAGAAGGCCTTAAACATAATATCTACAAGTCCAAGGTCTTCTACCAACATGGTCTGCTGACCCTCATTGCTGTTGGGAAATAATAGTTCATGGCTGGACCATGAAAAATGCAAACCAATTTCCAAACTTTAGGAGCAACTTCTCAGCACAGACATTTATAATGAAATTTACCACAGTCTTCAATGAGCTAGCACAATCTTTTGTCAGCATATCTGATGAAGCCTGTGTGGGAATTGCAGAATCTTCCATGGATTGAGCAAGATATACCTAATGGGGTGGCTGGGCAGGATGTTTCTGTCATGATGTACTCCTTCCACCAGTCAAAGAGGACTTCTGTGTGCTCCCAATACATCATTTCGATGGTGGCAATATCATCCTGAATGCTCTGTCTCCATTTTGAGCATTCATGGTCCAGTTCCCAGGAGTCAGCAGGATTATTGCACTTCTTCAAGGAAACTTAAATCTTTTTTTCTTCAGTCCACCCAATAAGCTTCCGTAAGTGGGTTTAGAAAGTGTCTGTTTCAGTATTCTGTTGTCGAGTATGCTCATGATTTGGCCTTTGCAATATAGCCCACTGAGTGTAACAGTGGCATTAGTGCTGGGGATGTTGGTTTGGAGAGATCACTGACATTGGTTTGGCTGTTCTAATGAATGGACAGTTTTGCAGATATAGTATTGCTGGTATTGTTTCAGTGCCTTGAGCTGCCTGCTGATGATAGTCCAGGACCCAGAAGCCTATAGCCTGTACTGAGTATACCATGAGTTTTGTGCAAGATCTGATGTCTTGATCTTCAAATACCTTTTTCACTAATCAGCCAGAGGCATTATTGGCACCTCAAGGGTCGTATTGAATTTCATTGTCAATGTTCACCTTTGCCAAGAGGCAAGCCTAAGAATTTGGGAAGCAGTCCACATTTTCCAGGATCTCACTGTGAACATTTATTGTTGGAGATGCAGTGGGGGATGGCTGAATAACATTGGGGTATAATACCATTGGGTGCAGGTCTGTCATTAATGGCATATGATACTTGTCAGAACCAGTTTCTCACTGGCCCTAATGTAGTTTCAGAAAGCTCTTTAACAAATTTTTATAGGCACAATGGCTGTTAAGATTCTGTCATTTAGACAAGGTATCTTTATTAGTCACATGCACATCGAAACATACAGTGAAATACATCTTTTGCATAGAGTGTTCTGGGGCAGCCTGCAAGTGTCACCACACTACCAGCGCCAATACAGAAGCCCAGAACTTCCTAATGCGTACATCTTTGGAATGTGGGGTGAAACCGGAGCACTCAGAGGAAACCCACACAGACGGGGAGAACGTACAAACTCCTTGCAGACATGGCCGGAATCAAACCTGGGTAACTGGTGCTGTAATAGCGTTACGTTAACCGCTACATTACTGTTACCTCCCCTGTTGTGCCCTCCCTCCCAAAATATATTGTTCTCAAGAGGGACATGTGAAGCAAACTGAAGTCCGTTGGTTCATAAGGGGCAAGTATGTCCAAATTCTTGTCCTAAGACAGTGAGGTAGTGTTTGTTCTTGGAAAGTGTGACAAATGAGCTTTTTTAAAATAAAAAATTAGATTTTAATTATTTTTCTAAATGGCCTAAACTAAATAAAAAATTATTCCTTGTGAGTATTTTGGATTCTGTTCCTTCCAGAAAAAAGTTTTGCTGCATCACCTGACAACATGAAAAAAAATAGGGTTCAAGTTATATGTAAATTTCCGCTTGATGTCTTTCAAAAACAATATTCAAAATTTGCGGTCCTGCAAGTCAAGATTTTGAACTGGTCATTGAAGCCAACATTGCCTAATAATGTGGTCATATCAATCTTTTTATTTGATTAGCAAATATCTCTTTAAAATTAATTTTCAGGCAGCAAAAATGAAAAACATTTTATAAAAGGAGGAAAAGGTTTGGATAATCTTCTTATAAATAAAGGAAAAAGTCGTAAATCAGCTTCAGCAATTGAAATAAATATTCAAAAGAAATGGAGAATGTTGAGTATATCATCGCAATAAAGTGATTTATTGTAGCAACATTCATTCCAATCTCATAAACTAATTTACACTTTACGATAAGGCATGCACCAGATCTCTCCATGCCAGGCAGGGCAAACTGGCTTAAAACCATGCTATAAAATGATCTTAGTATTTGGTTTGTGGAGTTTGAGCAATGAAAACTATTGTTTGATAAGGTGTATTGTTGCAATTTATTAGTGTTTTGGTGCAAAAGCAAAAACAGAGAATGTTTTCCCCAGTCAGTCAAATTGAGTTATTTCCTCTGTGTCTTAAGGAATTATTTTATTGAACCAGCAGAAGTGAGCAGTAACTTTTTAAACCATTCTTTCTTCAGATCACTGCACATGAAAATATGCAAGTTTTTTTTTGTTCAGGGGAATCTAAAATATCATTTAAAAGTTATGCAAAATGTCTTACTTACTGACATCTCTTAATAAAATAAACATTTGATTTTCACCATCTCAGCTCTGTTTGTTCAGTATTTCCTCATTATTGATTTCTTAATTCATGTGGAACCTGTTAGTATTCCTGTTTTATCATTTAATCCCTCTTGCTCTCTGCCTCACCTTGTCTCTTTCTTGTTGTCTTTTTTTAACTAAATCTGATTTTCTAAGCACTTTAATTCCTTTTGCTTCTATTCTCTATCAATCAATGAATTCCCTTTGTGCACAGTTTGCGACCACAGTGATGCTTCTCACTCAGACTTCATACTGCACATCATTAAATATTGACATTTCCTCTGTTTAATTTTTGTCACGGAATTAGATGGAGAAATGAAAAATGAGCACAAGGGGCAATTTACTTGGACTTGGCTGAAACAGAAAATCAAATAGCTATTTTTTTCATTCATGGATTCCTGTGCAATATAAATCAGGACTGGACCTGTCCATTCTGTACTTTACAGTTTCAATCTCCTGGTCAGTTTTTTTCCTACAGTATATCGATCTACCCTTCCCCACCCACCCTGAATCTGATTCCATTCCATATCATATTTCTGCAGTACCAAATCTCCTCTCGGATTCTCTCCTGACACAATTTTACAAACAAAGGGAAAATGCAACCATTTGAAAGTAAAATGCACAAGTCTAGAAATCTTTTTTCAATAGTATTTTAGAGCTGTGAGCCCTCACAAAAATATGTGGTGGTCCACCATCATTTGCACATCTGACAGATCTTTTCAGGCACAAAAGAATTTTGAGGCCTCCTGTTCTATTGCAGTGGATTTGTGCATGACTCTCTGTGCTCCATGAAGGATTTATTTTAAAATTTAACTTGGTGGCCATAATGGCTTCTTGGCAATTGCATAGGATGGTGGTAGGTGGCATGCTTGGCTTGCTCTTAAATGTCGCCAGAGCCATTTGAATGTACATGAAATGCTGATTTGCATTAATTAATGAGACTTTGTTTATTAAAAGCAGTGGAGTGGGCAGTCTCTCACCTTTCAATGCTCAAGCAAAAATAAATCTGTTAGTCCTTAGCTTTGTTTAAGAAAATAAATTCCTGTGAATTGATCAGTGCAATGGTTCCTAGAGGTGACCACTGGGGTCATTTTAAATGATTAGAATGGAGCTTGGTTGCATTATTAGTCTTAATTTGGGACCCTTTTGATTTGCTGTGCCATACATCTGCAGCAGAGCAATTCGTTGCTGCATGCACATCATGACAATTTTTTTGAGTGTGTGTTGCTGTGCCAACAGCTGAAAGCAAGTAATTGCCTAGTCTGGTTTCATTTTGTTTAATTTTGTTTTATTCTCTATCCAACTACTTTAGATGTCTGCTGGTTATTGGTCTGTGCGGTCTTATTTCCTTGGCTGTCTAGTACTGTCCCGATGTAATGCTGTGTTTCATTTGTGGTTAAGCATCCTCTTGGTAGTCCACAGCATCCAATTTCTGTGACAGTCCAGTGGTTATCCATCCATAAGGTCTTATTTCCCTGGTGGTTCTGTAGTTATCCAAACTCAAGATCTTATTCTGCTGTGGTAGTGTGGTGGTCTATTCTTGCCATCTGATTTCCCTGGCTTCCTGGAGATTGACCATCCATAATGTTTTATTTCCCCACTGATTTGGTAGTTTTCCATCTGTGATGTCTGATTCTCATCATTGTCTCGCTGACACTGTCCTTTGTGTTTGATTTCTGTTGCGCTTTCATTGCAAGTTATGCAACCCTGGAGGATTATTTTCTAATCTTCTAGTTGCTATCTTATCTTAGCAGTAGTTTGGATATTTTGAGCAACCACACATATTTGTGATCTGGAGAAAAATCTTTGCTTTCTGTATCTTTGTCTTCTCCTTGTTGATTCTTCCCATTTTGAAGGACTAATATAAATTTTCATTTCTCAATGATTTCATTTCTAATGATTTAGAACTGAGCACATGGAGCCCTAAAGACCAAATTCAAATAACATGCAATTTCCTTTTCTTAACTAACATGTATAATTATTCACCACACCAGTTGCAAATCCAGATGTAAACAAGTGATGGAAAAGAAAAATTCCCTGTAAGCCGAGGTTGAAAGGATAGAGGCAATTAAAGAGGAGTGCCATCACAAGGGGACTTAACAATACACCACCTTGTAAAGAAAACTAAAATCCAATTTTGAAATACAGTACATCTGCAACTTTTCCTGGGCTAGAAAAGGAGATGTTGTGTATGCATACTGGGGGAATAGTTCTCCACACCAGAGGGTGAGGAGGGGCTTGGGAAAGTCAGAGGGAGGACAGATAGACAAAAATGAATACCAGGAAAATCATCCAGTTGGGTCGTTGTCAGCACACTACGCAGTGGTGTCAGAGCCTTGCACTCTGGCCCTAAATTTCATTGAATTGACTTCCGTGCTGATACAATTATATAGAATGTTCACGTAGCTGACTGGAGATATATGTCCAGGCAGAATCATTTTATTCAGAGTTTATCAGTAGAGTGAAGGGTGCAATACAATCAAATCTCTTTGAATCAAGACAATACAAAATGAAGTTTTGGAAGCTCTGAGGCAGCCGATTTAGAGATAGCAAGCAAAAATTAAGGGAAAGAGCCCTGAAGGTACATGATTCTGCACTTAAGTGACACATCAGTCAGCAGTTGTGCTACAAATGTCCACCGCTATAAATCAGAACTGTAGTTTAGATTTACTGCAATGCAGACTTATTTCAAGCCACTGTAGATTTTTACTGTTACTTCAAGTGCCAGCACTGTGCTGCATTGTTCACATATAACCATGGAATGTATGGCACCATCAGAAGAACTCAACCCTTGAGACTGAAGAGCTACAGATGTTCCAGGGTACAGATATTTTAGACATGACAGAGGGGTATGTAAAAGAAGTGGGGAAATTGTATCACTGACTTTGGAGAATGTCACTGCTGCACTCAAAGAGGACATCTTGAAGGGCTCATCCAATGAGCCCATATTGGTAGAACACAGGAATAAGAAAAATGCAATCACTCTGGTGGGGTTCTACTATAACTCTCCCAATAGCTAACAAGAGCTAGAGGAGAAGATATGCAGGCATGCCATGGGAAGATGTAACAACAACAGGGTTATTGCAGTGGATTGTTTTAGTTTCCCTAATAATGGCTGGTACTCTCTTAGTGCATGGGCTAAGATGGGGCAGAATTTGTTAGGGGTATCCAAGAGGGTTTCTTGAAATACTATGTGGATGGTCCAACTAA
>JARFYF010000094.1:35996545-36008182 GCA_030265395.1 Rhina ancylostomus | reverse complement strand
TTTCACTTTACTTAACCAGATAGCTTTATCTCTGCTGGAACATAAGCACTTACAGATGTCTAGGAGGTGTGAAAATTGTATTATGTGTTTATATCTTGCAAGTAGTTTTTATTCAGCCCATAACTAATCTCACAACCTTATATTTTCTTGCACTTAATTTTGTTGAAATCTTTAGGACTTGCTGATTAGCCAATGTCCTTTTCTCTTGCACAGTTATTCCACTCTTCCTGTGTTATAATGTCATTTGACACCCAAATTACAGGGTGTATAATGATAAAAGCCACAGAAATACAATGGGCCAAAAGCACCTTGAACAGTATTATCAGGTTACTGTTAGCTTAGAATATTGTGTTTCAGAATCATTAATTTTACCATTTTGGAAACAACTGGTGGCTTAATTGCTGATGCAGTACTTACTGATGTTCATGAAACATTTATGAATTTGCAGACTCAAACTGACCTATCTTTCCAGAGCTGGGACAATGAATTATGGATTGACCCCATGATTCTTGCAGTAGTTACTGCATTGGTGATGAAAGCGTCTAGTCAACTGAGTATTAATTTTCACAAGGAACATCTGCCTGGAATTTATGGTTGTACCAACGGTGAAAGTCTTAGTGCTTATTGTCATTCTATTGTCAAACTGACATCAGTTCTTGGCATCNNNNCAAGTGGAATTAAATATGGAAATCCATAAGTTGTTATGACACCCTGTTCCTCCACAGGGGATGCTGTTGCATACTTCTCAGATTCAGTCAACCTGAAATTGGTGATTTGAATTGAATTTCAATGTTTTGATGAGTTATTGTTTCTGCCAAAGAAGTGATGAACCAAATCATACTGCATCTGACTTGCTGCTCAGACTCACTCAGAACCACCCCACCCCCCCTCCTCCAACTCACGCACCTTGCTACCTGCACCTATCGTTTTCTGCTGCAGAGAGCCTTTGAACTCTTATTAAAGGTTTCTGTTAGTCAAAGATATTTAAAACCTATTCAAACAGATTTAAATAATTCTATAAATCTATGTATTTTGGATAGTGGACAGCATGCAGAGTTACCCTCACAGGGCGGTGGGGTGGCTGATGGTTGAATGGTTTGCGAGTCACCCAAAAACCTGCATGAATCTCACTGGGAGTTAGTCTTGGCTAAAGTTTAGTCTCTCCATAGATGCTGCCTGGCCTGCTGAGTATTTCCATCATTTTCTATTTTTATTTTGAAGCTGTTGAGTATTTTATATCTTAATTATTGTTGCCACTGCAATCAAGAACGTGTTATTGAAATAATATTGATCAGTAAACAGAGATTCTACAGGACTGCTTTTGTGAGGTCTCTGTTGTAAATGTGGCAGAAGCCTTTATTCATCGTGGATGATCTGTTGTCACATTTTTGGTCTGGACCAGAAACCCAATAAGTCTTAATCCTGCAAAAACAAAAATTCTATTTAAGTAATCATGAAATGTCACGATTCTTATGCAGAAATTTAGTCAAAATTCACTTTCTGCCTATTTCTGCTTATGGGATAAGGGCAAATGTTTTACTGACATTGGAATATTCCCTTTGCATTTGTATTGCAGGTCATGCACGTTCAACATTCCATCAAATCCTTGTACTCCAGGAAATATATTGAGTAGTGGATGTCTGAATGAGAGTCACAGGATGTTAATCACAGGTCATGCTTCTCTGGAATTCCTGTGTGCCAGTCTTTGAGTGTAATTAGAAAGAAATTCAATGATTTTGGTAGTTCTTTGCACTTTCCTCATCACCATTTCTACGATATATGGTAATATATCTTATTTTAAACAATTCCAGTTGCTCTGGAGAGATTCTAACTGTTTAAATGTATTCTGGACCTTTGAATATATATTGATTGACATTGTCAACAGAATATAATTACTTTGTGTCATCACTACAGCAAAATAATCCAGTCAGATGATTTATGAAAGGATATAATTACATTATATTTTTGCAGTAGATTTAGGGAATTCACTAAGGTGGATATTAGAAATGAATTACAGTAATAATTGCTAGGTTTGTTCAATATAGAGTGCTACATTTTAACTTGGCAAGGACTGGTTTATTAAGCAAATTAATAAGCAGTTAGTTAATGCAGCACATTGCAAAATCGAAATGACTGGTTCATTAAGTGGAAAGGAACGGCTTATTACAGCTTATCTGAACTGTTAACGTCTTCCAGTATATCACTTTTCCATCCATTAACAAATGACATGTGTACTCTTTTGTACTACGTTCAGCTGACAGCTCATGTCTCAGTCCTGTCTGTCTGCACAACTAAGCCACCATCCATTGTAAAGAGAGTGATAGCAATGATCAGTTGTGGTTCAGTTGATAACCTTTGATATGAATACCGATTTAAAGGTGAGAATCACAGTATATTTTATAAATATGAGTTAACAGCTTAACTCCATAGCCTTCATCACCCTCTTTTAGCCATTATCATCACTGATTGATTCATTCCGTCTCCTGTGGTCTTCATCATAAAACAGAATGCATTTGTTCTGGATTCCAACATCAGTCTTCCCATGGTCTTCACCCTATCATAGACATTCCCTTTGACCTCTCCACTCCTCGCAATCTTCTGTAATTTAAAATGTATTTGTCTTCTAAATTTTCTAGTTCTGACAAAAGGCCATCAATCCATTAGATCCATTGTCCCTTTGCGTGAATAAACCCCTGTGTGCGTTACTGCAGTGTGGCTGCCATTGGTAGGAAGCTCTAATACCTTTCTCTGACCATGAGCCAGGTGTGGCTATGAGTTGAATGATGTTCTGTCAGAAATCGCAATCCAGTTTTAGCACTTGGTTTTGGGTGTAAATCACCCTAATGCTGTTTCACGCTGCACTTTGGCCCATTATGGAACTATGTGCAATGATGTCTTGTAAAACCAAAATAAGTGTAATCCAATTTCAAGGAATAGACTCTCTTTCTTTGCCTTATCTGCTGAGTATTTACAGCACTTTCTGCTTTCATACCTATTCAAGATTAGCTGTTCAGTTAGCTCTCAAGGCACAAACTTGATTTTATTTTAAAATTAAGGTTGGTTTCACGATGGGCAACATTTGGCTCTTGCAGGCAGGCTTTCTGAGTTAAGTATGTTGCTATATAAATACATTCAGTATTTTCTGCTAATTTGTTGAGATGCTGTTCATATTTCCTTTGAACTGATTGAAGTAAAATAAGCAAAAAGTATTTATAGGATTTGACAATTAATTTTCTAATTTCTGAACATGACAACAGACAACAATGCAAAGGAAACGAGAAAGAGAGAAATGCAAGGGAAAAGAACAAACAGATAACAATTGTTTCATTAATCAAATAATGTATCTTAATGAGGCATCGTCATCCACAGCTGAAAGCTTCGATTGCTAATTGTTAGTTATGATGGATAATTTCAGGAAACTGTGGGGAATGGAGATAGCAATTGAATTTACCAAGGCTAATTGAGAAGAGAAGCCATAATTTAGTTGCTTAATCAACTAATGAATTCTGTACTTAACAAGAATAAAAAATAGTAAATAATGTTTTTGTTAAATGCATGTAGCCTTATTGTATGGATCTTATTGGAAGATTATAATGAAGAAAAGTTCCCGCAAATTATTCCAAATTAAAATGACTGCAAAGATTCTCAAAGCATGTGATTCATGGTTTGAATAATACTCGGTACTTTTTCAGCATTCTTTGTCCAAAACATCTCATCTCCAATCTATGGGAATACTGGCATTGGGGTCATAACAAAGATACTAAAGACATGTTTTCCCTGGGGTGCGAAAGATTTAATGTGACCTAGCGTGGCTGAAGACAAGAAACTAATTACACTTACTATTTGCTGAGATAAAGAACAAGAGCAGTGATCTGGCTTGAGGCCAGATGTTTGGTGTTGCCTGATCTTTAATATGACATCTGGGAGCTACAGTTTCAGTATACCTAGAAAACACACTAACAATATTTTAACAATGGAATTTAGGTAATTAGGGAGTTTTATTAAATGATTGCATAAATTCATTAATATTTCCCCACCCATGCTTTTTATCCTCCGATTTCCCATGCTTTTGTGTTTGATTTCCTCCTCCAAAACATTATGCTTCTCATTTCTTTGATCCCTCTTGTGAGTTTTTGCCTCTTTGATCCCATTGCTTTTGGTGACTGAACACCCCAGATAATAATTAGGAGGGAGACTTGGAGACATATCAAACAACTGTAATGAAAGCAAAGAAACAATTCCTTACCAGTCAGATACAGTTAGTCCAGAAGCCCACTCACCCATCAGAGCATCTAGTGCATGTTGGCAACTGGGAATGCCATATCCTGCTGTATAGCCTTTTTTACATTTGGACAAAAAAGCATCTTGAAGATTCATTGAAAATATTCTTATCTAAGTGTTGTTAAAATCCTCATTGAACGACATCAGTTACATTTGGAGCATGTCAGATGGTTAAGAATTAGTTCTGTAGCAACTAAATTTGAAGCTGATAGTATGCACAGAAACACAATGCTCGTATTATCAGCACACATCTGTAGTCAAGTTGCATTTCTAAAATTAAATGTACTGCACATTAGGTTTGCTGAGTTCTTGACATTTGAATATTTCTGCTTTTTAAATAGATTTTATTCAAATTGAAGTTTGTTTATCTTAATATTACAGTGGGAATGGGGCAGTTTCAATTTTAGCCAAGACCTCCACCCAATAAAATTCAGTTTTTGATGTATAAATGCATAAATGTTACACATTCTAAATGCAGACATAAATTTTAAACATTCTAAACATTGTTAATAATTCAAAGTTAAATCTTTGTCATGGCTATTTCATGTTCCTTTCTTCTAAACACTAATCTTCTTTACTTGTATGTTATCATTACAACTGACAGTGGTGTTAAATTTTTGATTCTCCAATATGCTTCAGTTCAGGTAAATGCATAGCTGGTTTGACAGGCGATTCTTAAGCAATGATCAGGGTTTCAGTGAGCTGTGCTAATGTTGCCATTTTCCAAATGTTTGCAACATGATCATTTAATCATTCACACTGCAAAGATAATTTTCACTTTTACTGCTGCCTGAAAAATGGGTGGCAGCAAACTTGACAAACATTTTACACCTCAAGGGATATTCTTTGCCATTCTTGGCCACAATGTCAAATTGGCTAAGGATTTGCTTTTGCCTCAATTTTATGCAGGGATAAAAGGAAAAATCAACCCACGAAACACATCAGTTGTTTGTTTTGCTGTCTGAAATTTGGATCCCTGATGACTGCAGGTGCATCAACACACAGCAGAATTGAAAAACCCTTCTTTACATGGAAGCAAAAGTGGATGCAAAGTGTGGTCTATCATAAGGTCGTGATCTGAAGATGTTTTCTACCATGATATTGTTGATGTGCGGTTATTGCACTTGTAAAAACAGATAATTCAAAACAATCCATTTTTGAATTAAGATTTTTAAATTTATTTTGAATAGCAAATCTACATAGTGAGTTTGTAGAAAGTGTAATAGCCTTGAGAATAAAATATTATAATTGTGAACTGAAGTAAATTGTATTTTTGGGTCGAATTGTGTTCACTGGTAGCCAGCTGTTTTACGGAGAACTGTTGTGTATGTCCTGTTTAGGGGTTTCCTTGTCTCTGCCTTCTTTGACAACAGATTTTGTGACAAAGACTCAAATTCAGACTGGAGTTTAGATGCTGATACATCTGGACCCCTGCAACACAGCTGAATTTAGCATGAGTCGAGAGGTGGAGTCCAAATATTCTGAGCTGAGAGACAAGAAGCACTTTGTATCCAGCCTCTCAACTTTACATCAGCCACAGCTGCTGCATGTATAACTCTACTCATTTGAAAGGGATTGCTAAACTTGATTTAAAAAAAGCAAAGTGAAAATCAAAAATTTATAGATGCTGAAAGTCTGAAATCAAAGCAGAAAACACTGGGAAGTCAAGCTTATTGTCACATACACAAGTACGTATATGCACAGTTGCAATGAAAAACCTACTTGCAGCAGCATCATAAGCAAATAATAGTAGAGACGCCACATTCACAAGATCAACATAAATTAAACATGAGACAAGAAAGAATACAATTAAAACAAAAGTAAAGTCCATTGTTGTGCAAAGTGGTCATAGTGTTGCTATACTGAGGTTGTGATAAGGATTGTGCATGTTGGTTAAAGTGAAGTAGCTAAAGTGAAGAACTGAATGGTTAAAGTGAAGTAGCTGTTCTTGAACTTGGTGGTATGGGACTTAAGGCTTCTGCATCTCCTACCTGATGGTAGTTGCAATAAAATGGCATGGCCCGGATGATGGAGATCTTTGATGATAAATGTTGACTTTTTGAGGCAACACCTTATGTAAATACTTTCGATGGTGGGTAGAGGTGTGTCCTTGATGTATTGGGCTGAGTCATCTGCTCTCTGCAGCTTCTTACATTTCTGCGCATTCAAATTGCTGCACCAGACCATGATGCAACCCACCAGCATACTTTCAGCAGTACATCTATAGAAGTTTGTAGGAATGTTCAATTACATGCCGAACCTCCTTAACCACCTAAGGAAGTAACGATGCTGACGTGCCTTCCTTGTGATTGCATCTATGTGCTAGGCACAGGACAGGTCATTCAATATATTAATGTGCAGGAATTTAAAGCTGCTGACCCTCTCCACCACCAGTCCACTAATTTAGACTGGTGCATGTTTGCCCTTTCCCTTCCCAAAGTCAGCGACAGTTCTTTAGTTTTACTGACGTTGAGCGAGAGGTTGTCGTTGCGGCACCACTCAACCAGGTGTCCCATCTCGCTCCTGTACTCAACAGGTCAGGCAGCATTAGTGGAGAGAGTAAGAGAATTAACATATCAGTGACCAGTCTTCTGATTGTGAGTGAAGGTAAGTAATTTATTTGTATTTTTAAATATTTTTTCATGGTTTAAGCTATTTTGGATATATTTATTACATTTTTAGTTTTTAAATATTTTAATCTATTTGAGTGTTTTTTTAATGTCTCCACTTGTCAAAGATATTCAAAAATGGTTAAAGAGCCTTGTCAGCATCAAGCAGATAGTAAATTAAGTCACAGGAAAAGATTGGGGGCAGCAGGTTGGATCAAGCACAATCAGGTCCACTGCTAATGAAAAGTTAGTAATTGCTCAATGCAAAATACCATCGGCTCTACATCAAAAATCACAATCCATTTCATTCAAAATAATGTTCAAGTGTTTTTTGTTTCTGAGGTTCAGTCTAATTTTTCATTAAAGCCATGCAATTAATACATATTAGATTAGTGTAAATTTACTTCAATTCACTGTATATAACATTGTCTCTAATGTGACATCATGCAGCTCCACTCATGAAAGAGTTACCTGTAGAGAAGTTGTTAAATGTAAGGGTTTTGACTCAAGAGGATTGTGGAATGAATGCATGCAAATAAGTCTCTGTGGGACTGCAGATATACAAATTAAAATAAAACACACATGCATTCAATGCTTAATTGTTTTCCCCCATACTTCAATTAAACTTCCTACTACAGCACATATTATTTAATTTTGAAATTGTGCAATATTTAAAATCCTTTTGTTTCATCAAAGAAATATCAGAAATCAGAACCCTAATTCCAATATGTTTGCTCCGTTGAGCCAACTGGTCTAATCACACAGTTTATCTCTGTAGTTCATTGTGCCTTTTTGTTTTCAAGCATCAATTCATGGAAAAGAATTTCCTAGGTGACCATTAAGAGTCAAGTATATTTTTCTCACTCAGCAAAAAACAAATTGCTGGAGGAACTCAGTGGGTTAGGCAGCATCTGTGGAGGGAATTACACAGTTGATGTTTTGGGTCAAGACCTTTTACCAGGACTGAAAGGGATGACAGAAGAGCTGGCAAGCAATAAGTGGATTCAGGGAAGAAGGGGTGATGGGCAGATGGAGGAGGGAAGGTGGAAATAGCACTGAAGGCTGGAAGGTGATAGGTGGAGGCCACAATTGGCTGCATTTAATGGAGTCTGATAGGAAAGGAACGTGGAGCATGGTACCCAACTGGGGAGGTGGGGTGGCCAGGTTGTTACAGTAGGGGGAAGTGACCCAGTGGGAGGAGTATGTGGCTGATGGGTGGATGGAGTGGGTGGAGGATCGGAAATAAACAGGATGAAGGGGGTCTGAGGGGGATTGGGGTAGATCAGGATAAGAGAGAAAAGAGACAAGGGGGGAGCAGATTACCTGAAATTGGAGAATGCAACATTCATGCCATTGGGTTCCAAATCAGGACAGTTTGCATCTTGGAGGAGAACCTGCTGCTGGTGGTGGTGTTTTCATGTACCTTGTCCCTTTGTCCTTCTTTGTGGTGGAGGTCATGGATTTGTGAGGTGTTGTTGGAGTACCTAAGGCAAGTAACTGCCGTGAATTTTATAGATGATACAGTGCATTAGTGCAGGAGGGATTGCAAGTTTAGGGTTGCAGATGGGTTGACAATCAGATGGGTTGCTTATTCCTGAACAGTGGCTCTTTCACTGATTTGAAATTTTAGAAGTATATTTGCAATTCTGTCATCTAAATGGGCAATTTCTGAATCGTGATAATTTTAAAGTACTGCAGGTTACACAGTAACTTCTTTTAATATTCCAGGCTAGAAACTATCAGGTGCTTGAGATTTATCAATCTTATGTGCCCTTGACTTCTTATTACCTAGCATGGTATATCAAAAGTATCTGTTTTGTTATTTTTTCATACTGTGAAGACTGTCACCAAATAATTATTCAAGATATTCAAGAAGTCTGGCATTTCCATACATAAATTGTCATCATGATTTTGGCAGTGAATGAGAGCTAGTTCAAGGATATGCATGCAAGACCTGGGACTGAACTATGATGGAGATGGGATAAATTTGTGTTACTTGATTAGATGTGCAGAAACTTAAGGTTGTTCTGACTGAGGAGAATATCAGTTACCAAGTAACCTGGATTTCCAAACCAACATTGGCAAAAAAACAACAAATTAGCAGACCTATGATGTTATTTGTATGATCTTCCTGTGCAACTTACTGCCACACATTTTGTCTAAATAATAACAGTGAATATACAGTATACACATATTTGTATGTGATAAAGCACAAGGTAAATAAACTTTTAATTTTCGCAAAAGTCAAGCTAATGCAGATAATCTCCACAACCTGAGGGGATGTCATTCTCCAAGTAAACTTCAAAAGTCTTAATATTCTTTTGCAGCAGTTCCAAAGATGACATTGTCAAAATTACACACTTCAGAAATATTCATTACTGTCCTTTAGTTCTCTTATTTAGGACCAAATACTGAAGAACTTAATATTAGTCTGCTGTGTACTGGTTTTTCCTGCAGGACAGTGAGAACCATAGATAAAATTAATTCCTCACTGCATCTTGCTTCCACAGAAAATTAATGTTCCCCCTTAGGGTAAACCAGAATGGAACCTTTGTGAGATACATGCCAGTTGTAGGGATCATTCCAGGTTTGGGGAACATTAAGCAATCATGGATAATTCTGCATTTTCCAGCTGCAGGTGAGATGGGGTTATGACTATGAATAAAGGCTGCAGGGGTGAAGGAAGTGTGGATCAATCTAAAGGTATTCCTCGAAATGTTAAATGGCATTTGTCCAGTTTATGTCAGCCCTGATCCCGTGGACATTCAAGAACTTATAACATCAGCTGGATAGGAAGAGGTTTTGAGGGATATGGGACGAGCTTAAGGAGGCATCTAGGTCAGCATAGACGGGTTGGACTGAAGGACCTGTTTTCATGCTGTATAACTCTGTGACTCCCTGCTCGGAGGAGGCATGTCAACCCGTTGTATCCCTGTGTCAGTTCTTTGGCAGAGACATACAATTGATCCTACTTCCCTGCTCTTTACCAGTGTCCTGGAATTTTCTTCCTTTCAAATATTTATCCAGTTTCCCTTTTAATGAGAATTGAACTTACCTTTTAGGTACTTCACCTCTTCTATCTATTCTTATCCAACTCTGTGTCACTATTTGCTCCTTCTTTGCTGCTATATTGGTGGCACTTCCTTTATTAGTGAAGGTAAAAACAAATCTCTCATTTAGTGTTCCAGCCATGCTCTCTGAACCACAAGAATATTGTCTTTGTGGTGCTACTCAGCCCCCTTCCAACTTTGACCAGCCTCTTTGCTATGTGTCTGTTCACATTAAACCTTGCCTTCACTTTATATTGCCCGCTGATTTATTTTGTAAGTTGTTTTTGATTCTTTTATTTCATTTTGAGATTTCCTTCATATGTTCAGGAAGCTCTGACTTTTTCCCTTTTGGGAATATGTGTACGATGCACCCAAGCATCTCCTCTTTCAATGATTCTCCTTGTTCATTTGTTGTTTTGCCTACCTACTTTTGTTCCAATCCACCCAGACCAGATTCATTTTCAATTCACTGAGGTAAGTTCTGTAAGTCTTTTGCACTTGATTGTACTTTGTCTGTTATCATAATGTTTTTAAGTCTGGTGATACTTTGATCAGTATTGCCCAGAAGCTGTTTCACCAAGTCATACTACTCTCCTCTGCACTGCAAACCCCGACCTCCAACTTTATTCAGAACTAAATCCAACTCAACTTTCTTCCTCATTGGACTGAAAATGCCAACTATCAGTGAATTCTTCACTTTTAAGCCCCTTAATCTGTTGGTACCCCAGCCGATATTGTGTTCTTGCATCTTTCTGTAAGTTGCTCCTCTATCTCCTTTCCTTTGCTTCGTGGCCTACTATGTACATCTCACAGTGTTACTAGTTCCTCAGTCGATTCCCTCATTCTCACTGAATAGATTGTTTCAGGATTGGGCAGTGGTGTTCCCCAGGGTCATTGCTAAGAATGCCTTATTCTTTTATTTGCATACATTTCCACCAAGGTATGCATGGTAAAAATTTCCAAATTTGCAGATAACACAAAGTTTGGAAGCGTGGTCGACAATGAGGAGGACAGTAATAGAGAATTGATGCCAAGTTAGACTGGCAGACTGCATTGCCTTTTTCTGTGCATTTCTATATTAGAAGATGAAATGCTTATCTTGACGTTCTTCCATCAGAAATCATGTTAACATTTTCTTTCCATTGCTTGTGAGTGCCACCTGCAGTTTGAATTGTGGATTACAGACAGATTGTATCATTAACAGTGTACATTGAAATATTTACTATCTCCAGCTGCTGGAAATGTCATGTGAAATACGCATGAACTTTGATGAATGTGTTACATCTTTGACATATCTAATTTAACCAATTCAGAATGCAAGCTCCTTTATCAATTGTTATATTGATTCTCGTTATTCAGACACTTTATAATGTAGTTTTACCTTCAACAACACTTCTCACTTACTGAACCCCTGTCATGGCATATTCGTTGTTCTATCTGATTAGTTTGCTTTGCATCCTTGTCGCTAACAAAAAGGACAGATTTTCCTCAGTTACCAGTAATAAGATAATTCACTAAATTTGCTTTTAATGAGTTTTCACGCCCCTATTTTTCTGCAAAAGTCAGAAGAGAAAGGCTAAAAAGTACTTGAAAGTACATTAGTTATGCTGCATATGCTCTGCATCTTCATCATTTTGTGGATAGGAGGGGGTGATGACATTAGAAAGTAGTAAGAATGTCCTATGGAGTATTAACAA
>JARFYF010000094.1:35972731-35984324 GCA_030265395.1 Rhina ancylostomus | reverse complement strand
TTTGAATGTGCAGCAGGTAATAGAAAAACCGTGCGCATACAGGAGTCATGGTCCAATACTCAGACAGCATGGTGTTAGATGAGAATGAGAGATTAGACCATTCAATCTACCCCTTTCAAATACAATTAACTATTGTGATCCTCCCTAGTGTAAAGTGATCTGAAATGAATGCGATGCTAGATGGCTTTCCCAGTGTTTTATACAGGTATTAAATAGTTTCCCAGGTTTTGGACCCGCTGCCTCTTTTTATGAATCCCAGAACCCCAAATCTTTAACAAAGTCTAGGAGTTAGAATTGGGATCATATCCATGATCAATTCACACTGTCACCTGTTGATCAGATCTCCTCACGAACTTGCACTTCATTGATGCATACCTGTCAGCTTCTTGCCCTGCAGGGATGCACAGGTGCCTCTGGGCCACAGTGGATGGAGCACACCCTGGAAGCGCTCGACAGCGATGCACACCATGATCAGAATTCCCGTGGAGACGGCCATGGTCTGGACAAACGATACCATTTTGCACAGGAACTCACCTGCCAACAAAAGTCAGACCTGTTCACTGCCCTGGCATAATTCAATCAATTTTGTCCATTTTAAATCAGTTTCATAGAGTCATTGAGTCACACAGCATGGAGACAGGCCCTTTGGCCCAATTGGTCCATGCTGACCAAGGTTCCCATCTAAGCCAGTCCCATTTGCCCACATTTGGCCCACATCCCTCTAAACCTTTCCCATCCAAGTTATGTGTTATGTGTACCTGTTAACATAACAAACAAACTACAAATTCAGTTTGAATGTGTGTAGGTAATATAAAACTTAGTGTATAATTATAGGGAAGACATCATTAAACTGGAAAGAGTGCAGAGATTTACAAGGATGTTGCCAGGACTCAAGGGCCTGAGTCATGTGAGGTGCCCACATTTGCTGATAGAACATACAATATGGAACGGTACAGCACAGGTTCAGGCCCTTTGGCCAACATTGTCTGTGCTGACCATGATACCAATTTAATCTAACCCTAATGGAGGGTCTCTATCCCTCTTCAATATTGCTTTTGGATCTGTTTCCACCACCTCCACTGAAGGCGTGTTCCAGGAACGTACCATACAACCCGTTGTGTGAAAAACTTGCCTCACAAATCTCCTTCAAACATCCCCCCTCTCACCTTACACATCTATTATTTGATATTTCCACCCTGAGAAAAGACTCTGACCATCTACCTCAACTATGACTGTCAAAAGTTTACATACATCTATCAGGTCTTCTTTCAGCCCAGAGAAAACAACTCAAGTTTGCCCAACCTCTTGTTATATCTCATGCCCTCTAATCCAGGCAGCATCCTGGTGAACCTCTTCTGCACCCTCTCCAAAGCCTCCACATCTGTCCTGTAATGGGGCAGCCAGAACTGTGCACAACAATCCACGAAAATAGGTGGGAGAGTATGCTGCAATGAGGATATTTGGATTCTGCAGCAAATATAGAAAGACTGAGTGACTGGGTGAAAACTTAGTAAGTTGAGTTTAACGTAGGAAAGTGCAGGATTCAAAAGGTAGACTATTATCTAGAGACAAAAGATCTATCTGTTCTTAAACCAACGCCAAAACTCTAATCACTATAGTTTAGTACCACCATGACCAATTTAACCACCTTGCACTAAAATGTTTTACTTGAGAATGCTGCTTATCTGATGCTGTGTGCCTGTGATGCTGCTGCAAGTAAGATTTTTATTGCACCTGTGCACACATGGACTTGTATGCATGACAATCAACTTGACTTTGACATACAGCAGGTAGTTAGGTAAGCATTTGTCACATTGGCTACATCCAGCTACATCACGGGCACAACCTTCCTCACCATCGAGGACATCTTTCAGGAGCGGTGCCTCAAAAAGATGGCATCCATCACTAAGGGCTCTCACCATCTGGGACATTCCCCCTTCTCATTACTACCATTGGGGAAGAGGTACAGGAGCCTGAAGACCCACACTCAACGATTCAGGAACAGCTTCTCCCCTCCGCCATCAGATTTCTGAATGGTCCATGAACCCATGAACACTACCTCATTATTCCTTTTTTTTGCACTATTTATTTATTTTGTAATTTATAGCAATTTTATGCCCTTGTACTGCTCTGCTGTTGCAAAACAACAGATTTCACATCATATGTCAGTGATAAAGGCACGGTAGTGTAGCAGTTAGCATAGTGCTATTACAGTGCCAATGACCCAGGTTCAATTCCAGCTGCTGTCTGTATGGAGTTTGTTCTCCCCGTGTCTGCGTGGGTTTTCTCCAGGTGCTCCCATTTCCTCCCACATTCCAAAGACGTGTTTAGGAGTTGTGGGTGTGCTATGTTTTTAGCCGGAAGCGTGGTGACACTTGTAACATTAGTTACTCTTGACATGATTTTCCCTTAACAAGCCAGCACTGGCTATTTCTCTTGGTCCATGCTTCTCCGAGTACCTGTTGATTGTTCTTTCAGTTTATTGTTTCCCACCACTGTCATTAAACTGTTACTGACCAAGTTCATACTTGTCCACAAAGAAAATAAAAGTTATGTACCCACCCACACCAAGCACCCCAGACACAGAATCAAACATCCTTGGTTGATCTGGTTGTATCATGGTCTGGTACGGCAATTCAAAAGCACAGTTACGTAAGCAGACAGTAGTGGACTCAGCCCAATACATCATGGGCACATCCATCCCCACCATCGGTGGTATCTACAGGAGCCATTGCAAGAAGGCAACATCCATCATCAAAGATCCCCACCAACTGGGCCATGCCGTTTCTCACTATCAAACTATCATCATACTTTCTGGAGTTTAGAAGGATGAGGGGGGATCTCATTGAAACCTCCCAAATATTGAAAGGCACGGACAGAGTGGACAGGGAGATGTTTCCTGCAGTGGGAGAGTCTAGGACCAGAGGGCAGAGGCTCAGAACAGAAGGATCTCCCTCTAGGACAGAGATTAGGAGGAATTTCTTTAGCTAGAGAGTGGTGAATCTGTGGAATGCATTGCCACAGACAGCTGTGGAGGCCAAGTCATTTGGTATATTTAAAATGGAAGTTGATAGGCTCTTGATTAGTGAGGGTGTCGAAGGTTATGGGGAGAAGGCAGGAGCATGGAGTTGAAAGGGAAAAATAAATCAGCTATGATGGAATGGCAGGGCAGACAATGGGCTGAATGGCCTAATTCTGCTCCTTTGTCTTATGGTCTTACCAGAGCAGATCCGGCACAGGATCTGAGATTCCCCAAATGTTGGGCAGAAATTTTCAAAGAAATACTTCTTAGCTTAATGGTTTATGTGTTTCATACTTCTTTAATGCTATTTCGTTAAATATTTAGTTCATCTATAAACATCTCTAAATGTACAAGATATTAAAGAACTGCTCTGATCAATGATAATCAAAGATTTTTTGCTGGCAAGGCCCTGTCTCTGGTCTTGCTAAGTGTCATACATTGTCATGAGCATTTTAGTACTGGAGTCTCCACACAACTTTCAAGACCCAGAAGCTTTTCAAACCAGATGACTGAACTCTGGAGATGCAGTGGGTCAGTGGGGTTAATCCTTCGTATCCGGCACAGGTGTGTGTTGGTATGGGGAAGAATGCAAATAGCAGTTCCAGGCAAATGACCAGACCAGCACAATCTGTCTCATTGTTGTCTTGGTTTTTAAGAAAACTTTGCACATTAATTTCATTTTTTATCAATTGTATTACTTTATAAAAAGAGGCTCTTTAGTTTGTTTTCCCTTTGATGGCCATTTTTAGTGGCCATTTAGGAAGATCACACCAAAGAATATCATTAAGATTCAGAATTCAAATTATACATTGGGAAGCTAAGTCCTTTGCCCTTATCATTATCATTTAACTCTGGAGAAGAAAAGTTATAAGGGAAAAACTTTGGTAGTGGAGACATTCAATGTTTGCAGAGTTCTGCAATTCTAATGACTCTGTGGTGAATATATCACAGTGTGTAACTTTCTCAAATCTGCAACTACGTATGCAAATTTTATGTGATGAATGACTTCAAAGGTATCTGAATGAAAACACACAGTTAAATTGATTTTAGATCCATTGTCTTGTTAGAATGTACATGGAAACCACCAGCAGCTTTAGGACTTGTTAACTTTGACTTTGACTAAATAAGTCTGCTTTCTCGAAGTGATAAAAGTATTTTCAAAGATATGCTGATAATCCAAATTCCTTTGATAACTCTTTTTGGTTTCAGAAGACGAATATTGAAGAACAAGTACCAACTTCTTTGTGAATGGATATACATGAAAGACTATTCTTGTTTATGACAAACTGCTGCTCACAAATTCTTGTAAATGATTAGTTGTTAATTTTCATTTAACACCTGATCAATGTTGATAGATGCTCAGAAAGATTCACTGTTTATACGAGGACCTACAATAACATTTCATACTAATTTGAGCCAGATGATTGCTCTTTAATGCCCATTCCTGGATATCCATCAAATTTTGTGTTGAAATTTTTGTGTTAGTATATTTGGAATAAACCACTATTAATAACCGTGAATATTGAATAGTTCAAAATCTGTAGTTTTAAAATAATTATTCCAGAAGCGATAGCAACTGAGACAGTTAAACTGTTATAGTTGTCAATTGACAATGTTCAGCAGTGAAAATCCTTAGCAATGGACAGGCACTGGATACTCAGATCATAAAATGCTCAGGTATCACGATATTGTTAAGTAACCAAAATCAGCAAGTGTGCCAAAATAGGACCTTCTGTTTGATATTGTGCCCAGTGAACTCTTGCATTCTAGGTCACAGATTGAGACAGGTTGACTCTAGGATTAGGAGGGCAAAATATTAGCTGGGGATTTGCTCCATCTTTACTCTCAAGAAATGTACAAGTGTAAGAACGTTGAACATTTCACAGCTTAGAAACACTCCAAATCTAGGCACGCAAATGAAGAAAGGCCAGGTATCAAAGATTTATTCATACTGCAGCATGAGTCAGCAGCCCATTTGAGAAAGGGTGAAGCTCAGAGTGTGGTATTTTTTACGTTTTTAGAGTCCTGACATAACCCAATAGTTCATATCTTTGTAAATGTAGGCCAACAGGTAGTGAGCTCTCTTGCAATGATTATAGATCTCTCCAGTCTCATCCTTGAGAAAGTGGGAAGAAAACTTCAAACTTGTTTTGAGTTCCAGACTGCAAGATTCAAGAAGCAGACAATTGATTCTAAGTCTCACCTTTCATGGTGCTGACCACTTGTGGTTGCAATTCTGTGAGCACTTGTGACAGACGTAAAAGAATAGATCAGGTATTCAGAAGGACATAGGTTGGATAAATAAGTAGGAGGACAAATGGCATGTAAAATTTAATGCACATTAATATAAAATAAGGCAAAAAATACAAAATAATGTCATTGATATTATGTCAATAGAATTATTCTGAATAAATTTGGTATATAGGAGCAATATTGTAACTTGCAATGTGACAAAATGAAGTGTAAAACAAAATGCTTGGATACTTGACCAGAATAGTGTAAATTGCCTTGTGTTCATGCACTGCTTAGTCCACTGAGAGTGTTGTGTAGTCTGATCACCAGGCCATGAGAAATGTCAGGTGACTTTAAGCAGGGATTTGGATCAGGTCACATAATCTTGCATTTCAAATCATCTGTTTTTGCCAATGTTTTGATTGAGGGTTGAGCTGATGTTAACTGTTTTGAAGTGGTTTGTGGACATCTTGTTTCTGCTTAAGATCAAGTGCTGTGGTCATTCACTTTGTGAGCTAGGGCAAGGTTTTGACTTTGGGCTTTGGCAACTTTTCCACCATTTTCAAGAAACTGATAATTGACTATTACGTGCCGAGCTGTTCCACCAGAAAACAGTTAGATCCTCCAAATCTTCTGTGAATGATACATAAAATATTGATTGCTTATAAGGGTGAGTGAAGACTGGAATAGTTCCAAATTTGCACTCTGGAGGTAGGAGGGAGATGAAAATGCAAATGCTACCAAAATATACAAAATATTAAATTAAGTAATAGGTCTAAACCAGTTCTTTAAAGTAAGACAGGAAATTAGTGCACCAGGGACGTAAATATAAATTCATAAACAAGTGTAAAAAAAATGCATATCCCTCAGGATATTTGAAATGGATTGTGAAATTGTTGAAGGGAAAAATATTGGAGCAAATAAAATATAGTTGGCTGCCAATATGGGAGAATGGGGTATTATTGGGCTGAATTCTAAAGGGCTAAAAGGGCATTTATTGTCATCAATCTGTCATCCTTTCTGAATAAAATCACTTACAGTAAAATTGTGGAAGTGATCATAGTTTGATAATTAAAGTCATTCTCATATTCTTCGAATTAATCAGCACCAGTGCTGTAGCAATGCAACATACACGAATATATTTTCCCTGTAGTGCTGAGATTTAATGTGCAGGTCCTCCAGCAGTACTTGCTCAGCAACTAACCCAATTGTACTATGGCAGCTTAAATTATAGCCTGATATCAATGAGAATGCCAGCATAGAGAGTGAACAATATGGATCACTTCATGGGGCACTGCAAGTTGGCTCACATTGATCAAAATCAATGTAATGTAAAAAAAATATACAGCAAGTGGTTATCCAGTGTGGAGCAAAATAAAACACCATAAATGTGTCATTTTTTCCAGGCCAGATTCTAGGCTTCTTACTTGAACACTTTGCAAGCTTATAGATTGTCACGTTACAAATTCTGCAACTTTTTCACAAAGCTTACACAGAAATGGCACCACATATTTAAAATCCTCATCAGATTGTTCAATATCATTCCCCATGCTGTGGAAGCTTGTATTAAAACCGTACATTTATGTTTCACGCAAAATGTCGTAATGGCCTTCATAGAAAATAAATGCAATAAAGCATTGAGCCTGCTCAGAAGGTTTAAGAGCACTCACTGAAGTTTGGATTTCATGGGAGAAAAATCGGGAAAAAAGATACGTTGAGTAATTTATGGAAGTCCATAAATAAGATCAAGCTCTGGAGGAGAAACCATCAAGATAGAGAATCAGATTCCTTTTGAATTGAATTATATTTTTCTTTAGGAAGGAGAAAGCAAGATCTACAATTCTATCCCACTCCACCAACAAAAATTTCACTGTTTTTTGGAGCTCATCTCATTGCATATTGTTGATTGTTAGGTAAAATCTTTCTGAATAGCATACAGATGGTATTGGCTCTTTAACAGCATAATATTGAATGTTTTGGTACAATGTATGCAATTGCACAGTCTATTATTTAGTGACAAAATATGCTGAATTACTTTAATGCTGCCTATCGGTGGAGGAAACTTAATCAAAGCTGCATTATTCAGTTTCTGATTGTACGGAGGCAAACATAAGAGGACTTTTGAGATAAGGACTCACTCTGCTGTGACTTGATAATGTCACAGTTCAGTCTGTTGCAGAGGTACTCTGTAATGTGTAAGGACCAAGTATATGTTCTGGTTATTTTACAGATAATTTTCTTTGCTCTTATTATAATCAAGGCTTTCTGACTGCAGATAAATTCCAAAGTAGTTTTATTGACCAATCTTGAAAAATAAACATGAACCAAAGAAAGGAGGTATTTATGTTGAACTGCTCCAAAACTTCTTGCCACACCCTCAATTTTAAATTGGATTATAATAAGTTTTCAAACCAGAGATTTCATGGTGTTCATATCTTTTATTATAAATATGACAGTTCCTGACAAAATATTTGGAACTTGGTGACTGAAGATAATGGAAAGTTGCAGTTATCCCATGTATCTGTGGGATATTAAATATCATTTGAACAGGATGGAATTTTTAACTTCTATGAAACTTGCTATGAACAAATGTTGAGGAGCAGCAAGGCTCCATTTGCATGATGATCATTTGTGTATGACAGAGTCAAAGTTGAGTTTGTTGTCATGTGCACAAGTACATGTATGCACAGGTGTAATGAAAATCTTGCAACAGCACATAGTATATAAGCAGCATTCATAAGAAAAACATAAAAAATGAATTATACACAATCTTTAAAGGAAACAACACAATTGGAACAAAAAAAAGTCAATTTTAGTGTAAAGTGATCAAAATGGTCGTGGTGTTGCTAAACTGTAGTGATTAAGGTTTTGCCAGTTGGTTCAAGAACCAAATGGTTGAAGGGAAGTAGCTGTTCTTGAACCTGGTGGTGTGTGGGACTTCAGGCTTCGGTAGCTCCTGCCCGATGGTAGCTGTGAAAAGGTGGCATGGCCCGGATGGTGGGGATCTTTGATGATAGATGTTGCATTCTTGAGGCAGTGCCTCCTGTAGATACTACCAATGGTGGTGATGGATGTGCCCGTGATGTATTGGGCAGAGTTCACTACTCTGCAGCTTCTTACATTCCTGTGCATTCGAATTGCCATACCGGACCACAATGAAAGCAGTCAAGATACTTTCAACAGTGCATCTCTAGGAGTTTGTTAGAGTGTTCGGTGACAAGCTGAACCTCCTTAACCTTCTAAGAAAGTAAAGATGCTGGTGCACTTTCCTTGTGATTCCATCGATGTGCTGGGCCCAGGACAGGTCATCTAATATGTTAGTACCCAGGAATTTAAAGCTGCTGACTCTCTCCACCGCCGATCCCCAATGTCGACTGGCACCCTCCTTCCCCTTCCTGAAGACAACAATCAGCTCTTTAGTTTTGCTGAAGTTGAGTGAGAGGTTGTTGCGGCACCACTCAACTAGGTGTCCAGTCTCGCTCCATTAAGCTGACTCATCGTAACCTCTGCTTCATCCAACAACAGTAGTGTCATCGGCAAATTTGAAGATGGCATTGGAGCTGTGCTTCGCCACACAGTCATGTGTGTATAGAGAGTGGAGCAGGGGGTTAAGCTCACAGCCTTGAGGTATACCTGTGTTGATGATAAGCAAGGATATTAAGCATTTAAGTGATGTCTTACAGGAACATCTTTCATCATGTCAGCCACCGCGATAACAACTACCCCATTTATTTAGCATCTTTAATGTAGCAAGATGCTCAAGATACTTCATGGGAACTCCAAACGAAAATTGTTGCTTGGCCACTCGGAGATATGAAGTTAAAAACTTGTCACAGAGTTAGATTTTTGGAGCCTTTTAAATATGGATGTTTGAAAGGCTCTTTTGGTTTCCTTTTAGTGTATTTACCTTCGTTTAGTTTAACTTACTTTATGCATTGTATGGCTTTGCTGCAATGTAGATGCAACTTGTGGTTGAATTGGGATTCCTCTTGGAATGATTATGGACAGTTCCAGAGAACTAATCAGAATACTGAAATGAAAACTGAGCAGGATGTAAGCATTGCCTTTCATCACTATCAGTGATGTTGTGATAATATCCAAAGATAATTGCTCATCCATTATCTCCTTGTTCTTGAGGGGGCATCAATGACTACATTTGATAAATGCATATATGATTGTGATGGCTTTAAGATGTCCTGAAATGTGTATATAATGCAAATTCTTTCTTATTTTTGCTTTTGACCTACAAGCAGAAACAGAGCTTTTAGGTGCTGGAAGCTAAAGCATAACAGCAATCAGTGCATCAAGCAAATGGACTTGCTTTCAAAGATTTGAAAGATTATGTCCATGCAAAATGTGATTGAGGTATTAATCTTGTTTTAATGCATTATCTTGAAGGCATGTCTGATTGAGATGGTAGTACATAATAAAAGAGATTCTAGGGTTATGTGACAATTGACCATCAGTAAATGTGAAACAAATTACGAGGTAACACTGTACCATGCAATCATGGGCCAGCCTAAGTGATCTTTCACTGATTGACGCACCTTTTCTTGGGTTCTAAAAATAGTCTGCCCAAGGTTAATCTTATTTGCCATGAGCTACAAAAAGTGGCACATCATCATTTAGTGACCTCCCCCTCCCCACTTTAAAATTATTTGAAATTCATTTTGATGCTTGAACAAGACTTAACAATATTTGTCTCTGTATGCAGCCACTTGGCTTTAAGCATGCATATCCCTCTAATGTGGATGTGCAGGGCAGATTTTCTGCTTATCAGGTTTCTTCATTGCCTAAGACTGAAACCGCATAACAGCTGCAAATAGTTAGTGAAATGAATTGATGGTGGAAAATTCAAACCAGTCAGTTCACTACATTATCACTTAGCTTTGCTTCAGCCAGGTGAAAGAAAATCTTCAATAATTCTGGTCATGGAAAAGCTCCCCCTAAATCCTTCCAAAGATGGGATTACACCATACTGAATACAATGTCCCAAATGAGATCTGACTGGCAATCTGTGTAACTATAATTGCATTTGTGCTTTTATATTATGAGCCTTTTCTGATGCAGCCCATCATCAATTAGCCTTTTTCATTCCTTGTCACATCTACAAGTCCTCTTTTAATGATTTATGGACTCCCATTAACTGTTATTCATCCCATGTACTTAATTTTTTCTGTGGTCTTTCTCTACTACTTCACAATTCATTATTCTTCCTGATTATACTAAAGCTGCCACATTTGATTTGCTCACCTTTGTTCCCAAATGCAGATGATTTATCTGCAGGGTGAAAAGCTCATGACCCTATTCTGATCCGTGGCACACAGGGGTCTCTGCTCTGTTTGGGGATAGATCTATTTTCTCAACTCACTTTCCAACCTGATGATTAGTTTCCTGTTCATCTGCAATTCTGTGTGCCTTGGCTTTGGTTAACAATCCTTTGTGCAGGACTTTATCATACCCCTTCTTAAAATCCAACATACTACTTGAGCGATTCAATACAAAATTTCATTTTGTTAGCAAGGCATGACTAAACTTTCACAAGATTCACATTTCTAAATACTCACTTTCTCTTCTCCCGGATGATGGATGTAACAATTTTCCTAATTAATGTTACACATGCTTCCTGACACTTAGCTTGTTCCTTTTATAAGCAACAGCACAGCATAATAAACAGAATGGTACAAACAGGGATGAAGAAGCTGCCATTAATCTATCTGCTTTCTTCGTTCTCAATGAAAATTAGACTCTTTATGATATTTGGAAATTATGTTATTTTTAACTCCAAAAGATTGAAGAAATTGCTGATAATGTTTTGAATTCAGAAGGGAAAGCAATTCCTGCTTTATGGCTGTCAAACAGATTCAGAATATTTCCAGTGTAGGAGTGGGATGGCTTGACATCTAATCATGCATTGTTCCCTTTGTTGCTAAATTTGTGTGGACTGATTCTTCAGGTGTTTCAGGCAGAGGTTGAAAATGGGCACTATTTCCTTTCAATGTGTGTTAAATAACACCAAATCAGCCCTGACTGAAGTTGTAACTGACATCGTACATAACTGTAACCACGGTAAGCTACCCATCATTTTTCTCGATCTGTATACAACTTCAAAAGCAGTGGACTGAACTGTGTTCTTATAGTGCCTCTTCCTGCCATCCGGTGGACTTGGGGATCTGCCCTTACCTGGTTCAGTTGTGGGTTAATGCCAGAAAACAATCTGCAATGGCTTTTTTTTCCTGCTCCACACCATCATTTCTAGAATCCACCAAGTATTTATCAAGGTCCTTCCACTTTCTCATTTACACGCTGTCTTCCTTGTGACATCTTTCAGAAAAACAA
>JARFYF010000094.1:35870319-35881344 GCA_030265395.1 Rhina ancylostomus | reverse complement strand
CCACACTGCTAAGAGTCCTGCCGTTAACCTTATATTCTGCTTTCAAATTTGATCGTCCGAAGTGTATCACTTCACACCTTTCTGGGTTGAACTCCATCTGCCACTTCAGCCCAGGTCTGCATTCTATCAATATCCTGTTGTAATCTACAGCAGCCTTCTACACTATCCACAACACTATCAACTTTTGTATCGTCAGCAAACTTACTAAAACACCCTTCCACATCCTCATCCAAGTCATTTATATAAATCAAAGAGCAGGGGTCCCAGAACAGATCCCTGCAGAACACCACTGGTCACCGACCTCCAGGCAGAATACGGTCCATCTACCACCACCCTCCGTCTTCTATGGGTGAGCCAATTCTGAATCCACACAGCCAAGTTTCCTTGGATCCCATGCCTCCTGACTTTCTAAATGAGCCTTCCATGAGGAACTTTATCAAACGCCTTACTAAAATCCATGTACACCACATCCACTACTCTACCTTCATCAATGTGCTTTGTCACAACCTCAAAGAATTCAATCAGGCTCGTGAAGCACGACCTGCCCCTCACAAAGCCATGCCGACTGTCCCTAATCAGCCTATGCTTCTCCAAATGCCCATAAATCCCATCTCTAAGAATCTTTTCCAGTAATTTGCCCACCACTGAAGTAAAACTCACTGGTCTGTAATTCCCAGGGTTATCCCTACTCCCTTTCTTAAACAAAGGAATAAAATTTGCCACCCTCCAATCCTCTAGCACTACTCCTGTGGCCAGTGAGGATGCAAAGATTATCACCAAAGGTGCAGCAATCTCTTCCCTCACTTCCTGTAATAACCTTGGATATATCCCATCTGGCCCTGGTGATTTATCTATCCTAATGTTTTTCAGAAGTTCCAGCACATCCCCTTTCCTTACGTCGACATGCCCTAGCGCATCAGCCTGTCGTACGTCATCCTCACAAACGGCAAGGTTTCTCACTGGTAAATACTGAAGCAAAGTATTCATTAAGGACCTCCCCTACCTCTTCCAACTCTAGGCAAGTTTCCTCTTTTATCCCTGATTGGTCCTACCCTCACTCTGGTCATCTTCCTATTCTTCACATACATGTTGAATGCCTTGGGTTTTCTTTAATCCTACTCACTAAGGACTTCCCATGCCCCCTTCTAGCTCTCCTAAGTCCATTCTTAAGCTCCCTCCTGGCTACTTTGTAACTCTCCAGAGCCCTGTCTGATCCATGTTTTCTAAACCTCAGGTAAGCTTCTTTCTTCCTCTTGACAAGATATTCTACATCTCGTGTCAACCAAGCTTCTTTCACTCTATTATCCTTACCCTGCCTCAATGGGACAACCTATTCAGAGCCCCATGAAAGTATTCCTTAAACAACCTCCAGGTTTCCACTGTGCACTTCCCCATGAACATCTGTTCCCAATTTGCACTCCCAAGTTCCTGCCTAATAGCAACATAATTCCCCCTCCCCCAGTTAAATACTTTCCCATATCGACTGCTCCCATCCCTCTCCAAGTCTATGGTAAAGGTCAAGGAGTTATGGTGACTACCTCCAAAATGCTCTCCCACCAAGAGATCTGAAACCTGATCAGGCTCATCGCCTAGTACCAGGTCCAGTATGGCCTCTCCTCTAGTCGGCCTGTCCACACACTGTGTCAGGAATCCTTCCTGTACACACCTAACAAACTCCGTCCCATCTATCCCCTTTACAGTAAGGAGGTGCCAATCAATATTAGGGAAGTTGAAATCACCCATGACAACAACACTGTTAATTTTGCACCTCTCCAAAATCTGCATATCATTTATTATACATATCATTTATTCATGAAATTATGCAAAGATAAAAAATAAATTACATTATCTTGGTTGTAACTGTGGTTTTGTGGCAGATCTCTACCCTTTGAGTGTGAAAGTTAGGGTTTTAGTTCCCATTTTAGAGAATTTGACATGAAATCTAGGTTGCTCCTTGGTGTACCAAAGGGTAAGGGGAGATTTGATAGAAGTGCATCAGATCATGGCTGTTTAGGTCAGGTAAATAGGGAGAGGCTGTTCCTCAGATAGTTCAAAAACAATTTCTGTGCAATTGATAGTGCAAATGATAGTGGAAATATCGATATTTTTATTAGATAAAAATCTAACATTATGCAAAAGAAACATTGTAAAGAAGTTGTAAAGAGGCTGAGGTTTTAATCTCTATTCTGATCTTCTTTAATTCTATTCCATAATGTGTCATGATTTGCATCATCTTGCATCTTTTATAAAAGAACATGCTTCACCTTTGAATAATAGTTAAGTTTCTTGTAAATTGGTGTTGGCAGGTAAACCCTGATTTTGTTCAATCTGTTTACCAACAAGGTTGTTAAAAAGTGAATCTTCCTGCAGCTGTAATTACAAATCCATAGAATAAAACCTGGTTGCTTTTGGATGAGTGAGATGTATGTCACAGGCTATTAAAAGTAATAGCCTGTGTCCATCACATGAGTTGGGAGACGCCCATACTGTTTTAATCTGTGCTTAATGTTGCCACTGATAAAATTGCTCTGAACTACTAATTTTCCTTTGTTATCAGTGCAACTGATTCATGTCTTGCACCCATCATGAGAAAACTTGCACAGGCATTGATGGAGTACAACTTTGAACAGCACTCTGATGTTTGCATTTAAGTGGGCTTTTTTGCCTCACACACTGATCCAAAGTACACTGAAAACCAGCTCACATTTGTATCATTGTGGAAAAGGAGCAAATGCTGCATTTTCAATACAATGCAACAATAGGAAAAAATATTGTTCTGTCTTATTTCTCTTAATTTCCTTATCAGTGTCCTTACAATTATCAAATTGGATTGTTCACTCTTTCATTCCCTTTTGAGCACCATTTGGAATAATTAAGGATTCACCTTTTGATTGTGCTCCTCCTGCTTTGCGCTGTCGTCAGTCTTTGATTTACATAAGATTATCTTGACAAATGATATTTCTAATCATCACATTTTGGATGCAAGTTGATACCGGAATGGTGGGGGTGGTGGATGTTGCCACTGAGCTTCACAGTCTGCATAAGTGGGCAATATAACATAATCATAGAAAGATTACAGCACTAAAGGAAGCCACTTGGTTCATTACGTCTGTGCAAGCTCCATGCAAGAACAAACCTGAGGTGCAAAATGCCCCACCTTCATCGCCTGCCTCTATATTTTTGTTTACCTACTCATTTCTGGTTTAGTTTTGATCATATGCAGGTTTTTTTAACTGCTTTTTGAACTTACCCTACCACTTTCAACAAACTCTGTACATCTCTCCTTGCCCACCTCCCCTCCCCCACCGATATCTGTGTTTCTGCAAATTGTATTTTCTAACTTCTGTTGGTCCAGTGTCAGGCAGTTGACAGCCAATAATATTAGCACATGGACAGCCTGTCCTTTAGAATTGTTTTTAGTGTGTTCAGTCTAAAGCTTTTCATGAACATGCAAATAAATAGTGGAGTTGTACAGTTTACAAGCAGGGAATTTTTATGATGCTGTTCTTGAGAAAAATGGGCCTCTGTGTAAACAAGAATTTGTCATCCTCAGACAGAAGGCCATGGAATTGTAAATTCATAACTGATACTTGACCCTTTGGGAGAACTGACAGGATTGGATTAATTTAGTTAAGGGTTTGTAATCTAAACATATTCCATCTGGCAATGAAACAACATTGCAGAAAGAACTGTCATCTTTCAGTGTTCTTTTTCAAAGCATAATCGAAAAGGGATTTAAGTTTTTACATGAATGCGTTGATGTACTTGAGGCTTCTGTGGTCACATGTTGTTTACTATGAGCAAACTACAGAACACAGGCCTCTAATTCTAGATCCTAGTGATAAAAGATTAAATTAAATACTGGCTCATATTCACGTTATTACAACAAAGTCAAAATTCCTCATACTTCAGGATCCCATTTTATATTCCTTCATGTTAATGTCATTAATTTAAATATATAGAAAGGATAAATGGCAGTATTAAAATTTTCTTTTATTTTTCTGAGTGGCAACCTTTCAATGAATTTAGCTCACAAACAGGTTTGGGTGTGAATTACTCAATTATGATAGCAATAAGAATGAAATTGAATTTCCTTGTATTTTCTCCTAATTATATTTTTTATTTTACCTTTGGATTTTAATCTTTATGATTAGCATACAGTGGAGGAAGCAATGATAATAAAAATGTATTAATAGTTTAATGAAGCAGATTTTTTCAGGGTTATAGCTCCCCATGGAATCTAAAAAGAATGAAAACAATAAAACCACATTGTGGAAGCAAAACACAGTCCACAGCTACTGCTGCATTTTTGTATTTATTATTGGCAACCAAGGACTAATTTTTATCCCAGTGATTTTGAAAGTTTCTCGCTCTTTGTCATCAGTTCTTTTCCTGTTCTGTAAGCTTTCCTACCTATTGGTTATCAAGCCTGCAATTTAGTGATATCTTGATTCATCCATCCCTGTCGAGGCACGACAAAAGGGGATCTCTAAATCTAACCATGTTGAAGCAGCAAAAATGAGCAGGACTTGAAAATCAGAAGGGTATTTGATTCTTCTCAGTTTTGTTTTAGGCAAGAATTCATTAAGGGACTGATGGAAACTTCTGCCCATTCCTGTAGTTCAGATGAAGTAAATAAAACTTAAAAATGATTAAAAAATGAAAAAGGAGTTCTTTGTCTTAAGAACATGTTGGCACATAGAAGCCCTTTCCTGCAGTTGTCTTGTTCTTTCTTGTTGGTATGTCATGTAACAACTTTACAAAACATTGGTTAGGCCACACTTGGAGTGTTGAGTGCATTTCTGATTGCCACGCTACAGAAAAGATTCATTGTGGTTGTGCTGGAGAGGGTGCAGAGAAGATTCACTCGGATATTGCCTGCATTGGAGGGGGTTTGGTTATAAGGAGAGATTGGATAGGTTGGGCTTGTTTTCTGTGAAGTGAAGGAATCTGAGGGGTAACCAGATAGAGGTAAATTATGAGAGGCATAGATAGAGTAAGGATCATTAACATGGAGGGGTCATCTAAAATAAAAGAGCAAAGGTTTAAGGTGAGAGAGAGGGGGTTTAGAGGGGATCAGGGGAAAGTTTTTCACATAGAGTGGTTTATTTCCAGACCACACTGCCAGAGGAGTAGGTGGAGGGAGATACAATAACACATTTAAAAGAAATCTAGACAGGCACTTCAATACCCAAGGCTTAGAAGGCAGGAAATGGGATTAGTATGGATCGGTACAATGATTGGTATAGATATGGTGGACTGAAAGACTCATTTCTGTGCTGTTAGTCACATTGATGCAAGACACTCAGTAACAATACTTATGGTATATGTAGTCACCATCAATGAGATGCTGATGATAATAGGAGGGTGATATGCTAGCTGTGGAGAAAGCAAAGAAGCAAGGCATATGTAAACTTTACAGCTGAGAAAAGAGACACAGTTGAACAGCTCAAAAGACATTTTCACAAGCCCCTTTAAGCTACAGAACTAGTTCAAATCAAGCTGGAATTGCACGTGAGCAGATCAAAAATGTTTGACACCATAACAAAGTTCATAACAAGAAACATCATCCGATGACTCAGATCTTTACTTACCACAGACCTCAAGCAGTTATGGTCCTCACTGAAATCATCCATTCTCCCCTTAACATTGCCACTTTCCCACAACCCCGTCAATAATTCAGCAAAGCTCTAGACATGCCTTTCTAATTTCGTACCTGCACCAAACAATTCTTTGTAAGATTCAGTTGCTTCGATGTGTAATTTTGTTACAATGCTCAATCAATTCCCAATCAAATATTAAATTAGCTCTTTTATTTTAAAGTGATAACACTTTAATTTAGACAATTTAATGTACTTTGGAGTCTGATCATTGCTGAATATATGGTCTTGTAAATCTGGTCTTGGGCTGAACCACAAAATGTTGGGTGCTTACCATACTTTTCTGAAATTGTTCCTTCAGACTCTGATGCTTTTGTTCCTTACTTGACCAAGGAGTGTATTATCACGTTTCTTTTCTGCTGTAAGATTATACTTTAAACAAAGTTTCATGTTTGTCACCATTTTTTGTGATGAAACTCAGGAATAATGACATTTTCTGAAAATATTATGCATAAACATAGCTTGAGTTAGTACTGACACAAGTATAAGAACCCCTGAAAATGTTTATTATTGCAGAGAATCAATAAAGGCAAATAATAAATACTTAAAATCGGTTCAAGAAGGCAACTGAACAATGTGTGACTGTTTAAGATTAGACAAAGTGAAAGGCACCAAGTTTCAGTGAGGGAATCTTGAAAATTCCAGCAGATGGGAAGGGAAGAGTCAAAGGTTGCAGATGATGAGAAGTTATGTGCGACACAGTGGTGCAACAGGTAATACTGCTGGTTCATATCTCCCGTGACCCGAGTTTGATCCTGATCTCTGCTGCTATCAGTGTGGAGTTTGCACATTCTCCCTGAGACCTCTTTCATTCGCCTGGATGCTCCAGTTTCCTCCCATATCGCAAAGTTCTAGTTGGTAAGTGAGTTGATGCTGTCAGTTATGCCTGCTGAAGATAGTGGGTGGAAGGCCTGAAAATCAGGGGTCTATTGATGTGCTTATGGGAGAGTATAGCTCACAGGTAAATAAATAGGGAAATGCAACTGATGATATTTCTTTTGAGTGCTGGCATAAATTCAATGGGCCAAGTGGCCTCTTCCTCTTCTATAAGGAAATATTGTATAAATAAATGGAGATATTCTTAATGGTGACTCCTGGAGAAATCCTTCAGCAATGAGCCTTGAAAGGAAGTTTTGGTACTTATGGAACATAGAAGCATTCGTTAAATGACTCAGTCATTATCTGGATGATGACAGGTGCAGTATAGCCTCCAAGTATATTTCTAACTCCCTGTTTCTTATTTTTTTTATTCATTTCTAATGTGTTGCATATCATATTGCCCACTCTGAAGCATTTGGAATTTGTCAGTGTTAAATTTAGTCTACCATCTGTTGATACCAGCTTCCTTATTTGTTTCCTCTGCAAATCTGACATTCTTGCAGATTTTTTAGACCAAACAAATGATGTACATGAAAATGCAAAGATCATTTTGAATTCCTGTTGACTGCCAGTATCAATTTCATTCATTCATTTTCATGTCTCCTGCTCCAAGTCATAAAAACTGACAATGTAGTTTTGTGATTGTCTCCAATCCACCAGCGTTGGATTCACAAGTGTCTTCATTGATATCATTTCTTGTTCTAAATCTCTCTCCAGGAACATTCATAACTTCTAATTCTTCCTTTGTTTAAAATCTTCTTCATACCATAATGGATGGATTATTTTTGAATCTTCTCCAATAACCTTTTCCTTAATTCCTGCTTTGAGACTGCTCTTCTATGTTCAGGCTGGCTTGCGCTTGTTGGATTGGACTGTTTTAATTAGTTTTTTTAACATGTATAGTGTTTAATACATCTCCAGTGGCTGCACAAGGAATGGCCACTTACTAGTTTATTGGTTTGTCCATCAGGTGAATATGTGGTTTTCTCGTTGGTTGGTTTGGCCACAAGTATCTAATAGGTTTCCTCAGTGGACTATTGTTAGCTAAAGAGCATTTTTTTATCTCAGGTATAAAAGGTGTTGTCTGTTGTTAATCTCTCTCTCTGGCTCTTCCTTCCCCCTGGCCTGAGCTCACCTTTTGTTCCCTTTGTCTCGGCTCCTCAAAGCTGGTGCCATGTGCTATGTGACTGTTCCTTTGTTTTAAACTTTTCAATAAAACTTTGTGAAGCACCAAGTTTTTTTCAACTCACTCCTGGACTCCTGAAAGAACCTGTGGATTCGAAAATAACTGGATCCAACACTGAGGAAGACTATTTGTGCAGAATGCACCATCTGACAAGACACATTCAACTGAAGCTTTCAAAAGGAAATTGAAACAGTGCTTAAAAAAGTTACAGACTACATGGGAAGGGCAGGGGAGTGGAACTAGCTGCTTTGCTCTTTGAGGAAAGCTGGCATGGACTCAAAGCATTAAATGGCCTCCACTTGTACTGTTGCCATTCAATGATGTCAAAGGAAATGGAATATATAAGGTTGTCATACTAATTAAATACACCCAACAATTATAATGTTGTAACATTGCAGCTTATACCTCCCAGCTACTCAGAAAGTGCTGTGGAGAAACTCCAGTGCAAAAGTATTGCTTCACCAACAGCTATTTTAATTACTACTACTATTGAAAGTTAAATAGAAGGAAGTATTTCATTCAAAACGACAACATAAAAACAAATGGAGCATGTATAACATGGTGAATGAATCATTTATATTGTTCTTGTCTAATTACCCCGTGCCTCAACACTACCTGAAAGCTTACTCCTGGGGGAAAATTTTTTATTGTAGATCGGTGGGAAGTTATGATAGCCCAGATCGCTTACTCTGCCAATAGCTGGCTTGATGTTATTTTAACTGACCAAAACCTATTGAGCAGGAAGCAGGACAGTTTCCTCCCAGGCTAAACCATAAATGTTGTGGGTAATGGCCAGACAAGGTAAAAAATTTCTTAAATTCCCTTGTGCAGCCAGGAAGAGAAGTATGCTGGCTCATTGTTAAATGAAACTTCCATTTTTGGTCATGGATTCTTCACTGACTGAATCCTAGTCATTATGGTCAGTACTCAAAATTGTGACATCTGGCAACCATAGCTAATATTTCAGTGTTGGCGACCTGTCTAAACTAGCTTGTTTGGATAACAGGATATCTTCCCTTTCTCAAACTCATTTGGCGTCACCTACAGGTTCAAATTCAACACCTCCACTCCTTGCACAATAAGCTCAGTAATCCACTGTCTTTGTGGCCATAACAACACATGGAAACCACAATGTATGTTTTATTATTTGAGTATTTTATATAATTTATTACTAAAAATATTTTTTTAAAACCTGCTTAATTTTGGAATTAAGTCATCTTCCATCCAACAATTTCACCCCCAACTGGAGATCAAACCTACTAATTTATTCTGAATTTAGCCATCCTGATCTTTTGCTTAGTTGAGAATCAATTTTCTAATGTTAGAAGTTAAACACCATTTATTTTCTTTACAAGGCAACCAAAATTGTTAAATGTTTACTTTAAAATAAGTTTGATATGTTCTTTGGCCTCACAATCTAAATGTGTTTCTATGCTATATGTTCACAATATAAAATTCAATTAATTAGATAACACACACTTTTCTAGAACATGAACATGGAACAGTACAGCACAGGAACAGGCCCTTCAGCCTGTGATTTTTGTGTTGACCATGATGCCAAATTAAACTAGACTGATCTGCCTGCACATGATCCATATCCCTCCATTCCCAGCATGCTCATGTGCCTGTCTAAATGCCTTTTAAATGCCACTATTGTGTCTGCTACCACTGTCAGCCCTGGCAGCATGTTCCAGGAACCTACCACTTTCATTATACAATACTTACCCTGCACATCTCCTTTAAAATTTCCCCCTCTCACCTTAAATCCATGTCCTCTAGTATCTGACGTTTCTACCATGGGAAAAAGATCTATCTGCCCCAGATATGCCTCTCATAATTTTATAAAACTCTTATCAGATCTCCCCTCAGCCTCCAATGCTCCAGAGAAAACAATCCAAGTTTGTCGAATCTCTCCTCATATAGTCTCTTATCCAGGCAGCATCCTGGTGAACCTCTTCTGCACCTTCTCCAAAGCCTCTACGTCCTTCCTGTAATCGGGCATCCAGAAGTGGACACAATACTCCTGACACAGCCTAACCAAAGTTTTATACAGCTGCAACGTTACTTCCTGACTCTTATTCTCAATGCCCACCGATAAAGGCAAGCATGTCATATGCCTTCTTTACCACCCTATCTGCTTGTGTTGCCACTCTCAGGGAGCTATTAACTTGGACCCCAAGATCCCTCTGTACATCTCAATTCTCTTAAGGGTCCTGCTATTTACTCTATACTTTCTGCTTACATTTAACCTTCCAAAGTACAACACTTCACACTTGCCTGAATTAAACATTTGCCATTTCTCTGCCCATATCTGCAACTGAACGATATCCTACTGTATCCTTTGTCATTTTCCACAACTCCAGCAATATTTGTGTCATCTGCAAACTTACTAATCAGCCCATTTACATTTTCATCCAAGTCATCTATGTATATCACAAACAACTGAGGTCCCAGCATGGACCCCTGCAGAACACCATTGGTCACATACCTCCAGCCAAAATAACACCCCTCCACCTCTACCCTAAGTTTTCTAAAAACCAAGCCAATTTTGAATCCAATATACCAAGTCACGAAGGATCCCATGCATCTTAATCTACTGGATCAGCCTACCAATTGGGACCTTGTCAAATACCTTACAAGGATGTTGTCCATGTACACAACATCCACTGCCCCACCATTAACAAACATCTTCATCACCCCCTCAAAAAGCTCAGTCAAGTTTGTAAGATGTGACCTGCCCCAGACAAAGCCATGCAGACTATCCTTAATGTCCATGCTTTTCCAAATGTGAGTAAACCCTATCCCTAAGAACCTTCTCCAGTAGCTTCCCAACCACTGATGTGAGGCTCACTGGCCAATAATTTCCTGAATTATCCCTACTGCCCTTCTTAAACAAAGGAACAAGATTCTCTACCTGGTGGAATCCACTTTGGCTTTCTTATTCCAGTGGAAGGACTTGATGCTTGTGATGCTATGGAGGATGGTGGAGAAACTGGTATTTCTGTCAACAACAGTGGTTTGCTTTTCACAGGAACCAGAGCTATAGGGGAAAAAAATTAGAATATTATATACCTTTTATCATCAGCTAATTGGAGGTGCACTCGAGTATTTTATTGTATTGTGAAGCAGTACAAGGTTCATAATGACATGACTGAATTTGTTGTATAAAAAGGCAACAAAAATAAAACTGAATTGAACTACTTTGTGAGATACTATGTTGGAGCCCAGGGGTGTTAAATTGGGAAAACTGATATGAAGAATCTCTACAGTTACTCACTTCCTGAGAAATCACACAGGGAA
>JARFYF010000094.1:35751886-35763519 GCA_030265395.1 Rhina ancylostomus | reverse complement strand
AAAACTGAAGTTATTGAAATCAGATAATCCATAGGGAATTAGAAAGCCCAGCCTCTGAAAATGTGGAAAAAGAAACTTTGCTAAATTTTATTATTTAAGAAAATGATGTGTTTGCATTAATACAGCAATCTGTTGATTAATTTGTATATGTGGAGGTCTTGATGAGGCTTAATAATTAATGCTAACTTCAAACACATCAACTGGACTAAATCATTTCATTGATTCAGAGATCAGAATCTTGAAGTTGAACAGTGAGAAGGCTATAGAATTTGAGCTTATAGTAGTTTTTTTCTGCAATTCAATTGTTCAAATTTGATGTCAATGTTAGCAACTGACTGACAGAAAATAAAACCAGCAATGCTTGAGGGATACTGCATGGGAGCAGAATGATGCACAAAAACAGGTGGAAGGTAGTCAAGGTGATTAGCAAATTGCTTTAAAAACAGGAAATTTGGAACTACTCAACAGGTCAGTATCAAGGTAAACAGATCAATAGGGTAAACAAATATAATGGCACATAACTTATCGCTTGCTGTTCCTCCATCTGCTAGGAGTCCACATGCTATGTGAAGACCTTCAAGTGGCAACTTTATAAACAGAAACAATTCTGACTTGGTAACAGGGCATACTGACTAGAAATTGCATCATGTGATGAGGCCTATTAAAGCCCCAGCTGCCCACATTCTTTGCCAGTCATCAAAGCCACTTATCCCGACAGAACTTGCTCTGAAAGCTGTCAAGTAATCTGAATGTTTGTGAATGTCTCTGGCACTTAAAGATTGCTATGTCATAATCACTTACCAGCATTTCAAAAATCAATATTTAAGAATATTTTAAACATTTAAAAAAATAGCAACAATTCAAAACCATTAAATACATTTAAATAAACTTAATTAGTTCCAATAAAAATCTAAATTACCTGAAACTTTTTTTCTCTCCCTTGTAGCCTTTCCTTTCTGTCCAAATGAATGGAGTTGCTCAACCTGCCACATGTTCAGCAGGCAGATTTCCTGATGCAGCTGCTGAAAAACTGCAGGAAGTTGGTGTTACATTGCTGGGGTCCACAGGGAGATAAAGTGGGGAAGTCACTGACAATCAGCAGTGAGGAAGTTTGGGACTACAATGTTTGCGTGCTGGGAATTCTGTGGGATTCCTGAGCTTTCTGACCATTATGAAAGTAAATACTGACAGATTCACAAGAACTCGAGCTTTCTTTATCAGATAAATGGGCTGTGAAAACCATAGTGTTTTTCATCTCGATTCCAGCATCTGCAGTCCTTTGTTTCTCTAAAATAAGCAACCCTACTGTTATCTGGCAATCCTGGGCTTGTAGTGGGTTTGCATAAGTCCAGGACTTACTTACCTGGGAGTGAATGGGAGCTGCAGAAGCTAACTATTCAGCCCATTGTTTCACTCCCAGCTCAGGAATAGCATGTCCAAGTCAGGGAAATCTTGAGAGAAAATGACTGTTACTAAAACATAGTGAACCCCTCACAATAAGGTGCAATTGACAACTCTAAGTGGAATATAGAATTAAAGTGACAGGTTATTGAATGTTCAAGGTCATCCTTCTAGATTGAATGAAGATTTTTCACAAAGGCTTTTTCTAATCTGCATTTAGTTTCCTCAATGTAGGGAAAAGAGGAAGATGTGTCCAGTAGTAACATCATATTGGCTGTGTTGGAGGTCGGGGAAGAAAATTGTTTGTTTGTGAAGGCCAGTTAGGCAAAAAATAAGAAAAATGGGAACTGTATGGGAAGAAAAAGTGGTACAAGCAGTTTTGCTCTGATTAGATGTATAAATAAGTTTGAAATGAGTTTATTTGTATCTTGTATTCCTGAATTGTTATCAAGTGCTACTGAGAGGATTGCAAGCAGGGTAAGTTTGTAAATATGGTGGAATGAGAAGTATTTATTTTTTATTCACTCTTTGGCATTGAACATTGCTTGGCCTTGAGCAGATGAAGGGAGTGCAATTTCCTGAACTGGTGAATTACTTTCCAAGCCTTATGACTTGGAGGCAAATCTGCAGTTTCTCATGCATCTATGCTATTTATCCCGTTTCAACTGGTTGGCGAAGATTATATACAAAGAGTTTATCCACACAACTCTGTGGGGCAAAAATGACATTGAGCAGAGGAATCTTGGGCATATTTTTGAATGCCTTGGTTCTTTTCAAGAAATTTGTCTCCTCATTTTTCATTCTCTCTCATGGCATAAACCTTCCCTGAGGTGATGTTGACAGTGGTGCAATGTGCAAAATTGGTCTGCATTGAGATTTCAGACTTAGTGGGCTGATATAGCTGATATACGTGATAGAGGGCTGATATACGTGACAACTGGGTTTTCCTGACCCCTTTTCCCAAAAATGATGCTGTTTAAAGGTCCAACATAAACTGCATTCTTTGACCACACAGAGATCTGTCAGCTCCCATGACATAAAATGCAATCACAGCATGTGATCCTTGACTGCTTTGCCCACCAAGTTTAAGGTCACAGGTCACTTCCAGGTTACTAGCCTCAGGATCATGCTAATATCTTCCTCATCTTACCATTTGTTCACCTCAGTTGATTATTGAGGTCACCCAAGCTCCATCTTAAAGTAGAAAAAACTATGTTCAGCTTTCTTTCACACCACCGAAGCAAGGTCAGGCTTGGGGATTTATCACCGTTGTTGACTTTCCAAGGTATTACTAGATCCATTCGTCTTTATAGATGCAACTTTGCACCAGACTGTGGCCTTGGAGGGTATCCATGGCTTCCTTGCACAAATAATATGGCTCCTGTATGACTCATCTGGGGTCAGAGTGGGTCCTGTTCTTTACCAATCAGTCCAGGTTCCTCTGACTTGGTAGTCCCACCACCTCTCATCATTTCAAATGTGCATTCATTCAGTAGAAATACTCCCCGGTACCAGGAAGGAAGCCTTGATTGTATTGTGGTATGTTCCTTTCAGAGATGGTTGCAAAATCACAACTGCTGGGCTGCATGGTGACCACTGAAAGATCTTACAACACATTTAGAGGGAATGACGTTGTCAGTTAGAAGATAGAACAGTACAGCACAGGGACAGGCCCTCCAGCCCACAATGTTGTGCCAAACTAATTAAGCTAATAACATTAAATTAAACTAATTCCTTCAGCCTCCACATGGTCCATATCCTTCCATTCTCTGCATATTCATGTGCCTTTCTGAGATCCTCTTAAATGCCTCTGTTGTATCGGCCTCGACCACCCCTGGCCCTGTACATCTCCTTTGAACTTTCCCTCTCTTGCCTTAAATGCATGCCCTTGAGTATTAGGTATTTTGACCCTGGGCCAAAAGATACTGGCTGTCTACTCCATCTATACCTCTCACAATTTTATCCAGTTTCACAAGAAAATCTGCAATTGTATGAAGTGAACTTCAGGTATTGTTCTTTTCACTCAATTTTCACAAGTAGCATCAGGATGACCCACTTGGCCAAAGATTTTTCCATAGGCTTTGAAAGAAGCCTTGGTAAGTTGCCACCAACCATTTTGTATATGGTGCCCACCCTGACCCAGTGTGCTGGAACTGGAAAAGGAGATGTTCAGAGTGATGAGCAGGCAGCTTTATCCTGGATAATGTCAAGTTCTCAAGATTTATTGTAACTGCATTCAGGGAACTGGGGAATATTCCATTGAATTCCTGGCTTATCCCTTGTACAGGGTGAAAAGGCTTGGAGAAGTCACCAGTTGAATCACTTACCATAGAATATCTGGATTTTGATCTGCCCGTGTGGCTGCACTATTTTGGTGGCTGGTCTACTTCAGTTTCTGATCATTGGTGGCTCTTAATTTTTATGATAGGGATTTACCAATGTTGTTTACTGTGAAAGGGGAACAGTTAGACACCCTCTTATTGGAGATGGTCATTGCACTTGTTGTTGCAAATGTTATTTTCCACATCAGCCCAAGAGTGAATATTGTCCAGATCTTTCTGAATGAAGGTATGAATAATGTCATTACCTAAGCCTTGATAATGCCAAGCAGGCTCCTTACTGGAAGTTGGGATGGCTATCAGTTCCTTACAGGATATCAAATGAGGGCCTTCATTGCTATCTTCCTCAATCCCCCTCTTCTTCTTCCTTCCTGCTCTGCTTTATTCACCTAAGGGTTAGGTTATGTGGTGTTCACCAAGACACTGCAAAGCAAGAGGTATTTGCTGGAATGTATGAGAATGAGCATCCAGACCTTGTCCAGATGATCTAAATTTGTTTGAATGTCCCAATTGCTGTCTCCATTATTTTTCTGGTGACAGCATAGCTCTTATTGTTCTTGCCCAAACTGATCTCAGGAAGCATATGCATAGTCCCCAAGAACAATCCATTCTCTTGTTGTATGGGCAGGATTATACAGTTCACAGCTGGCTACTGCAATATTTATGAATTGTGAAGCTCCTCAGGTGCTTTATGCTGACCATGAGTATTTTTTAGATGTAGTCACTTCTCATTTGTAGATTAAGTAAATAAAATCTTTGTTGTCCCTTGTTGCCACGGGGATGCAATTGATCACCACTTGCAGCATGAGTAAACTTGCTTTCACTGCAAAGCACACCCATTGGCTCTCTGCTATTCTCTGCTCCAGGCACTGTAGCCATCCTTATGAAGAAACATGCAGCAAATTGCACCACATAAACAACACCCACGGCAGTTGAATCTCTGCAACCAGCACATGGCTGATGTCAGTGACCAGTTCCATGGAAACCTCAATGTCCAATAACATTACTCCTTGGGAAAAGGAATGTATAGCATCTGTCCCATACAGGCTCTCTTAGCCAGACCCTCCTCTACCTTGCCTTCCTCTACCTCCTGCCTGTGGATTTTGTTTAATTTTCCTTACTTTTAGCACATTGCACTTCAAGTATCTGTTCCCAGTCAACACCAACAAACTATCAAGTCATTTGGGATACCCCAAAATATCAAAATTATTTGTGGTACTGTTCAATATTTTTCCCATGCACGGTTAGCACATGATATTCGCAACACACTTTCAGCTATTGTATTATCAATTTGGTGAGAAGCATGAAAAATAGCCTTCATAATTTGCAATCAAAATTAAAATTCAGGACTTGCAGAGCTGAAAAACTGTGCTGCAGACCCAATTTTGCAATCACCAACTTCAGCTCATCTACCCCATCGTATACAATTTTAATCCATGGACATTTCATTTATCAAAAAATAGGAAATTAATTGTTTCCTTTCCAAAAGAAAATATTTTTATTTATACAAACTTATAATGTTTTCCGATCCCAGTGGACGTTTTTCTTCAGACATTAGAAATGCCTAGTGTATCATTTTATATTATATTTCAGAAACAAAAGTAAGTAGATGCAAACAGTATTTATTTCAAAGTCACTTGAAATTTGTTATGTCAAATGATTGTCTGGTATTCTGTTGATATTGTCTGAAACAGTAATATGGGCCAAATCTAAAATTACTTCCAGATGATATTGTGCCTGTGAATTCAGTGTGTCATAGCTTTACAGACTATTTAAAATAATTACTTATTTCAAAGTTGCAATACCCCCTTCCATATGAATTAATTGACTATTGCTAACAAATAATTCGGACTGTACAATTAATGTCCAACTGAATCTTAAGTGTTTCTCCTCTTTGCTGACTAAGATGGACACTGAATAGAAAATAAAAAAAGTTATTATTTGTGTTACGATGTTTGTTAGCTCAGCAATTTTCCAGTGTTAGAAAGCATGGAATTTTCCACTTGTGTCTCTGAAAATTTTTGAAATACATGTGAAGTGAACATGAACTGACAATGAGTCCAGTTTTCTTTTCCACCTCAGGACACTGCAGATGTCCAACCATTCAGAGCACAATTACAATCTGCCAAGTCATTTAGAGTCAACTCCACTCAAGGACGCCAAATTGTACAGACACATTGCCAGGTACATTCCTCTGGTTTACAGACCAATGTCTGCCCCAGACTGCACCAGACTGACCAGCAGTGCATCGAATTCAGAAGTGTGCCTAAGGGTTTGTTGCCAGTTTCAACCACATTATATATTTTTTTACAAATTGACACTAACGAACTACAAAGATATTGTTACTGTGAACTTACACCAGACTTCCTGTAGAAAAATGCTAGTCAACATTTTTCTATAAACAAGTTATTCTATGGTTGAGCTTCAAGATCTGCTGTTGGCAATTTATTTCATGTCACTGCATCTGCTGCGTCATCACAGAGGTAATTTTCAGATGTATCCTTATCAATAAAATTTACATTTTCAGGCTATGGCCCATTTTGTCTCCCAGAGTATATTTCTTTATATAATTTAATTAGCTCAAAATTCACCTAAATTTTGGCAACAGTTTTGCAAACAATAATTTAATTGAGCAATAAAAGTATCTTTTTAATAAAGAGCAAATCATATAAAGACTTAATAGTTGAATATTTTTATAGGTCTAAAAGAACTTGCTGTTGCATCTACTTCGTAGCAATAACCTCTCTGTGTCTTACTCCATCCATTGTTTCTTTTACTTACTCCACTAAAATTTCAATTCTGTTTCCTTCTCCCCAATCACACCCACTTCCTCACAATCTCTCTTCTTCTGCAACACCAAGCATCATTTACAAATACCAATTGCCACAAAAATATAATAGTACTACTTAAGTTTTCATCATCATATCTCATGTCAAAATAACTTCTGACATAAGCATATATTGTCATGCTTCTGAGTTCTAGACCTCAATTTGGCTCCTTTAATGCCTTGTTGTCCGGCACATGGATTCCATGCTGGACTGATTGTATAATGACATTCACCTGAGCCCCATTAGGGGTCTAGCATAAGTACCTGTGTTTCTCTGGCTCCTAGCTGCTTCGAGTGGTCTAACTTTGGGTATACTTTGGTTCCTAGTTGCTTAGAGTGGACTACTCTAGAGTAGTCCTGTGTTCTCTATTCCTTTGTGAAGATCCAGTTCGTGTTGGGATTCCTCCTCAGATCTCTGAGGCAAGATTCCTTCCAGTTGCTGCCTGTGTTTGTCCTGAGGAAGTATCCTGACTCCAGTCTTGTATCAGTGTGCTGCATTTGGGTTCTCTGTGAGCTTGCTCCTTGCTCAACATTGTGACACCTACCATCCTTTCCCCGTCTCAACAGGACAAACCTATCCAGAACCCCATGTAAGTGGTCCCTAAACAATCTCCAAATTTCTGCTGTGCATTTCCCTGAAAACATCTGTTCCCAATTTACTCTCCCAAGTTCCTGCCTAATATCATTGTAATTAGCCCTCCCCAACTAAAAACTGCAATATCATCTTCTCCTATCCTTGACCATGGCTATGTGAAATGTCAGGGAGTTGTGGTCACTATCTCTGAAATGCTCTCCCACCATGAGCTCTGTCACCTGACCAGGTTCATCGCCTGGTACAAGATCCAGTGTGGCCTCTCCTCTAGTCGGCCTGTCCACATACCGTGTCAGGAATCCTTCCTGGACACACCTAATAAATTCTGCCCCATCTAAACCTTTTGCACTAAGAAGGTGCTAATCAGTATTAGGGAAGTTGAAGTCTCTCATGACAATAACTGTGTTAGTTTTGCACCTTTCCAAAATTTGCCTACTTATCTGCTCCTCAATGTCCTGGTGTCTATTGGGGGACCTATAGAATACTCCCAATAAAGTGATTGCTCCCTTCTTGTTTCCGACTTTGTGGTGATGTGTACGTGATGTGATAAGTCTAGGCAATGTAGGGCATAGTATTAATCAGGAAACTGGAGATGCATATAATAAAATAAGTTCAATAATCATGGGGCTCTAATTGACATAGAGATTGGGAAAACCAAACTAACTAATTTCTTGGAGGGCAAATTCATTGAATGCATGTAAGATGGTTTTGTAGGTCAATATGTTGAAGACCCAACTTGTGGACAGACTATTTTAGATTTAGTATTGTGTAATATGAAAGAGTTAGTCAGTAGTCTTTCAGTTAAAGACCCCTAAAGAAGAATGATCATAACACGATTACATTTTATATTAAGTCTGATAATAATTCAGTTCAGTGTAAAATAAGGATCTTAATTCTGAACGAAGCAACTATAAAGATATGAGGCATAAGTTTGCTGTGGTAGATTGGGGAATATCAAGAGATATGACAGTAGACAGCAACAGTTAATATTTAAACTAATTTAAACTGATATATAGTTTACAACAAATGCATACATCTTTAAGGCACAAAGATCCCAACAGGAAAAGTACTCCAGTTATAGCTAACAGGAGGTTAAAATAGGATTAGTTCAAGGGAAAGGGCTTATATTTTTTTTTCAAAAAGTGCAATTGTTTACCAAAACTTAAAATAAAACTAATTGTAAAAGCTTTTACAGATATGCAAAAAGTAAAAACAAATGGTAAAAGTTAATGCGGGTTCCTCACAGAATGAGATAGAAAAAATTATATTGGGGAATAAAGAAATGACAATGAAATTAAACAAACATTTAGTGTCTGTCTTCATAGAAATCAATGGGACTCGAAGCCACACTCCTCCAGACCTGTTTACTTCCTGGACACTCGTAATGGTAGTTTGAACATGGTAGCTTTCAAGATAATGGATGCAACGATTGACCTTCCAAATTTCCATACACTCGAGGACAATCCCCATGGGTTGGCAGGTAGCAAGCATAATCCCAAAGACGGGGGTGGTGGGGAGATGGTGGGAGAGGAAACGGAAAAGTACAAACTAGTTAGTCTGACATCATGAAAATGCTATAATCTGTTATTACGGAAATGATAACAAGGCACTGAAAAATAATAATTGGATTGGGCAGAGTAACTATGGATTTGTGAAAGGGAAATCACATTTGACAAATCTGTTGAAGATATTTGTGCCTTTAACTAGCAGAATAGATAAGGGAACATTGGTAGATGTTGTATAGTGGTATACATGGATACAGGAGACCTTCAGTTAGGTGTCACACAAGACATTATTAATCAAGCTTAAAGCACACGTGTCTGCAGCTAATATTGGGTAGATTCAGGATTGGTAAATAAACAGAGAATAGGAATAAATGTATTATTTCTGGTTTGGAAGGATGTGACTAGCAATGTGCTGCAGGGATTGGTGCTGGGGACTTGTGATTTGGATGAGGAGATCAAGTGCAATATGTTCAAGTCTGCTGATGATACAAAGGAGGGAGGCTTCGGAGAAGGATTCAGAAAGATTCGAGGGAAAATAGATAAGTAAACAAATGGGTGATGACATGACAGATGTTAAAAATGTGGATGAACATGAAGACATTGACTTTGCCTGATCTCCCGACCTAAAGAAATTTACACTTGCAACAGAAGGGGTGCAACAAGATTATTTAGATCTCAGGGTTACTGTCTTAAAGATTAAATTGAGAATAAACTCCTTTACACAGAGGGTAGTGGAATTCTGTACCAAAGAGGGCTATGGAGGTTCAGTCACTCAGTGTATTTCAAACAGAGATCAACAGATTTGTGGATACTTAGGAAATAAGGGTGAATGTGGAAAAGTGCTTTTGCAGTACAAGGTCAGCCATGATTTTACTTGAGCAAATGCGAGGGCTAGATGACTTACTCCTGCTTCTTTTTCTTTTGCTCCTATGTTAGATGAAGATTTTTTTAACTCTTTGTCTATGGTCCTTCCTTCCACGATTCAGAATGATATCAAACCAATATAATGGACAAATAATGGACAGACAGGCAGCTACTAATGTCTATTATTAGTATGGCCTCCCCTTGTGTATCCATGTTTTAAAATATTTTACATGGAAAAATGCTGGAAGTGCCAGTGGATTCTGAGTGAACAGGGTAAGCTCTTCTCTATCTCTTTTACCAATCAAATTGAAGGACTTTGAAACTATTGAGTAAATTATACATAGAAATTTTTAAAAAAGGAATAAGGGAGAAAATAAGAAACATAACAGAAAAGAAAACTGAATTACAATTGTAAAACCTCCAAGAACCACCAAAATTTGTTGGTTAGATTTCACATTTGTTACAACTAAACTTTAGTGCCAGAGAGATTGACGCAATGATTAACATCTCATACCATTAACAGGATATTTAGGCAAAAATGGAAAAGACAACCTCTTTGCCATATTTACAAATCATTCTTACAAAGTCAGTAAAGCATATATTGTATCTTAATAGTCAGTCAAGTCACTGAGGTGCAACTTTCACAAGGTTGAAGGCAGAGTGGAATCCCAGCATGGCAACCTTTGGATACCACAATTTAATTGTGCATCACGTGATGTTTATGTGCCATCTGCACAGCATTAATGGTGGGCACCATGAGCCTTGCTTACTTTGTCAGTAAACTATGGCCCTTACACTTTCCCATATTAATTGCTCTTAATGCAAGTAATATTCATTACACAATTGGATATCCATTGAAATGGTTCTTTATACTGAAATTGTGAAGCTGTGCAAAATGCTGAAAGTACCGTAACCAATACAAAAAGAAAGAGGTACTTCTTCAAGCTCCAATTCATTTTACTGCTAATAAAGTGCTAGTTGAAGTAGAAGTAATATTGGCCTACACTATTAGTCATATAATATTCAATTCAGCCTGTGTCCAAAATCTAAATCCTGTAATTACACAAACACTTTCAAAGACTTTGTGTTGGACTCCTGTTGAGTGTAGCTGCTAGTGGAAAGTAAAAGTAACACAAGCTGTGAAAGGTTTTTAAAGTTGCAAAAGAAAGTAACATTTGTAAAGATGTGTGAAAATATTAACAACTTCCCTTGTGGAAAAGATATAACCATGTATAGTTGATGTTTTGTGGAAATGCCAAATATCAGCACACCACCTAAATAACCAAATATTTACTAGTTCCACTGAGAAATATATTACCACTTTGTTCCAGAATAGGAGGGCATAATAACCAAGACTATATTAACAAGGTCTGTTTGATGTTTAGGACTTTGGTATGCAATGGATTGCTTCATTATTTTAATCAGCTCCTTCATAAACCAGAAATAAGCATGAAACAGTATCTATCAGATTGTTAAAAGCTTCAGTGCCACCAAAGTGACTGACAGATTTCATAGCAGAGCTAAGTCTGAAAAGAATTTACAAACCCATGCTCATCTGAGGTATGAACAACTTTCATTTCTTCAAAGCTGCTGCAGTGTTATGGCTCGACACTACTGTTGTTGGCTGAATCACAGATGGTGCTGAGTCAATGTACAGGAATGAGGTAGAACATCTGGTTTAGTGGTGCCGCAGTATCAACCTCACACTGAATGTCAACAAAACAAAGGAGCTAATCATTGACTTTGGAAAGGTGAAGTCGGGAGACCACGTTCCAGTTCTCATTGGTAGGTCAGAGGTGGGGAGTGTAAACAACTTCAGATTCCTGGGTGTTAGCATCTTGGATGGCCTGTCCTGGGCACAGCACATACATGCAATCATGAAGAAGGCACGCCAGTGTCTCTATTTTCTTAGAAGCCTAAGGAGATTTGGCAAGTCACCATATGCAACATAGAACACTACAGCACAGTACAGGCCCTTTGGCCTACAAAGTTATGCCAACATTTTATCCTGCTCTAAGATCTATCTAACCCTTCTCTCCAACATCGCCCCCACCTTTTATCTATCATTCATCCATCTATCTAAGAGTCTCTTAAATGTCTCTAAT
>JARFYF010000094.1:35683998-35700161 GCA_030265395.1 Rhina ancylostomus | reverse complement strand
ATATAAATTAGTTGAATTATATGTCATGTTTTGGTGGGGAGACCATTATATTAATAGTTTTTTTGACTTCAAAAGTATATTTAAAAGAAGTAAAAAATTGTAGTTACACTGAAATGCAGTGTTTCTTCATTGCAAGGCACTTTAAAGTGAGTCTCAATTTCGTATCACTTGTTAATTCAGGATGAGCAAATCAGCACACGTGATCAGTTATATCTTCTTGTGTCATTCTCTGTCTCTTCAGCACTCTCCTGCAGTGCAGAAGAAAGTAGGGCAACTGCAGTCAGTGAGAAGGAGACACTGGGGTCAGACAAAGCTTTGATCCTCCACTGACAGATTAGATCAGCTGGCAGATTGCTGTCTCTGCAGCTGATCAGGATGCGTGTGTAGAACTTCTTTGAGTGTATATTGTGTGTACGCTGATAAATTTTGCAGATTGTTTCAGTGTCTCATCTAGAATGAGGGCAATAGAGATTTTATTTTAAGTTTGCATCTTTCCTTTCTCTGAATAAAATGAATTTACATTGAAAATCTCTTTTAAGAAATATGAAGTTTGCAGGTTTGCTTTTTCCAAAGTTTGCAGACAGAGAAGAAGCACATTCAGGTATGTTGGTAGCAGTTTATCAGCAAGGGAAATCAAAGTCGACAACTTAGAAGAAATGTTTTCATGAGCAGCTTTAAATCATTATGTATTCATTAAGAGTTGATATTAGGTCTGTGATTTTTTTTCAGAAATCTCTGCATGCTTCTGTCTGTATCATAAATCCACTGGAATAATACCACCAAATCTTTTGGGAAATGCCAACAATTTTGAAAGAGACTCTGAGCATTTCTATGCTTAATCACTGCCAATTTTGGATCCCTGCAAGAATGCGGAAATCTCAAACTACAGTTCTCCCCAAGTTAGCAGACATTCACTTAATGAACCTTTGCTAAGATGAAAGGTTTAACTTCATTTCATTTTCAGTTAATGTCAGTTTCCTTCCCTACAACAAAGAGTGGGGAACACAGTTGGAGACTGTCTTTCAAATACAGGTCCCTGAAAAGCAGTAACATTTAACATTTCTTTGGTGGGGTTAATGGAAAGAACTTTGTGAAATAAACAAACTCCTAAAAAGGGGGGGGGGGGAAAACTCTCTTGAGAACCTGCACTCTTCCATCTGCTGTCAATTGGCACTGTGAAGTTTCAGCTTCTGTGTTTAGCATGTCAAAATGAGCATGGTTTGCTTTTTATTTACTGTATCTATGTTGGGAGGAGAATGATTTTCTTTTCTTACTATCCATGGCAAATGGTATAGCCTGTGAAAGTTAACCATTCACTGTGCTTCGCACTACACAAATTTTGCATAACAAAGGATTCTTTAGAAACATAATCCTTTTGTTAACTGGAAGAAAACAGTAACTAACTGATGGTTCATTGCCAGTCATTTCCAGACTGCATGCTGATGTTGGATTCCTCATGGAGTCTTACACTGGTGAATCCAATCACCGAACATACTTCAGATTAGACCAGTTGCAAGAACAGTAAACCCATTCATTTGACTAGAGGTGGATGATAGCTTGGGCGCAAATAATAGGTAATTTCACTTTTTCTAATTGATTTCATTAAAGATTATTACTTTTATAAGAGTTTTTATTGTTGTATTTCTTTTTACAGTTGTAACTTGTTTAAATTGGTTTGGGGATACAGTAACATGGCATTTAAATTACTGTATTGTTATTCAGATGCCTGGAGCATAGGTCTGGACTCATGGATTCAACTTTTGGCAGCAATTCACCTTTGTGCAGCTGACATTGCCCAGCATCAGATGCACATCTGATGACGTCAGCCTACGGGGAGCAGAAATTTATGCATTAACAGGCATAAATTGACTGCTCATGGTATGACCTCTAACCTGCATTTTTCATTCACTGTTGAATAATGAACAAATCCTCAGCAAGTTGCAAGAGAGGCCCCAGCGAGTCATCGTTTTTTTTTCCCCACAGTCTCCACCAGACTTGTGTTTCCATGCTCCACCTTTGTCCACAAACATCACTACTAAGGATCATGTTATGCCCCTCTGTTCTGGATACTGTGATCATTGGCCCTGAAATGAGTCCATGCCTCACCGTAGCTTGAGGCAGTTAATGGTACCAATGTTGGGTGGGGGAATGCCCAGCCACACAGGAAAGTACTATGTTCTCCTATCCCAACCCTCCAATTTTCCATCACCCTCAGGGCATCTTTTGGTGCTGCTGTACAGTAGTTGCAATGAAGATTATTCTGTAAGATCTGACTCACTTCACTGCGGTCAGCAAGGCAGTGACATGGCAGCTGCCATTGGGAGATCTGCAAGTAACGTTTCTTCATGCAATTTACGGAGAAAACCACTCTAATGATTTTTTTAAACCAGGTTTTTCACCAATTTTTTTTACAGGTCACCTGATTTGACACTAATGCTACATATTTAGTGCTCAACAGAAGGTTGAGCTCCAGTTTCTGGGCACAGCTGTCAATGCTGAAAAGAAGCTTTTGTCATAATTCATCCATTCAGGTTTCAATGGGCTTGGTTTTGAAATACTTGATGTGAGGAGGCAAGGGTGTTTTAGGTGGGATCTTTAATATTGCTGGTAAAATGTTCATTTATCTGTGAGTAGCATGTTGTGGAAAATTGGTCGAAGGGTTTCACATATTTGCAGATGCATAAACATTAACTGCAAACTACATACTGTACTGTACCTAAAACCAGGATTAGTTTCGGTGGAGTGTAATAAACAAGGACACATCTGTCTCTCAAGAGACTGAGAGGAATATGTTTTTTTCTGTGAATAGCAACACACTGATAAATGTATCTGCAATTGTCCTGATAAATGGCCTGAATGGTCAATAGAGCTAATTTAAGCAGATGCTATTTGCTAGCCCAATAACTGAATAATGAAGTATAATTGTAACCCCAGTAGGTTTAAGTGATTCATTTAGTTCAAATGACTTTTTTTTGATCTAGCAAAAATTAACTGTAGCTATCTGTTTGATTTGCAATGTCAGTGGCAGGCAGAATGTCAAAGTTTGATTCAGATGTAAGGCCAAGAAGGTGACTCAAGGACAAGTGACAATCAGGGATATTTCAATGGAATCCAATAAAGTGATTAAAGTAAACAAAAATGGCAAATTCCAGATTGATATTGGTTGGATTAAATCAATTAATTAATATTTCTGAGATCTATATTGCTATTCCAAAAAATCTGAATTCAAGATCAATCCATGCAGTTGGAGAATGTGAATTCAGTTTGAAAAATGTGGACATATCTGATGTTAACTGTCAGATTATTGTAAAACTCAATTGGTTCAGTAATGTCCTTTTCAGAAGGAATGCTACCATCCTTGCTGGTTTGGTGTATATGTGACTCTGGTCTCACACCAACTTGAATAACTTTGATTTGCTCCTCAGGTATTTGAAGATTGTCAGGAAATGTAAGTTATGGCCACATCCAGGGAAGGGCTTAAAAATCTCTTTGGGGCAGAGAGAGCAAAGAGGTACTTGATGGACAAACTTTGTACTTAAGAGAATGACACCATATAGATTTCATAGAATTACCTACTGTGAATATTATTTCATGCTTTTCCTCATATTCAAGTGACTGATGAAATAGTTTTATCACATAATAATTGAGACAGGAGGCAGATCTCAGCAGCTGCTCTCAGTCTGAAGTTTAAGGTGATGCTCCTGGGCACCTTCTAAAAGCACACACAGGGATTAAAGAGCACTTTAAATAAATCACGAGATGGTTCCAAGATTGTTTCCAGCTTTTCAGTGAGACATTTATAGAAGGCCCTATTGCCTTTTCACTGAAAGAGTGGACAATAGAAATCTACCAGGATGCTTATGTTTGTAGCAACTGAAATACACATTATTGCTTGATCACAAGCTGTATCACTGTTTTACTCAGAAATGATGCAATTACTAATTTTCTGGTTTTGAGATGTGTATTATCTTTTCTATTATTTAACACTGGATTCCACGTTACTCCTGAAAGTTACTACTGAAGATTTCATTGAAATTGGAAAGGTCCTCGAACACAGCTCAACAGAACTTCCCTAAAATATTGGTTGACTTCAGAGAACCCATTTTGTTCTCTCTTTGGCCACTTTAAAGAAGATTAACAGTTTCAGATGTCTTCCAATTTCAAGACAAGAAGGGCCATCCATATTCACTGCTCTTCTGTTTAGATGATATTTACTGGTCTCCATGCTTCTCTCTGTCTCATCCTCAATCTGACTATGGTTTGCTGACCATTTGAATTCTTATCTCAATTACAACTTAAAATCAATATGTATTGATACATATTTTGGAATATTCATCATTTCAGTGTGAAAGTTTTGCAGGACCCCATATCTAGATCCTTAGCTTCTGATTGGCAAGCAAAGTCTCTCAAATTTTCTCCAATTACTTTTGAGAGCAATAATGTATTAGTGGAGCATAACAACAAGGTGTAAATAAAATATTTTAATTTCTGTAGTGAAGACATTGCTGGGCCTTGTTCTTGCTTTAATTAATCAATTTTATGATAAGTTAAATCACAGTCATCAGTTTATACTGAAACTGTTGAGAGTTTATGTTCAACTATTGATTCTATAATTTTTCTTAATGCGCTGGTTTAAAGGGAAGATTGTTACAAGATCATTCAGATTTCAACTCGATAGCTTCTGAAGAAAATGCTTTGTGATTCTACTATAATGCCAGATGTGGTCAAATAGCATACAGAGTAGAAATAAACTAATAGTTAGTCCATTGGACTGAACCAGCATGTGGTGAACACCTCAGAAGAAAAATATCCTACCATGTTCCCTTGTGTTAATTTGGAAGTTCCTTAAGTGCACATTATTAATATTACAAATTAAGAAGTGTGTTCCTCTGCTGGATGTATCTTTAAATGTGAATGAGAAAAAAATTATATTCTCCCAAGACCCAAATATTTAAAGAAATGGAGTCTTCCAGTTAAGATGCTTAAGACAGATATACAATGTTAAGGGGACCCCATATGCCAGATGCTTTGTACATAAAGGTTTTTGTGCACATCATGTTCTTCTCCCTTTCAATCTATCACACAATATGTCCCTCTGCCACTGGGCAGCTGAATGGTCAGTGACATAGGCATCTGAATGGCATTTCATATTCACTCTTGTGAGTTGGGATATCTCATTCCTATAATTTGTGCTCTGTTTCAGACTGACAAAATTCACTCAAGTGAGGCTGGAGGAGTTGGGTGACAGACAGCTCTAGGACTGAAACTCATGACCTCTTGGTTAGGGGGTCAAGGAACGAGATGATCAAACTCACAGATTTCCCACTTTAGCTTTGTCAGTTTTGGTCTTGGGATTTCTTACATTTATTTCTTAATGATGAGAGAAACCTTTTCCTTTAAGATTTTGGAAATCACCACCAGGATACAATTGATCAAAGTAATCAATGTTTATACCCATTTGGCATCCAGCCAGTAAATATTAGGAGGTTAATTACATTGATTCAAACTGTGCTGTAAGAGAAGTAAATGAACAACTGACTACATGGGCAAAACTGTGTGGCTGTTGCCTTGGTGAGGTGGCCATTGTTCATAAACAAAAGGTCTTCATGGGTGAATTCCACTTCCACTGAAGTCACTGAAGTTTCATTTCAGTCATTTCTCTCTCGGTGCTGTGTAAATACAATTTATGTAAAATATTGCAATTTACCAAAAGCTCTTATGTGAAGCATGTTAAACCCCAAATTTTGCTCTAAGAAATTAGCCATTATTTTGTTTGAGATGAATTTTGATTTATTTCCCAATGGTCTCAAAACAACAGTGGGTAGCACACTAGAGAATCACCTTTCGGAAACGTCCGAGTTGTACATTAAAATATATACAGCTCATTTAAAATCTCAAGGGCTGTTCAAAGTGTCATTGAAAAGCATTTACAGTAGTTCTTGATTGTGCTTTTGAGATGGTCAGTTGCATTATCTGCTGCAATTACTTTCTGAATAAAACTCTTTTATTTTTCTGTGGAAATGGCTCACCTCCTAACTTTTTGGATGTATGTTTCTCCTCTTTGCTGTACTGCAGTGGAGGTGCTCAGCATTGGCAGCACCTAAAAAGGAAGGCAGGTGAATTTCCCTGTTCTGTTCATGCAGATCCAAAGTACAATTAGGGAGCTGTACTGGCGTCGGGCAGATTGCTGGGTGATGATTTGAAGGTTGTAATCTGATCTCAGGATGCAGATGATGATTTTAAATTCTTTTTGGAGTTCATTCCATCAGCTGATAGATTACTAACTGATTAGATTACTAACTGTACCTCCTGCAGGGTTTTACCTCTTTGTTGTGAGCTGGTATGTGAAAGATAAAAATGAATTCAACAAATAAAGAAGCCCATGTCAAAACAAATCTTTCATCTAATTTTATGCATTTAATGTCATAAAAGCCTGAAAAAGTACTGTTAACAAGCACTGGATGAAGTTTATTGAGCTGGATTCTTGTGCCCCATGTCAGAACAACCAGATGAGATAAGAACGTAACATCTCTGCTGAACGCTGTTAAATTTCTCACAATAATTGTCTCACAATAAATACAACAATTTTTGCTATTTGTGAAATGAAATAAAATTTCCTCTGTCTGTAATGATTTAGAAGAGTAAGTCTGGTCTTTATCATAGGCATTACAATTGCATAATACAAAAGATATTGTCAACCGTAAGTGTTTTTTCTAATGGAAATTTCATCTGAAAACTTTTGCACTAAATATGTGGTAGAATGCATGACATTAATCATCTTTGGCTATAACTGAAAATCTGGATAGGAATATTATGAATAACAATTATTCAGTCAATTAAAATATTATTATTATTACTTGAGTTGTAACTGTAAAGCAATTTCTACCTTGACAAAACAGTGATTTTCTAAGCAGCATATAAAATTGGAGTGGGGAAAGAAAGAAAATAGCATAGAATATTAATTTGTTGAATTGCAGAGTGAAACTTGGATTCTAGCTGGTAAAAGATCAATTTATGAATGATATCAGAAAATTTTATGTCGCACAAACAGTGACCAATGCATGGAATGAATTATCAGATAAGGATAGGTTGGTTGTCAGAAAGAGATCAAGGTATCAGAATAGCAATGATGACAAATCCAAAGAGCAAAGTGGCCTTTCTCATTTGTTATACCCTTGTAATCTCTCAAAAACAAGAAGTGGCGAATGTCAATTATTATTGTGCATCTGTGTTTCATGCTGCAACAGTATTCAAAACTGTTTTTCAGTTGCTGGACTACCTGTGTAGATAAGTTACACACTGTAATGCATAATATCTTTGATCTGGAGTTAGGACTGGAGGAGCTTTAAAGATATGGCTTGGCAAGTCACAGAAAGGAAGTAAATCAGCGGATGCATCAGCTTGGATAGTCTCAGCCTTCCTCATAAAACTCCAAAAGCTCCTTCCATATCATTGTAAGTGAGAATGGAGGAGATAGGGGAGAGGGATTTAATGAGATACTTTGCAGTAGAGAAAGGAAGGTTACATTATAGAAGGCTAGGCAAGGCTTGAGAGTGCCTTTTGTCATCTAGTAAGATATGATAGAGGGCTAAAGAAAAAGGTGAAGGAAAACAAAGAGAAATGGAGATGGTGAGCTTGAGTCCGGAGTGACAGTCAAATTACTCACACAGATGCATACAAATAATTTTATGTAGACCTGGTTATAGAAATTATTAGGATATGGATATCCTGTGGATGAGTAGGAAATCAAGAGGAAGAAAAATAGGGGAAATATGTGGTTACATTCAGACGTTCCGTGATAGGATTGAGATCCTCCTTTTAAATATTCGGATCCATAATGGGAATGCACTTAATCCTGAAGTAAGTCCTGAAAGGAGAAGTGAAAATGTTCCCGAGTAATAGGATTTATTTTCCTTGCTGGTGCAGATGAACTGGTCGACTGGTAGAAACTGGCAGAGATCGGAACGAAAAGATATTGGCCTAAAAATTAGTCTGCCAACATCAAAACTAGTCCAGCAACACAGACAAAAATGACATTAGTGGCATTAAGTACATTTGTTGTGTTTCTGGGAGTGTTAACATCAATTGTTTATAGTGTGTGGTCTTTTTATGCATGATTTTCTTGTTCTCTGGTGCTATTTTCCTGGTATCCAGCTCACCAAATGAGATCAACATTGTTGTAGTGCCCAAAATTTGTCTCCAGTGACATTTTCAATAGCATAGCTCTAAATTACATCTGGCACTGTTCATTCAAAGAAGAACCAACTCTCACTAATGCTGAAGGCTCCAAAACAACATATTTAAAGGGCCAGACACTTTATTTCTGGTTTCTCTCTGCAATACAAGTTGAACTAAACTGACCCAAACACCACACTTTTAGCTGGTTTCAGGAGGTGTCCAGAGATGCCAGAAGAAATCCTGCAGAATAGGAAACGGTCTTATATTCATCAGATGAGAAATGAGGAAAATAAAACAAAAAAAAGACATTTGATGTAAAGGGTGGCACCCAGCTCTTTCTCCATAAAGACTCAACAGGAAGCCACCTTCTTTTCAACACTTCTTACAAGAACAACATCCACTCAGGCTATCCTTTCACAAGGCCCCCTCACTAACATCTGCAACCTCAGAAAATCTCAAGTGCAGGCTCGTTTATGTGCCTCCTTTACTCTCAAGATCACCCTTACTCTTAGAAAGCAAGCCTCAGGATCCACTCACGTTGTTTTCTGCTCATGCTACTTTGCAGAAGTCAAAAAAGCTCAACTGTTATGATGAGATACATTTTTGGTTCACGCAACTTGGGCATTTCAGAGCCGGCAGAAGCATTTAGCTGCATTGCATGGTTCCCCAAAGTGAGGACATTGCCCTCAATTACACCTCCTTGATGACTTCCTGCCAAGAGTAACATTGCACGAGGAGGATGCCTCCTCCATGCATTGTTTATCACAGACTGTACAGGCTCCTGTGCTGCCCTGCAAGGACAACCACCTGTCACAAACATCCCATCTTTTATTCCTCTCCCACCCCAACCATGCAGTCATTCCTTATCCACATTCTAACTGGAAGAGTACTGTTTGTCATACGATATAACCTTTCAGGGCTGATTCTTGAAATCACAGCTGCAAGGATGGCACTAATGACAGGAGAAATTCAACAAGGAATGCACTCTGTTCCTGAAATCAGAGAGTGTTATTCAAGGGAGACAGATTGCAGTTTCGAAATGTGCTGTAATAAATTTTGCCATTTCTTTTCAAAGCTTCTCAAACAGAATTAGAGAGGCTGCTGGGGAGGAATCAAGGGATATGGCGATAGGACAGGAAAAGTATGTTGACGAAGAAGATCAACTGTAATCCTGAGTGCTAGAGCAGGCTTAAAGGACCTAATAGCCTACTCCAGCACTGATATCTGAAGTTCTGCTGAAATAAAACCAACTAGTGCAAACTTCCATTGACTTCCTGGTTCTTGCACTTGGAACTGTGCCCATCGAGCCAACGCAAGACTAAACCTGGCCCAAGTACAGTGGCCTCATTCAAATTAATGGTAGAAATAGGCTTCTGGCATAAAGGTAGCTATGGGTATTTTAATGTTAATATTAGTGGTTTTGAAATCATTTTGAACTTTCAACATTTTTATTTTCAATAGGTCCCAAATATCATTGAATGTTGGCCAATATCAAAGACATTCAAAGAGGTCCAGTAGGAGTGACAACCTCAACAGTCAAAGGTGTTCTATAAGTGCAGTGTGCTGCCTCTGTTAAGACAGTCCCTGTGCTGCACCCCACCATGATGACTTGCCGGGAGCCAAGCACTGTGCTGGACAAAATGTTGCAGCCAGGCAGGAGGCCAGCTAACTCAGGATAGTGGAAGAATTGCCTGATTATTGCAGTCCATTCATTTGAATGGAAAGCTGTATCAGGCAAAATAATTGACTATAGGCAAGGTAATTCGCCAACACTCATTTTCCTCCATCTTTGAAAGTTAACAGGTCTCCTTGGTGAATTAATCATTCAGGAATAGATTTCAGACGCCAACTGTCAGTGTTCCTTCAGTGTGAAAGAAGAATCATGTGTTTAAGTAGATAGACTTAGGGTTGAAAAATGACTAAGTAGCAAACAAAAGAAATTTCTAATATTCCCTGATCCTGGTAAGACAATCATGATTTTTTTTACAATCCATTCTCAATAGTCTGTGAAGAAAAGAATAGATTTTTTCAATAATATCATTTCACTGTTCATTTTCCAATATTGTACAAGATTTATACAACGTGACCTATTAATCATTTGAAAATTGACTCTGTGTTGCTTTTTGTTTTTGTTCACAGATTCGGATGGTGGAAGATCTGGAACCTCAGCATCAAACACTTGTACACTGTCAGCCTTTGGCACAATAGTGCTATCTTTGTCAGCCAGATCAGCATTATGGTGAAAACATACACTGACTTACCTGACATCCTATAACAGTCAAAGATTTAAAGACTTGGAATGAGTAAATCTACAAATTTTGCTATTGTGCATTTACTGACCCACCAATGTTATCTTTTCCTATAAATCTTTATGATTGTACATTTTGTCATTTCAAATTTATGTGGATACACCAATAATTAGCAGTACCATTCATCCAACAGGTTAAATTGAGAGGTATGTACTTTGCCTGAAGTTTTGTTTGGGTTTTTCAAATGCACTAAAATCAACATCTGAAAAACATCAGACACTTGATGTTACCAAAGCGTGCAATCTAATGGTTTGCATATAATGTACAGATGGTTATATTTATACATGTGAAATGTTCAGTATTTTGAAATTATTATTTAGCATAATTTTTGAAGTATCTTGGAATATGTTGTAGATTTTAACATTGTAATCCGATTTTCAAATTTGTCACCAGTACCTGAAATCACTGTTGCTTGTACGAAAATAGGAGATTTAACCAGATAACATTGGTGCAGTATCTATACCTTAACTAACAAAGATTTCTCTGAAATATCCAGGTACAGTCATAACAAATGAAAAGTAAAATGTATGTACTCACACATTTCACAACTATGAATGACTTCCTTTTATTTGAAGTACATTATATTTTTGTTGCAGCAAGCAAACCTGGATTATCTAGTGTATTCTAATGTAGTAACAAGCAATGAAGTTTAATTAAAATATAATGATGAATAAGGCTAAAATTGATTGTTAGGTATGCATTGGTATGAGTGTAATATGCAGCATATTTACAAAGTCTATGGTATAGCTGGTGGGGGGAAGAAATAAGACAGCAGATGAAAAAGGTGAAATAAATCAAATCTGTGATGTTGCATGTGAAGGTGCATTTATTTTTCTGTTAAGTTAATGTACATAAGTCTTACATTGCATATTTGTAAATATATGTCAGGAGCAACATCATTTTACAATAAGCTGTACTAGATTAGCTGTAAAGGTGAGCTGGTCAGTTTGTTTACCAGATTGAATCTAAATGGTTGTTATAGTCTTTTAAAAGTTTGATCTACTTTCAGAAAAATAATTGTTTACAACTATGTTTTTTAAACTTCAAATCTGTTTTATATTTTTCATTCGTCTGTTATGACTGGCCACTGTTAATGTAGGCAGCAGTATTTACATTTAAATATTGATTGCTTAATTCTGTAAATAGTAATTTGACAGAATCCTTTGAAATAAATCTGCCTTGAAACAGTTTTCCCCCATTATCATCCTCTTAATAATCCCATAGAATACTGTTTTCTATCTGTAGTAAATAGCTGTTTTTTTCATGATCCTAGTTTTTAACACAGGGTCAAGACAAATATTAGGAGCCAAGTTTGAGAGGTGCAACTTTAGGATTAGGACTTTTAAAAATGCATCACAAGAACAAGGCTCTCTTTAAATGCAATGCCCATAGGGCTATAAATATGCACATAGGTTGAACTCCTGTGTCAGTCTTCACAGGGAATTTGGTTCCTGATCTTTACAATGCACCAGAGTCCTAAATGTGAGACCACTTCACTCATCACCATCATAAATCAGCTCAGACATTCCCACGAAAGTGACAGTGAAGCTACTGCTCTCCCAAAAACTTGCACCACTTCAGCCAAGGAGGAGGCACAGAGTTTAAGGCTAAAGTCTAAAAGTTGCTGAACCAGTTAAACCCTTGCACCATTAGCTTTGCATAAATGGTGTGTTGCTGTCTGGCTCATCATTAAAATGCATTGAACATTGTAAAATGCCGCTTTTGTGGTAGATGCAAATTAAACTTCACAGAAATTTAAGTCTTGTCTACTTTAAGTGCTCTTTTGATGACAGGACAGGTGTTAATTATTGCCTGGGTTTGAAAATTAACTGTTACAATTGTGGAATCTCATGCTTCGTGTTTGAATTATTTGTACTTTGTAACATTTTTTTTCCTTTCGGTTTTGTTTTTCTCTTTTTCTTAATCTTTTTGTCTCTCTTTCAGTGTCTTTACAATGAATTGATCCATTCTAATTTACACTTGCTTTCAGTCCCTGTTCTGGTAGTTTCACATTTGTTCAGTCTGATTGGATAAGTAGGTACTCTGTTCCTCTTGCTTAGCCTGTTCACTTGTCCCACTTATACCCAGTTTCCCTCATTGTGATAGCACCAGGTTGTATCTTCACCAAAGAAGCTAATCATAAAAGGACATTTGTGACCAATGACTGATCTTACTAGATTCCTTCTTTTATAAAAATCTCGCCCAGTAAATTCATGGGGACACAATAATTGTTCTAAAGCAAAAGTATTTCATATCTCATTGAAATTAAAAGTTGCAAATCTCATGATTTTATATTAAACACATTAGATTTTGTATTTGTCCTTCTCTAATGTGTTTAGGATGAAGCAGTGTTTTTAGTGTTCCCAAAAACTCAGTTTCTCATTGCTTACATTCTATATTTTGCTTTATCCCCAACATTCATTTGTGTTACCTGCTGAAGAAGTTGCTTTAATTTTCTACCTCCGAACCAACATCTGCCTTTCACTAATTCATATAACTGGTCACAAAATGTATGTTCCATTTCCCTGATTTCTACTGGTAGCTTTCTAGTTCCTCTTTTACTTGTCATGGATGAGCCACTGTTCAGGGAGATTCCTGACCATTGTTTAGGGTGCAATTGACAGGATATTGATCAGTTGATCACTGGCTGCAGTAACAGATGGTCTAACTAACTAAATCTGACCTCAATGTCAAAGAACACGCATAGTCTAATTATAACACAGTGAGCCTGCCACATTAGCAACTCAGTGCAACACTGTTAGTTCATAACTTAAATTTTAAAGGCATATCTTTTTTTTAAGTACTGGAGACAAAATAGCACATCTCTAATTTTTAATTATTTTTCACTGCATTTCACATTTCACAGTGTTTACATGTGTGTTTTCTGCCTGAACATCACAATTTCACAGGAATAAACTGAAAATTTGTAACTTCATTACATATTTTTCTCTCTCACACATGTAACACAATCAAAGTTAAAACAATTGAATGGAAACTGAAAGGAGCCTGTTTTGACACACCGAGCAGTCAGCCACTATATAGATGATGTGGTCAATTTTACAAACTTCTTTTCTGTTCTTCCAGCTTCTAGGATTAAGTCAGGAACGTGAATTTACAATTTTCATAAAATTGCTTCCAGACATATTATACTTCCAATATCTGCCTTCCACCCATCTCCATCCACCCCCATGCCCATCTCTTCACAGAGATCCCAGTGTACAACCTTTGTCGTGCTGGCTTCTTGCAGTTTATATCATGACAATTTCCCTGTTTTAATCCAACTTTCCTCTGCTTTCCCTGACAAATTGAGTTGTACAAGACCCAACGATGTTCTATTCATTGACATTTCAGCATGTTTAAACTGTGTTATGGAGCATGATGTTTATAGTTTCGAAAAAATGTTGAAATTTGATGTTTCATGAGTGAAGTTGAATCAACTTTCTATAATCTGTATCTTCGATTCTCCTTCACTGTGCAAACTTTTACACCTCCCACTAGAAGCTGTGTGGTTTGGTGAAACAAAACAATGTTTTATTCCGTTGCTTTTCATGAATTGTTCAAATTCAAATAATTTAAACTGTGAACCATTATTGGATATGACTTCTTCAGGAGGTCTGTGTGAGGCAAAGATAGACCTTAAGTCCTCTTGTGTAATCTGTAATGGTGTATATCTTCAGTGATTTATTTCTTACTGCTTAGAGTAGCCGTCAATTACTATCAAAAATTACTGGGCTTTGCATCGTCACTTTTGCATGCACTGCTTTTTTGTTCCTTGTCATCAAGCACGGACCTTAGTCTTGCCATACTTAATTTTCTGCTTGTCAGACTCCCCCTACTGATGCAGTCATGAAGTCCCCAACAACTTCACTGCTTCTAATTGCTGTGATTCTTCATCATCCCATCCTTGTCACCTGTGTAAAGAACTCACTGGATTCCTAACCTCCAAGGGAGTGCCTTCCAGAACGTACGGACTTACACAGATGAACCCTGACAAAGTGTGTGTGGTTCATCCCAAGGCTTTTCAGAAACTTCTGGAAATGAGAGAGCAGTTAATCATGTGTGACACAGTCCTTATAGGAATGATAGTCTTAAAATAACCCTCTTTATTCACAGCTAATATTGCGATGGGTCAACAAGCATTTTGTCTGAGTTGTTGCCACTAGAGTGAAGCTCAAGGGATTGTATAATAGTTCCTTTGTACAAAGAAAGGCTTCTCCATTGTAATCCCCACACCAAAACATGGGAACCACTGAGCCCAGGACCTACCCTGAGACCAGGCCCAGGGATGATGGGGAACTGTCTGGGATTAGAAGGAGGGCTGGGAACCAATGTCTTGCTGGTGAAGTTGGAGTCAAATTCAGCATGAGGGTTTGGGTGAGGATTGGCCATCAGGTGGTGATCGATGGGTATGGCTCGGTGAAGATTTGGAGAAATCAGAAGCGTGTCATTAGTCATGGGGGGGACTGGTAGGAATGGGTCAATGTTCAGAAAGGTCAGGTTAGGTTGGAAGATTAATTGCATGTGAGTATCTGTTAAGGCTGGCAAACCTGAAGAGACAGGGTTATCACTATTTAGCTGGAAAGCCAATAGGTAGCTGTGCAAATAAATTGTTGAAGAAGTACTTAGCTGAAATGTGCTCCCACCACTGGACTTCACAGAATAGGACCTGCTCAGACAGGCTCCTTTAGGTCATGCTGAAGCATGCCTAACAAGTGCTATGAAAGTTTGCTTCTGTTGGAGCAGGCTGCAAACAGTGCAGCCACATGTATGGGATTGAAAACTGCAGAAGAAGCATCCAGGCCACTTCTATAATTTTCGGTAGTCACACACAATGCTGGTTGTAAATGCACATCCTTGAGCTCCTCTGTAGATCCCCACATCAGACAAGGCAAAAACAAGGAAGAGAAAGTTTAGACTCAGAGTACACCTCAACTTTTGATTATATTTTCTAATTGAAATTAAACTATGTAGTGTACCAAAACATGATGCTATCCAATCTAGTTTCAAGGTTGACTCTATTAATCTGATTGTCAAGTGCTGTGTATTACCAGATTAATCTGGATATTGTAGTTTTACAGAAGCATCACAGTGATGACTTCTCTGACTATTTTAGATACACGTGCGCGCACACACACACACACACACATTTTATATATAAAATAAACAGGTATGTGCAAGTTGAAGAAACTTTTCAAAGAAAGCTCTGGCCAGAAAAATCAAATTGCATGGAGATTTTTCAAATTGGCATTTCAAAAATAACACTTCTTATGCACAGGTTTAATATTTTTCCCCTACAATGTTGAATTTTTTTATTGTTATACATATATTCTTATCTGGATACACTGATGTAGGTGAAGAAAGGAAATGAAGTTATTTATTGCATATTATTGTGTTTTGATTGGTTGGTTTAATGATCTTTGAATGATTCTTCAAAAAAGAAATTTGACTTTTTCATTTTCTTTTAGTTTATTTATCCTAGTTGATCAATCGGCTCCTTTTGTTTTACTCTTATTCAGTTAGCTAATAGTTAATTGTTTATTTGATTTTTTCATGATTTTTGTGCTTTTTGGGCATGTGATCCTTCAGGAGGTTGGATGCATCCAAGGTATGATGCAGTAGTTAATTACATAGATATATCAGGTTATTTGCAGTTTTTCCATGTACTTTGTAACATGC
>JARFYF010000094.1:35627602-35638570 GCA_030265395.1 Rhina ancylostomus | reverse complement strand
CTTTATCTTCTGTTGACGTAAGCACGCCCCACACACACACACACACACACACACACACACACACACACACACACACAGTGAGATGAGAGTAACTGGGGAATGATAATGTCAGTGGTTTACATAGAACAGTTACATAGAAGATTTAGAAAACTGATGACCCTGTCTTGGATTATGTGGAGCATAAATATTGGCCCTATGAGGAATCCAGGTCAGGATGACCCAGTCTTCCTGAAGGTGCAGAAGGAAGGGCTGAGGTCAGCCCACTGGGAGGTTAAAGATAGCTATGGATCCACCTACTCTGCAATTGTGTCATGGGCTGGGGAGATAAACTCGAGGAGAAGGAAGAGAGATCTCAAGGTAGCTGCTGTAGACATTGTCCCTGCAAGGACACAGAGAATTTGCTTTATGTGCCATCGACCGGGGCACTAAGGGAGGGACTGCCGAACTAGGCTTAGAAGGGTAAAGGAGATGATATGTAACAGCTGTGGTTGGAGGCAGTGTCCTAACAAGATAGCAAGGTATGAGAGTCACTCACCAAAACAGGCAGGGTTCTCTCTACCAACACTCACTGCTGACCAAATTATAGAAGAGTGAGGACAGCATCCAGCTGACTGCAGTCTCCATTGCTAGTACTGATCACCCACGAACGTAGAGTTTTATTGGGAGACAGCAACACAGTATCTCAGTAGACACAAGAGCATCAGTATCAATAGCTGACTTATCCTTGCCCATGACTGGAGAGGTGATTCATGCGACTAGTGCAGGGGGGAAAGCAATGAGTGCAGAGAGAAGTGAGCCTCAGGTACTTTAGATAGAAGGAATTCACCCCAAACAATGAGGGCTCTGTCCTGGGGAGGGAGGCACTTAGTAAGGCAGCTGCTGTCATGGACTCAGGGAAGGGAGAGATTACATGGACGAGTCAGGGTCAGTAAACACATATAATCCACAGAGCAGACACGATGGCCCACTAAGCCACAGTAGCTTTGATCAGGGACAGGAGCCAGGATGGTGTCTATGGATTATGTCAGGGTTTCCCAGAGGTATGGGTCAAACACGAACAAGAATTGTTGGAAGTGGTGCAGCTGCCTGCTGAGGTAAGCAGTGGTTAAAGGCACACCAGAAAGGGGAAAGTAAAGAGCAGAAAGGGCAGATCTCAGGGCAAGAAGAGCAGTGGAAGAACAAGAGACAACAGAAATTGCTGGTGTAGAGAAAGAAACTATCAAAGTCAATTCTGTGAGATGACATGGAGATGTGGAGAGAAGAGAAGGAGAAGTGGAGGAATGTGGGAGCAAAGGAGGGACCAGATGGTAGTTGGACTCATGGTGAGGCAGGAGTAGCTGTTGCCCCAGCGTGTATGAGCCAAATACTTTCAAACTAGCTCCCATATTAAGATCACAAGGGAAGAACAAAAATGAAATAGCACACACTTAAACAAGAGAGTATGTACTCTACAATCTCCCCTTCTGTGCCACTGAGCTCATGTTGCCTGCTGTATTCCCTTTTATATAAAATGTTAAAAGTTCTAACTGTATTACCCTTCCTAGGTTTTATTTCAAAGGTATTCACACCCAAACACACTCACAAACAAGTATACTGCTATAGGGTCTCCTGAACAAGTATACATGCACTTTTCTGGCATCCCGAAGGGTCAGTAACCACCTTTTGGAACTGAAGGCACTGTCTTGCCAAACTACCCAGTACTGTCTGATAGCTGGTATCTCACACGCAACAACACTTTTACATCCACCTGTCCACCTCGCCACATATCCTTTGACACTTTGAAATGCTGTGTTCATATATAGCCTGAGATCTATATGCACCCTTTACACTGTTGAGGTTTCCAGCTGCAAAATGGGTCATGAGCATATCCCGGACGAGCTCCCAAATATTGTGAGCATGAATAAGCCACATGGAGACTGAAGCTAGTAGATGTGAAAGGTCTTCATTCATCATGACAAGCAGGCTTTCTCTTGGAGACACTCTCAGTGGAATCTCTCTGAACTCAAAGTGCATTGAGTTTTTATACTCTTAAGAACAAAGAAAATAGCAGGTGATTCATTACAATTTCATTAGCTACAATGACATTGTTTACTTGAATATTTTGAGTCCGACAAATGGTTCCTTTGAATTTCATACATACAATGGGAGCACACTGTAACTGACAAGACACCTCTGATATTCAAATACCTTTGATGGGACAGAGTAATTCACATGGATGGTCTGTAAACCTCTGAGGACAGAGCCCCTAGATTCCCAAAATTAGTGTTGTCAGGGCCCACCCTTTTATTGATAAACAGAGCAGGCTTGATGTGCTGAAGTCTGGTAAGTCTGATCTGGAACTTACCTTGATCTCTGTCGCAATGATGCAAAATAACTTAGCTGAAGATGTCTGATGCTTGGTTTGATAGAGCCTAGTTAACACACCCCCTTGTCTTATGTTTAACTAATGCAAATAAGAACATCTTGTGGTCATGTCAATTTACAAACTGTATCTCTTGAGCTGCCTCCTGCTGTGTGCCGGTAGCCTGTGCTCTGTAGACAGTACTGTTTGTTTAAAATCTGGCCTTTCAATTTCAAAACAGGGATTTTTTTGAAGATTGGTTCTGGTTTATATTAATGCCTGCTTATCCACATAATTCCTGAAGGATGCTCCATGTCTAACAATCCCTAACATTTACATTGGCCTGATGAATTTCATGGTACTTAGTCTCATTGTTATTTTTAATTTTTGAATACTGGAGTAATATTCAGTAGGTGTATTATGAAAACCTACTCTAAGCCATTTGCTGAGCTATTTTGATTTTGTTCAGTTTGGCATGACTATTTAATTCTTCCTACTGATGCACTAATACATTATTTAGTTACATAATGTCATAGTACATGAATAGTATGCAAGAGAAGTTATTGTTTATCCTCTTTAACTTAGTCTTTGCCATTGTCATCATAATTCAAATTGAAGGCTAACTTCCATCTGGCAGTACTTATGTAGCATAACAGTGGAATGAGTGGGCTAGTCATCCCGGAGTGGTTTGAGAATGTGACTTGGTGCTGCTGAGAGCACTTTGAACAAAGATGAAGCAGAAAACACATTTCCATGCTTTAACTGAATCGTGCATTCCAAATCTTGCAAATGCACATCTTTATACTTGGGCTAAGTTATTTGTAGCTCTGCAGCATTTTGCATCTCAAAGTTGAAATCATTAAGATCTGATTTAAAAATAACAAGTTACAGGAAGAAATTTTTCTCTGCTTCAGATGAGATAACAAACCACTTTATCAGAGTTCTTGTTGCAGCAGTGGGATTCAATTTTAAGACCATTGGTTGCAGAAGCTTGGGAAATGAAACTAAATGTTGTGTTGTCTATAATGTCTGATTCTGCTAGCAGTAAGGGTGACAATCCTGGGTGTTCAACAGTAAAGTAACCAATAGTCTACTGGCAACAGCAAATGATAATTTGCCTATGTTTGCTTGATTACACTAAGCTTTCAGTGAAGCGATAAAGCATTGTAGAGTTTGCTGAAGCTGCCATCCGGACAATATGCAAAGGACTTCTCAGAAAGTAAAATCCAAAGTGAAGGTCTTGGGAAAGGTCTTAACTGGTTTGTGTATTTGTGCTAGTACTCAAACCTAGTCATTAGAATTCAGTAAGAGTGTTTTCTGAATTTATCATTGGTGAGTTTCTAAAAGATTGTTGCTTTTGATACCCACTAATTGGTCAAGCCAAACTGCTGTTTAAAAAGAAAACATTTCACACCCTAAGTGTATAGTATTGGTTAAATATCTACCTGTTTTGATGTGCTTGTTAAAAAAACTGCACATTATATGTGTGCTTTCCAATATTTTCTTTGAGGAACAAGTAAGGTTACAATAATTTTGATACAGCAAATTCTAAATTCTCAGTAAAGTCCTAACAAATATTTGAGAAAAGCTGGTCATTCTCAAAATATAACAGAAATTCTCATGGAAGTCTTTTACAAATCATTTAATTTGTTCACAATAGTGTCATTTTTACCAAATCTGATCAGTTTTGATTTCAACATATTTTCAGCTGCAGAGCTTCACAACCTTCTCATTAAAGTGTGATATTTACAACAAAGCAATGCTTAATTCTTTCCATTAAAATATATTTTCCGGAGAACTGATCTTCAAAAATCCACGTTCCTAAGAGGATTTTACTGAGATTGAAATTTTTGCAAAATTTAGAGGTAAAACTTTGTACAGTGCATTCCAGTAATGGGATTATGTCCACATTCTTGAATTGGCTGAAATCAATTTATTTATAGTTGGACCAAGTTAGATTTGGAAATTAACATGAAGGACTGGCATTGGAGCCCACTAAATTAAAATATCAGTATTACTGTATTTGGATCTGTAAACCAAAGTCATTAACAAAAACTGGCTCAGTACAAGTTTTTTGCTGTGCACCACTTCTGAAAGATTTTTTCCTGTTTCTCCTCTTCACATCATCCAGTCTAATTACAAACATTGAATAAAAACAATTAAATTTTATAATTGTGCCCTCTTCAAAATGTGCATCTCCCCTGCTGGTGAGTTTAAAAACATAAGGATTGGTTTGCTGAATTTGCTGGGAGCTCTGCATGAAAATCTGAATACTTTTCCCTGGCAATATTGGAAAGTTCAAGTTTCTTGCACAAATATTGAAGTCCCAAGCTTGCTTGCCAAGCTCAGCTGTTTCCTGGTGATGCTCCACCACTCCACAAGTTTAGGAGCTTGCAGGAATTCCTCAACATTTACACTGGGAAGTCTGCTCCATGAGCTCATTCATTTCCATGGATGTATTTGGGATTCCAAGGAATAAAAGTTTAAAGTAAACAGCTAGTTTGTAATTATTTGTGTTTGTAGCAATGTTGTTTTAACTATTTAACTGATTTTAAATGGGTGTAGATAGTTTCTTTTTGAAGTTTCTTCACATTTTTCAACTGTTCATTTTATTTTTAATAGCTTTTGATAGCTACTGAAAGTCAGTGGCATTCAGGAGCTTTCCAAATGCTTGATGGCTTTGACAGATGGCAAAGCTGGGAGTCTGTCAAAAGTTTTCCTCCGAGTTTTGTAATTGGAACTTTTTCCGGCCTACCCACCTGGTATAATGAGTCCCCTGATGCTGGTCAGGGCCTTGTCAATCATGTGCATGAAGCTCTTGTTAAACAGGTTCTTTTTCAGGTATACACATGAAGTAAGTTCAGGAGAATTGTATATGTTTTGCGGATGACAACTTCCATTCGCAAAAGCAGGCCCAATGACTTCTGTTTATTTAGCACCTTTAACATAGTAAAATGTCCCAGTGGATTCAGAGATGCATAATTGGACAAAAAATGACACAGAGGCAAACTAGGAGACCTTAGTGGTCAGTTTTCAGCAATTTCTTGAGGGGAGAGAGGTGGAGCCAGAAAAGTGTGGAGAAAGCATTCCAGGAGTTTAGTTGATTGAGCAACTGAAGACACAGCCATCAGTGGAATGGCAAAATCTTTCTTTTTTTCTTATGTGCTTTTGATGCCACTCATTACAATGTTGTGCAGATATGGTTGTCTTTGTTTGTTTCTGACTACTAGACAAAATTAACTTTTGGATGTCTGTAAAAACAGAACCCGTTCATTACCTGGTGACAGCCTGTACATCACTAGTCTCCTTATTTAAGAAAGGATATAATTGCATTGGAAACAGTTCAGAGGAGGTTTGCTAAACTGATACTTTGAAATGGGTATGTTGTCAAATGAGGAAAGGTTTAGCAGATGGATAGTTCTTTGTTTACTCTCTCCCTCTTTTCTTAAATAGCTAGTTACGTTTGCTCCCTCCAATCTGTAGGAATCATTCCAGAATCTATAAAATTTTGGATGCTGATAACCAAATCAATTCCTGTCTCCACAGGTGCTTCTAACAAAACTCTGGACTGTAGATCATCAGGTTTTAGGGTCTTTCAGTTTTCAGGCTCATTTACTTCTCCTGTATTCTTACCACTGTTAATTTCTTTTACTTTTTCATTTCCACTGGATCCTTGGATCGCCAGTATTTCAAGGAGTTTTTTTCGTGTGTTTTTTTTCTGAGAGGACAAACACGATGTATTTGTACAATTCCTCTGCTATTTCCTTATTCACTATTATAAGTTTTCTCATTTCTGTCTGTAAGGGATCCACATTTGCTCAGCAAGTCTTTTTCTTTTTGCACACCTGACAATCGGACAAACTGTTTCAGGTTTCCCGCTGGTGTACTCTCGTATTCAATTTTCCCTTTCTTTATCAATTTCTTGGTCAATCTTTGCTGAAACTAAAATACTCCCAGTCCTTCGGGTTGCTGCTTTTTCTGACAAATTTATAAATCTTTTCCAAAGATCTTTAACTTTTTCTGTTGTTCACAGTTGGATCACTTTTGTGACTTTGTGCTTTAAAGGAATGTTTATTGTTGCAAATCATGTCACGTTTCTTTGAATGCTGGCCTTTGCCTGCCCATTATTGTACTTTTTAGTATAATTTCCCAGTCTATCACAGCCAGTGAACTCCTCCAACTTTCATAGTTTCCTTTGTTTAGACTGAAAACCCTGGTTTCAGATTGGACTATATCACCTTTGAGCTAAAGGTAAAACTTGATATTACTACATTTATTCTTTCTGCGGCTCCTTTGTAACAAAATTGTCAATTAATTCTTTCATTCTATCATGCTAAATTTAAAATTGCCTTTTCCCTCATTAGTTCTGTAATATATCTTGCCCCTCATCAATACTATTAAGAAGCCTATGAACAGCTCTCACCTATCTCTTCTTCCTTGCTGCTCCTTAGCTCCAGTTAAACTGATTCTAATTATTTCTCATAATCTGCCCTGCTAAGATTCTTTCTAACTCTAATACTTATGTCATACCTTATAATTGCACTACCCCACCACCTTTTTTTCTGCCCTTCTAAATGTTGAATATCCTGGAATGTTTAGTTCCCATCTTTGGTCTTCCTGCAGTCATGTTTTGTAATGGCAAATGCATTGTAGCCACTCAGAATTATTCGCACCATTAATTCATCCACCTTGTTGAGGATGCAGTGTATATTTCGATATAGTGCTTTCAAATTGAACCTTTTTAAATCTTTCTACATACTGACCCGATTTGCGGCTTGCCTTTGTTTCTACTGCCTTGGAATTTTGCTCACTGCATTTTTTAGTATCCATTTCCTGCTTTGTTTTTTTCCCTTTGCACTCTCTGAGATTCCCATATCCCTGTCAAGCTGGTTAAAACTCTCCCCAAAAGAAAGCCTTCCCCAAAAGGCTGTTACCAGTGCTGGTGAGTTGTAATCCACGTGACCGATACAGATCTCACCTGCTCCAGAAAGAGTTTCAGAAACCTGAAGGCCTTTCTCTTGAGTCATCTCTCCAGACACATTCAGCTGCATGTATCCCTGAAGCACAAGTGGATCTTGGATTTCTTCTTTGCATAAATGCTATGAACTTTACAAAAATGTCATCCCTTAAGTCAAGGGACTCAGTCCAGTCCAGTTCAGTCCATTCCCATGATTACTGATACTTAATCATAGCTTATAACTTTGATGGGCAGTTACTTCTGGTGTACCTTACACAATGAAGTAAATGTCACAAAATAAATGCGTTGCAGAAATACTGCTTGTGTAACTGGAATGTAATCTGCCATGTAATAGACTGCTTAGTGCATAAATATTTTGGCTGTCATAAAGGGCTGTCTGATTTATCCCCTGAGGCATAGTTTAGAAACTAAACTTAGGCACTGGGATTAGTTGGAGCTGCTGCATAGCTGCTTGATATGCGACAACTTCAGCTGACACTGTGGCTGATCCTGGTGCTCAGGTTTAAGCATCTGTGTTAATTGTCTTCTGATGCGCCAAATGGTGCCTGCTGTAACATATAGGATTAGTTAAGCACTATATTGTTAGCATGTGGGTGTACGAGGTTCAGTGTGGTTATAGCAAGCAACTTTGCAATGATATCTGAACCGTTCTTTATTTTTTATAGTTAAAGGCATCATTGAAATTGTTATGGGTGGTGGTGGTGATCCTGCCTGGATTTCTGCTTGCTCTGATAACTGTGTGTTATGTAATTTGGTATCATATTACTTCCACAAGCAACTATCAACATGTTAGCAATCATTTCTGTGACAGTTACTTTTCTTTCAAACCCGTAATGAGTTTAGGATGAGACCATAGGGGAGCAACATTCTTCCATGAACAATGTGCGGTAGATTAGCAAATCCCAGGCCTGTTGAGGTGAACCACACATAAAATGGATTTAGCAGCAAAGTAAAAACATGGGAGATGGGCACTGAGGAAATACACAAGGATGGATGGTCATCTAAGTGGTTTTGTATTGACTGAATGTGCAAAATTGTTTGGTCTATTGATCTGATTGCTTTTTGTTATAATGTTTTGTGCTCATGGATTGAGTTGATTAGCATCAAAGTGAACCTTGCATAGCAACTGACAGTGGTGGAATTTGGATTTCCCTGAATTATAATCACTGGTGGGACATGTATCTCTGGGGTATCACCACATATTGATAGTCCCTGACAAGGAACCACATTTCTGACCTCCTGCAGTGCCTATCGTGAAAGGGTTTCATATCATTCAAATTGGCGGACAGCCCCATTATAGTGAATGAATGAGTGAATGACAGTCAAGATGTCCAGCTTTAGATGCTGTGTGAATTGGAATCAAGCATGCAAGTATTGGATTACCCAAGCAACTTCTGCCCTTGTCTTTCTAGATGGCAGTGGTTGAAGATTTTGCTGTGTGTCAGCAAGGAAGACTTGGAGAATTGTTGCCATCATTTTTACACGTGACACAGATTATAGGCTGTGCCTGAATAGTGGACTGGAATAAATCTTCAGCATTGTTGAAGGGGATGGTAATGCAGTGAGATGTTGTGTGCTGAGTGAGTTAAAGCATCTTCAGTGGCCTTAGAGCTGCATTATAGAGGCTGTTAAAGTGTATTCTTCAACCATACCATCTTGTAAGGAAATGAAAGTCTCAGCAGATACAGGAGTTGAGACCCTCACTGCAGAATACACAACCTCCAATGTGATCTTCTTGTTCGTAATGGCCTCATATTTGTGTGACATAATGGTCATTTGACACTTAACATCATTACACTAGTTGTTAGCAAGGTGTTACTGCGTATGGGTATAGATTGCTTCTTCATTTGAACCTGCATTCAGAAGAGTGGAAGCTTGAGCTAAACTGCAGAATGCTGATGTATATCCTGACAAGATATCCAGAGAGAGCCCCTCTTTGACACCATATGTCTTGATCTGCTTCCTCTACCCTCCTGTATAGCAAGCAAGGGCTATGCTTCAGTAATGCAAGATAGTAGCAGATGAAGACTCAGTGAAGTTGTACTTCTGCATATCTATGATCAGAGAAAGTAAAATCTCATTTTGAAAACTTAATAGCAGTATCCATAATATTCCGACTTACTTGATGACTTTAATTGTGATTATGCTCTTGAGCATTTCCACAATCCATGAAGCAGCAGTTAAGGAAATAAGGAGCAACAAACAAAATGCTGGAGGAACTCAGCAGCTCAGGCAGTGTCTGAATAATCCTTGTTCTCTTAGAAGTATGCACCTGTCTAAAATATGGCGAGCAATATGAATGCCCTTTGAATGAAAAGCCACGTGAGTTTTCTGCGTGCATAACATTAAACACAAGGGTCTTTTGACCATAATCACATTCTACTTACATCAATGGGAGCAACAGTCTTACAAATTGAACAGATCAGTGTTCACTTTTATAGCCATTACTGACATATAGTTCAAGCCTGTCAGTCCTTGAACCTTTTGGAAAGCTCATTTTCTGGATAAAACTGCATTCCAGCACTTCTTGGTGCTTTCTGCTTCAGGATAAGAAGATGAATTATCCAGATCATTGCAAGTATTGTGGTATGCTACACACCCTAAAATGTGACAAGCTTCAGGTTCTGCTAACCTTCACCTGCACAGGCAGAGTCGTCCAGGCACAAGTCCACATTTGGAATTTGACGTGCAGCAGTAGACAGAACTCAGTAATTAGTTGCTTTGAGAACCGTTGGCTTTGGAAACATTGCTTCCTGAGACGAGGAGAAGAAATTTTGCTCCTGCATAAGTGTTGGAGGATAAGCCCTTCACTCTTGAATCCTTCTTGCCATTCTGCTTTGGTCTTCTATGGCTGAATGTTTTTTCCTCCTGCTAGTGTCCTGGGGACCAATAATAAAACACCAATATGTTGCCAAAAATTTTTTAGCCTTTGTCTCACTTAGACAAAATATCTGCAAGCTGAACGGTTCTGAAGTGGAGCCCAGCTGCATCCAACAAGCTCTACTCAAATCCGCAACACAGTCTCAAGTAAGATAAGATAAGGTAAAATATCTTTATTAGTCACATGTACATTGAAACACGGAGTGAAGTGCATCTTTTGCGTAGTGTTCTGGACGTAGCCTGCAAATGTTGTCGCGCTTTTGGCTCCCAACATCACATGCCCACAACTTCTTAACCCTTAAATCTTTGGAACATGGAGGAAACTGGAGCACCTGGAGGAAATATACACAGACACAGGGAGAGCGTTCAGTCTCCTTACAGATGATGGCCAGAATTGAACCCGGGGCGCTGGCGCTGTAATAGTGTTACACTAACCGCTACATCCATTAATCTAGCAGTGGTGTGGGTCTATTGGCTGATGTTCAGACTTATTTTCCAGTAGGTGGTCCATGTTTTGTAATAGGCTCAAAAACAAATGTGGCTCATTGTGGCAGGGGAGGCATGAAATGAGCATCGCACAATCATTGTTGTCATCTTTCCATTCTTACTTGCTTTGGGTGTGTATGTTACAAGAATCAGTATCAATTTAAAGTTGCCATCACAAAACATGATGAAAATTGCTTACAGATGCAGAAATGAAGGATGCTGAATCTATGAGGGGTATAAATTGGTTCAGTGAGTGGACAAACATTTGATAATTGCAGAATGT
>JARFYF010000094.1:35593965-35604992 GCA_030265395.1 Rhina ancylostomus | reverse complement strand
CTGGTGATCTTAATACAACTGGAGTATATTTAATAAATAATTAGTCTTATACAGTAGACATAATACATTATGGGCACAACTCTCCCCACCATCGAGAACATCTTCAAGAAGCAGTGCCTCAAGAAGGCGGCATCCATCATTAAAGACCCTCACCATCCGGGACCTGGTCCCTTGATGTTACTACCATCAGAGAGGAGGTACAGGAGCCTGAAGACACACACTCAACATTTCAGGAACAGCTTCTTCCCCTCCTCCATCAGATTTCTGAACGGTCCATGAACCCACAAACAATACCTCGTCATTCCTCTTTTGCACTATTATTTATTTTTGTAATTTATAGTTACTTCTCTGTCTTGCACTGTACTTCTGCCGCAAAACAACAGATTTCATGACATATGTCAGTGATAATAAACCTGATTCTGATATCCCAATGTTAGTATTTTAATTTGTAGGAAGGTCAAACTGCTTTGGGGCAATAGTTATTCTTGTTATTTTTCAACTGTCTTTTGTTGATCAATTTCCCATGTTTCTTTTTCAAGAAACCTAATAGTGAAGCTCTTAAAAAAAAAGTTCATGTTGTTGCAGTCTCAGACCAGTGGAGCAGATATTGTGGGGCAGATCATGCTGCTCACTATCCAGTAGTTGTGTAGACAACCACCAGCTAGCTGCATAACAACATGAGAAATAGAAACAGAAGATAATGGCTGATAAAGGGTGGGTTGGCTCAGTCATTGCCGAAGTTAGGANNNCTTTGGAGGTGGAATGCTGGCATACGTGGCTGCCCATTCCACCACTGAATGGAACATCATGTTCAAGGGCAGGCACGATTATGCTGAAGTGAGGGGCTGGAAGCCCTGTGCAAGAAAGCACAGTCTCCAGCAGAGCCACTTTTTCTCTTTAATTTATTTAATCTTAACATTTTTAATTAAGTGCGAGCATGTAAAAGGTGTTTATGCTTGTCAGTTATTTTTCATTGTTTTTATGTTTTGGTACATTATTTCAGTACTTTTAAATTGTTTATAATTGCTGTGATCATGAAAGATATTTAAAAGGAGCACAGGACATAGCTCCCCAGTGAGTGATAAGAAAGCAGGATTAAGGCCCAGTGAGTTTCGAGGAGCTTGAGAACTGGAATCCTTGTGCATAAGTGGCATGGGGGAGGCAGACGCAGTGAACTCAAAAGGAGTGCAAGAAACAAAGACTCCATTGAGTTTAAAAGGAGTGCAGGAAGAAATAAAAAGATGCAGAAAGAACTAGGGAAATTACTAACACCAGAACAAGAAATTGAAAGATTTTAGGTAGGACCAGATTGAAAAAGGAAAAAGAAAATCTAAGATAGGATTACAGTGCATATATGTAAATACAGGAATCTAAATTAAGCATATGGAATTGCAATGTTGTGACAATAACAGACATGACTTTAAAAAAGTGATTCTGTTCCAAATATTCTTGGACACTAGATGTTCAGGAAGGATAAGGACATGAGGGGGAGTAGCATTATTGATCAAAGAGAATATAGTGGTGCTTGGGAGGGTATTCTGGAACAATGAAGGACATATTTGTCTGTCTGTGTGGAATGAAGAAACATCAGAGGTGTGATTATGTGACTCAGACTATGCTGCAGGCTGCCATCTAGTTCAGAGGCTAAAGAGGAACAAATTTGGAGGGAAATTGCAAAGATGCAGAAAAGGCATGGAATAGTGAATATTGGGAATTCCAGCTATTCAAAAGTAGTCTTATGTAATAAGAACATAAGGGACAAAAAGATAGAGGAGTTTCTGAATTGTGTTCAAAAGAACTTTAGATTGCATTCTGGAACTTGGTTCAGAAAATGAACCAAGCTCATAGGAGCAAGTATTGGTGGAAGAGTAACTAGAAAACAGCTATCATAATATCTAGAGCTATGGAAAAGGATATAGAACACTCTAAGGAAAGAACAGTCTGCTGGCGAAGTGTCATTTTCAATGTGCTGAGAACCAATCTGGCCCAAGTAAGTTGCTTACCAGATACTAGCTAGATTGCTCTTACAGTCAACAGGCTGAATGGCTTCTTTCTGTACTGTAACCATTGTGTGGCTCTGTGAAGACTGAATTTATATTATGCCCTTTGGGAAGCTGCACCAGTCTACAGTGGCATCTTGGAGAGATTTTCCACATTTACTTTGAAGTTGACTCAACAGACTATTCATTTAAGGCAGTAAAACAGCCTTAAAATAAATTTTGGCAGCATTAGAGGTGAAGGTCTTCAAGATTACATTAAGCACACTTATTTGGGGACAACATGGTTAGTTCACCTACACATCTCTTGTGCTTTCAGGCTGAGGCTTATTTAACTGAATCCGTTAGCAGAGGGTAGGTCAACACAAACTACATGTTTTGGACCTTTCCCTCTTGCTGCAAAAATAAAGATAAACTTTGTGAAGAGTGTGCTGGAAAGATTTCTTTTTAAGAGATAAATTTAACTCACACTTGTGTATCAGGAAGATATGGTTATAAAGTAGCTGTCAGATGTTAAATTAAAAATCTGATGGTCACAAATGAATGCCAACTATTTCAGTGGAAACAGTTTATATTAAAGAGTAATAACTTTACCTTTTGCAAATAGTCAGACTCTGCCCTTTAATGTTAAAGTGACACTATTTTAAATAGGATTAAGCATATAACAAAGTTGTGATGATCTCAGGACAGGATGAGGTACAGATCAAAAACCAAGGTGAAAATCCAGGTCAGAGGTCATTTGACATGGCACTGAATGACAACGCTAGAGCTGAAGGCCCTAGTTTTTCATCATAAATAATCACCTCCTTTTCCTTGAAAGTCTCTTTTGAAGTTATTTTCTGTTTCAAATTACAACTACAATTCAGAATGGGAATATCTGATAGATACTTAGTGAGAAATAATTTATGTGTATTTGATAATTTATATCCTTTTGTGCTGAAACTTGTACTTTACATTTCTGTAAAATAGATATAGACAACAAGTGGTTTATGCAGAGCAAGCCACAAAGTTGTTACACCTCATCTCATTTTTTCTGATTTTTTTTCATTGTTCCTGGATGCATTCTCTTCATGTATTTCATAGGTTGAGACTTTTAAACATCACACACAATTTTAATCTTAGGTACTTTAAAAGTATCTGCAGGGGCAACTTAGTTAAGATACAGTGGCACTGCCATTGCTTTCCCGCTGGACATTGTCTTGTGTGGTTTTTAAGTTACACTTTTGAAATGTAATTCTCATAGATATTTGTAGGTCATATTTTTATTAAGTATAACTATAACCATGAAAAAGGTCCAAAATATTTGGTCCAAATATTTGGACTTATGTCCAAAATATTTTCCTTGCAATTAGAATAACATTCATAATCATAATGACTTTTAAAAATATAGTTGAAACAATTGTTAACCAGCATCATCAGCCTGATGGCATTTTAAGTTGCCTGGAAATTTAATTGTATAATGCTTGTTTTGTCAGTGGACGAATATAAGAAATAAAAGCAAGGCTGGGCGATTTGGCCCCTTTAGTCTGCTCCATTCAGTAAGATTATGGCTGATCTTTTCTCTCAGAGCCAAGTTTCTTGATTCCCTTAATATCTAAACATCAATTAATCTGCCTTGTGGAAACTCAGCTACTAAGCCCTTCACTCCTCTGGGTGAAGAAGTTTCTTCCCATCTCTATTTTGAATGGCTCACCCCTTATTTTGTGACACAGGCTCCAGTTCTAGACACCCATCTGGGGGAATCATCAGCCTCAAGCCTGAAAGAATTTCAAACATCACCCTTGGTTCCCTGTTGCATTTTATATCTTGGGAACAATGGACACGTGATTCCTTTTGCAGCATTTATTTGGACTATTTCAGGGGAACGTAGACCACCTCTTCCTGGAAGCATCCACCATTCTGTTGACTCAAACAATGGCCTCAAAATCTCTCTTCAGTCCAATTTGTGTTTGGCCTCACCACAGCAATGGAGAAAGCTAAGGACAGACAGGTCACTGTGGTCACTCTCATACCAAATTGTCTGTCCTCGTGCTTCTCCATTGCTATGGTGAGGCCAAATGCAAATCGGGAAACAAAATCTCATATTCCTATGGTTAGCTTGCAACGCACTGGCATGAACATTGAATTTTCCAATTTCAGATAACCCATACACACTCACCAATCACCTTGTTTTTTTTCTCCATTTATTCACCTTTTCCATGCTCTCCTCCCCACCCCCACCCCCATTTGGCTCCACCTATCACCTACCAACCTCTGTCCCACCCCTCCCTAGTACTACTGTATATTGGCAATCTTTCCTCTTCCTCCTCAGTCCTGATGCAGAGCCTTGACCCCAAACATTGACATATACCTTTTTATCTCCATGGATACTACTTGACCCTCTGAGTTCTTTCTATGTTCTGTTTTATGTTCCAGATTCCAGCATCTGCAGCCTCTTTTGTCTTCCCTTTTCCATCCCCATGCCCTCTCAGCTCCCTGAACCAAGCACTGACCCCAATTCCTCTCCACTCCCACCATAGCATAGGACTCTAATGCATCTTCCCCCAACTCTACCTCCCAATCCCTGCACAAGCCATCACATCCCGTTATGCCAGACTTTGAACCTTTTGGGCACATGAGAACTCCTGGGTCAGAATGCTTATAAGTTTAAAATTAGCCAGTCCTCAATAGAACCACAGTACATGAGGTGGAGGAAATGTATGCCTGACTAAAGTGAATGCGGCTAGTTTCATATCTGTACAATAGTGCAGAATAATGGTACAAGATCTTTGAAAGTTATGAACCAGAAATATTTTTGCACAGAGTTTGTTTTCAAAAAGTTCACCTCCATTCTGTTTGAAATTTACCGACAAAAGCCAAATCCAGATGTGTACTGGCTTCCAGCCACCACCAAGTAACATTTCAACTTCTTTAAAAAAAAACATATTGTATTCACTTAGTCTAATTTAATTCCCATGGTTCCAATCCACCCTTGTGTTTCTGTACTTCTGAAGAAAACTTTATCCCTGTCATACCGATGCATTGACACAAGACTCCGGGACTATTCCAGCCCTTGTTTATCTTGGCAGTGAAGTCATTCAGGCACTTAAAAAAAATTCAACTCAGTTGGCATATATATTTTGGAATATTGTCAGAGCTTTGCAACATACTTGCTTTTTGAGTGATAAGCAAATGAGTGACCTGGCTCCTGTTTTAAAAAATGCTTGCAGGTTTTGATATTTTGTGGAGTGTCTTCTCTGTACGGCAGGAAAGGATTAGAAGAAAATAATTCCATAACCAAGCCCAATGGCATCTGGTGCAATGACTAATTCTGGCAAAAACACGAGTCTTAGCTGATAATAAAAACATATTTTAATAACGTTTAAATATTTCCAGATGGAATTAAAGCTTGCATGGATAACTGGCAAAGGGCTGGTGTATAATATACTTGATTAGATTAAGTTAAATAACTGTCAGTAATGGGTAATTGTAAGTTAAGGAGCAAATATTTCTTTTGTTCTTTCTCATGATTAAGCTTCTTCCAACTAAAATCTAACCTATTTTTTTTCCATTCAAAGAGAATGCTTCTAATAAGGTCCCATTTTTAGTTAGTCTTTTCACAGTTAAACCTTCGGGGAAAAATTGCTGCTTCACCAGCTCCATTGCTTGTGTTAAAATTATAAGAATTCATTACTCCTTCCTGTACCTTTTTCCCACTCTTATAATGCAGTAGACAGACTTCTACACCTTGTCTGTTCTTTTTCTGCTTCTGTGAGCAAAGTTGTGATTATCCAAAAATTGTTTGACTTTTGTAGGCATCACATTGATATCAACCTTGTCATCATCATTATGCACTTTCCAACAGGAGTCATTTTGGGAGCGTCCTGGCTGAACTACTTTTGGATGTATTCAAGACATTTAAGACACCCTATTAATCTGCTCTCTACCCATCATTATATTGTGTCTTTTCTCACCTAGTTTCTATAGGATGCCTTCCTAACAGTCAGTACTCGTGCTCCTTCTCACCTGATGTGACTTAACTAATCTCCATATTGTCTTTTGTCTAACACCTCACTCCTTCCCCCACCTATGTTTTGAAAAATCTAAACCCTTCGTTCTTCCCCTGTTCTAAGAAAGGGTCCTTGACCTGACATGTTAACTATTTTTTCTTTCCACAGATGCAGTTCACTAGTTCACTATTTCCAGCTCTTCTGCTTTTATTCACATCTGTTGTTATCCCAGATGAAATAATATATTTGGGTACTGATTAAGGAGGGACAAGGGTTACAACTATCTTGGTTGATATTAAGCTGACCTGTCAGGGAAAGTAGATATACAACTCTTGAAAGTAAAACTGTTATTTTCCTTTATTTGAACCATTATTTGATCTTTGAACCAGCTAGAAGGACAAGAGCAGCAAAAGAATGGGAACACCACTACCTGGAAGTTGCCTTCCAAGCCATGCACCATCCTGACTTGGAAAGATATTGCTGTTCCTCCACTGTCGCTGGGCCATAATCCTGGAACACCCCCACCCCCCCCGCCCACCCCTCAAGGACTGCAGCAGTTCAAGAAAGCAGTTCATCACCACCTTCTCAAGGGTAAATTAGGCTTAGGCAATCAAATGCTGACTCAGCCTGCAAAGCCCACATCCTTTGAATGAACATAAAAAAAACACAGGCCTGTAATAATCCTATATGACCTTTCACTTTTCAGGCTCTGGATTTTATGTGAAACATTAACCTGAAGTATATTTGATGGTATGCAGTGATTTTTGTTTTGCTTTTGTTTAACACTGGCTGGTGTTCAGTATGAGAATGGGAATATTGAGAAGTTTTGAATCGTCCTGATCAGGATTTATCAACATCAACATAATTTTTGACAGTCATAGAGTAAGGAAACAGGCCCTTTGGCCCAACATGTCCATGCTGGCCATCTATATTCATCCCATTTTCTAGCACTGGTGTATAGCCTGCGTTGAAGCGATTTGGGTGCGGGGCTAGATATTTCCAAAATATAAGTCTCTGAAGAAGAAAAATTTTCATTGCTTTTCCTGCCAACCTCCTATCCCTCACCTTAAACCTATGCCCCCTTTTGACACTTCTCATTTGGGGAAAAGTATCTTACCGCAATCTATTCCCACGTGTACCTCTGCTCGAGAAAAACAAACCTAACCAGGAAAGCTTCTCCTCAAAATTGAGAAGTTCCTCCTAACTGAAGCCATCATATTGTGTGATGAGCAAAACTGCATACAGTAGTTAGTTATATCAATAGCTCCCTGCTCTTGTGTTCAATGCCTCGGCTAATGAAGGTAAAGTATCCTGTATATTTTCTTAATGAGTTTATCTACCTGTGCTGCCACCTTCAAGGTTCTTTGAAATTATACACCAAGCTCCCTCTGTTCTGAGGGCCCTACCATTCATAATGTACATCTTACTCTTATTAGTTCTCGTACGATGCATCACTTAATTTTTTTCAGGATTAAGCTCCATGTGTCATTGCTCTTCATGTCTTGCAAACTCATCTCTAACAGTTTAATGCTGCGAATGCTGGAAATCTGAAACATAAGCAAAATACTCTGCAGATCTGGCAGTATATGTGGAGGGAAACAAAGTTATCCCTTCACATCAATGACCTGTTGTCAGATTAATTCCGTGTCTATTTACTGCTGTCAAGAAATCCATTCCCATTTGGGGATGTGCTTTACACACTATCAGATAGCTGTATAAGCATGTTGTATCCTTTTGAAACTCCTGTAGACGGTGTACACATATTGGCTGTAATAAATAGAGGGCTTTGTGCTTGTGATGGGGCATGAATTTCTAAACATACAAATTTAATTTTGTGAAGAGATTAGTTTTAAATAGCAGGAGACCCATGACATGTCAAAAACCCAGAAGTATCTTCAGTGGAAACTTTACCTTGAGACCTAAATAGCCTTTAGTTTGTAGTTGGGGAACAAAATAACTGAGTAATTATATTTCAGATTAAACATATACAATTAACAGTTTGGTTTTGAAGCTGAATCTTAAGACCACTGTATTTTGGAAATGCTTGTGCACCCAGGATGATCTCACAGGCAGGATGTATCTGATTCTGCGCAAACTCCAGACTTATCCACTGTGGACTCTCCAGATGTTTATCACTCTACAGGTAGAATGAGTTAGTGGAGAAAGGAAATGAATAACCATTCATACAGGTGAGAAAGAAAGAAGTGAATGTAAGAAATAGAGCCAGGACTCAGCCATTTGCCCCTTTGAGCTTATTAACCTCACTTTCAGGAATTTGAGGATTCCAGTCACACACGCAGGATTGGAATAATTTCATTGACTCATTGCAGATGAAGTGCTATGCTTTTAGGGATGCTATTTTTCATCTGAGACATCAAATTCAAGCTCTGCCTGTATATTCAGGAGGTCATAAAATACTTCAAAGAAGCTAAGGGGATTTCTGATTGATCAATATGAAATCGTCTGTCTGGTCATCATCAAATTGCCATTTGTGGAACATTGCTGTAATCAAATGAGCTACCACCTTTCCTACTTCACAACAATAACAACACTGCAAACTCTGCTGTAAAGTGTTTTGGGAGGTTGTGGACGGCATGTATAAGGTGCGATGTAAATGTTCTTTAAAAGTTATAACAGAGGCTTTGGTTGACTTTGGGTACATATGAACTTTAGATTCAAGCAAATAATATTTTAGGAAGCTAAAAGAGATGATTTGGCTATAAGCAGTGCAGATAAGACAAGAAATGTAATAGACTGTTCAACAAGGTCTTCAAAATGATAGGCCATTAATACTAACTGATTTCAACAATGTTGTAATGAAAATAATGCCAATCAATATAGCCAAAATGGGGAATGCATTTTTAAATGAGTAGTTCAGTTTGTTTCTTGTCCCTCGGGGATTTAACGTGAATTCAAGCAGGCAAATAACTGTTCCATGTGTAGAAAAGCAGTTAAGATCTGTCAGCAGTGACACAGTTAGGATCAATTTAAAAATGGAAAGGGATAATGAAGACTTGAAAGTAGGTGAGGTGGAAGGCAAAAAGACAAAAGTTCAGTGAGATGAGAGATCTGGTTCAAATTATCCTTGTGGAAAATTGAGCAGATCAGAACAGGAATCTTCAAATAAACAAAACAATCCTATTACCACAGGTAAGAAGAGGATATATCATAGGATTTGTGAATAAATAGGTGCCTTGAGGTTGGATTTCACTTGTGTGATTCACTAGATGTGTACCAATTTGAGATCTAATACCAAGTTGGAAACTACCCCCCCCCCCCCACCTATAAACAAAAATAATGAAACAGGGACATTCTAGCTTTTGGAAAGAATTATTGTTGTTCACTTACTTTTAAGAGATATTAAAATCCAACTTGCACATTTCACATGCACTGCCAGTTGTAAGGTTTGCAGGGGCAATAGCATTTGAGTATTGATCTGTGGGATCACAATGTGGTAAAATGAGCAGGGTGAAGATTACAACAATTGAGGGTTGAGGTATGGTGGGGAGGTGGAGGGGAGTAACTGGATGGTACACCATATTCACAAGAATGCAGTGGGACAATGCACCTTGTGGCTGTCAATGGTCTTTAGTCCTTCTAATCAGCAGCAGGTTGAATATATACCAAGGACTCCAGGCTACAAAGTTTATATGAATAAAGATTAGAGGAGATGATTTTCAATACATGAGGCTTACATCATCCAGTTTTCATTACTTTGTTGAATTGTTGGTGAATAGCAAAGGTCCATGTCACGATAATATGACGTAATTTCCAACAGTATATTTTTAATAGCTGCCACACATGCAACATATGATGAAGCAATGACATTGGTATGAGATTAAATCACGATAGCAAATGCCCAGTCCAGTTTCCCAATGGGTGGGACTTATTCAGGAAATAGGTTCAAACATTTCAAATCACGTCCTAAATTATTTTTTTAATCTCAATATATGCACAAAGAACTGGTAGAAATGAATTCCAATTTCTAAACTAGTGAGTTTAAAGTTAAGTATAAACTTGGGTTATTGAAGAATTTAGAAACATAGAGTGCAGTTGGGAATAGGATGGGTAACAAAACAATATGAAAAACCACAGACATAAAGAATGAAATAATAAGAACTAATTTAAGTATATTGAAAATAAATGTAATTGAAGTGAGCGCAGGATTGCTGACAAAGGCAGAGGGAATCGAGTTGAGATGATTGAAATGGCATTGACACTAAATAAATTACTTGTGGCAGTTACTAATGCAAGTTAGTGCCTAGGGGTAGCGATAGAAAAATAACTTGTTGTTAAGAACGATAGAACTAATGGCATACACCCTGGACCATTGATGAAATAGGAGAATAGATAGCAGAGATTCTGACCTCAATGAATCAATCCTGTAGATGTACAGATTGTACTGGTGCCTGCAGAATAGCCAGAGTAACTACTTCAGACAAGAAGCACGAAAAAGTTGATGGTTGTTGACCAACACATTTATGTCAGATGTGCATAAGTGCTTAAGTTCTATAAATCAAGAACAAATTGGTGGTAATTTGGAACTATATGGAGAGGCAGGATAGATTCAGTAAAGTCAAGACAGAGTTGACAGAAATAATTTTTTGAGAAATATATACATTACATAGCAACTTCCACAGATTTCATATAATTCTGAAGGACATGATGCAGAATTCACACTCATTTAAGGAAGAATATACTTCTCTTGGAGGCAGTGTAGAGAAAATTCATTAGATTAATTCCATATATGAAGGAGTTGTATTATGTGGAAAAAATAGATTAGGTCGACACTGTCTGGAATTAAGAATAATAGGTGATCTATTGAAATATGATACTGAGGAGGATTAACATGGTAAATGTCGAGATGATGTTTCCACCTTGGGAATATAGAACTAAGGGGCATAGTCTCTGAAAAAGGCATTTCCCATTTAAGACTGAGATAAAGGGCAATTTATTTTCTCAAATGGTTGTGCATCTTTGGAATTCTCTACTTTAGAGAGCAGTGGCCCCTATTGTCAAGGCTCAGATACTTTTTTAGACT
>JARFYF010000094.1:35548076-35560672 GCA_030265395.1 Rhina ancylostomus | reverse complement strand
GCAAGGGAAGTCTGTTGGATTAAATTGCATTTATTTCAATGCTAGGGGCCTGACAGGTAGGGTGGGTGAACTCAGGACACGGATAGCTACATTGGATTGGGATATTATAGCTATGACAGAAACATGGCTGAGCGAGGGACAAAACTGGCAGCTAAATGTTCCAGTGTATAGGTGATAGAAGTAGGATAGAGATGGAGGAAAGAGAGGAGGGGGGAGATGCATTTCTGATCAAGGCAAATGTCATGGCAGTAGTCATGTTACCATTACCAACCATTACCATTCTTCTTTGTTTTATATCATAATCCCTTTCATGATTTAATTTCTCCTGCCTTCCACTTTATCACAGAATTGTTATTCTTTCCTCCACGCAGCTCACTGCCTGATTTCCCTCCATTGTATTTGTTTATAACCTGTATTAGAAATCTTTATGTGATGAATCAACATTGAACTGAAAAGATTATCCATTTTTTTGGCACAGGTGATGCCTGATTTGCTGAGTACTTCTGTATTTTATCATTTTATTAATGGCCAATTGTCTCATTGTTTGCGCCAATCCACAGCTTTATTCCCCTGCATAGGGAGAAATGGGATTGTTCTGTGAACTGGCATAGACTCAATGCACTGGAATGGCCTCCCCCATGTCATAACAAAATATGGAAATAATCTTTCTTATGACATCTGCCACAGCTCATCCATTGAGTGACCCCTTTGCACTCTCACTATAATTGGTGATCACTCACTCAGCTCCATAACTGCAGGCAGGGTTTCTTACATCCTGCCAATACTTCCTCCACTTAAGAGGAATCCCCCCCAACAATCCCTTTTCATTGCTTTCCTCTTCTTTTGCTCTCAGCAGCTACTTTTTAATCTTCACTGGTAAGCACAATGAGACATCTTTTCACTCTGAACTTTTATACTACTGGAAGCTCAACATAAACTTCCTTGTGATCTGTGATATAAAATCCAGCTTTTGTTGTCCCTACAAAGAGATTCTGAATGAAGTGAAACAATACCGTTCACCTCCCTTAAGGCCCCAGTAGCCTGCCTTAAGTTATTTGATAAATAGAGAAACATTGGAAATGGACACTAACTTTGTTAAACTGTTGAATTGTAACCGAACCAGCAGTGGGAGCCAGTGTTTTGTGCTCTCCTGCCCAGAGTAATATTTTCTCATTATAGCTTGTGTTGGAAATGCATATTTGGCCTGGGAAAGTTTGCTATATCTCTGGCATAAGAGCATTGTTATGATATTTCACTACCCCAACATATTTATTATTTCAAGGTTTTCAAACATCCAGAGCCATTTCCAAATATTCTTTAGAAGTTTTAACTTTTCAATTCAATTGGCACAGGTTATTCCTACTTCTTATCAACTTTGATCTCCACAGATATTCTGTCAAAACTTATCCCAGAGCAAAACAGAGCAGAGATGATTCACCAGACTGATGCCTGGGATGCAGTTTTGCTACAGTATATGAGGAAATCTACTAAATTAGGCCCGTGTTCTCTTGAGCCTAGAAGAATGAAGCTGATCTCACTGAAACTTAATTCTCGGAATAAGGGATAGGCTATTTATGATTAAGATGGGGAGACATTTCTTCACTCAGAGTGATGAGTTATGGAGTTCCCCACCCCATGGGCTGTGGTGGTAACAACACCCTCAGCTGATTTTTAATCTTTATTAGCATAACCTGTGCTGACAGATAAGTGCTCTAAGATGAAACTCTTTGTTTGTAGGGTAGGAGGTGAGGTCTCCTTGTAGATCCTGGGGACGACTTCTTCTCCTGGACAGCATAATTGCGTTCAACTGCACCTCTTGTAACCCTGAATAATGTTTCTGGAACTTGTTACCTGATAGGGAAACGAGCACTGCTCCTTGACTCATAACAAAATAGCAGAACAAGCCCCTGTGTTGCCATTGGTCACCAATCCGCATGTTTCTACAGAAGCCTGCTGGTTTTGGTGGGGTGTCATTGTATCTTCAATTTAAAATAACTTCATGAGTTCAGAGAAGAAGTGACTGAAACTCTGACTTCATTTTAAGTATCACTCAGTTTCTATCCAAGTGTGGTAAGTTAAAATTAACTCCATTATATTTGAATGATGCTGTGGTTTTATGATTTTTTTTGTGGCTATGATGTGAATATCTTTTGGCTTTACATGTCTAGACATTTCCTGTATTTTTTAGGTTCTGTATTTGTTATTGTCTCAATTGATATTAAGCTTTGTATGGAAGCTTGAAATGTTTGCAGACATTTTTAGTGTTAGAAAGTCTTGTGAACGAAGTGTAACTTAGTGTTAAATTTTCCTACTGATGGTACACCGATGATGTGTTCAGTCATCAGGTAGATGTCGACTTTCAGTGGCCATGTACCAGTCGTTCTATGTACTCGATCACACCTATTGGAAAAATTCTTTAGTACTTTAGTGTTTTGCTTGTTTATTTTGCCACATTTCAAGCTTACATGTTTTCCCTTATCCTGAGACATGAATAATCCAAAACAGAACATTATAGCAATCAGAAACATTGGCAGTCTTACTTCAAAGTACAATCGTCGAGTGCCATTGGTGGTGGTACTTATATATACTTTGGTTATGAATGATGGAATTAAGTTAGAGCTTAATATTGAGATTAATGGTATTTTTGGTATGTCAATAAAGTTTGGAACTGACATTGGTAGGAGTTACATTGCAAATAATCATTATTGATTGCCAACTATATACAAATTTAAAAGAGAAGCAATTTCATTTTTTAATTGTATCTCTAATGCAAAGCATGGTTCTGACCTTTGACTTTTTGTCTACAACAGATATTGCTGATTTTATGTGGCAAAACATTCCAAGGGCCCTCTTGCAATAACTATCGAAACAAAATTCTGTATTTCCTTACAACATAGAAAGACAGGCACAGTGATGCACTGGTTTGTGCTGCCTCACAGCTCCTCGTACACCATTTCATCCTAAACCCTGGTGCTATATGTGTGGAGTTTCCACGTTCTCTCTCCAACTGTGTGGGTTTCTGCCACATGTTCCAGTTTGCTCCCACACCCCAAAGATGTGCTGGTTGGAAGCTTAATTGGCCACTGTAAATTACTCCTTGTAAATTACTCGATGGGCTGAATGGCCTCCTTCTACATTGTAAGGAAGTATGAAAATTTGACACCAAACTATGTAAGGAGATAATAAGCAATCAATGTGAAGTAAAAAGTTTTAAATAATGTCTTAAAGAGAGCTAGACAGGAATGGGAAAGATTCCAGAGTTCAAATCAAGGCATGATTACCAGTGGTGGAGTGGATAAAATAGAATAGGGTCAGGAGGTCAGATATGGAGGAATGCAGATGTCTCCAAAGGTTATGTGGCTAGAGGAGAGAAAGAAGCGCAGAGTGTCAAATGCACTGAGTGATTTGGAGGGAAAAATGATTCAACTTTTACAGTTGAGGGTTTGTTCAGTCAGGTGCCACAGTAGGTCAGCAAGACAAGGGTGATGGACAAATGGGATGTGGTACAATTTAGGACATGGATGAGCTCACAGATGCTGCAAAGGAAGTAGCAGTAGTGTGTAGATTAGTTTGGGTCCAAAGGTGACTGGAGGCATAGATGAAGCTTATATCAGCAGAAGAATTGAGACAAAGCAATTTTGAACAGTTCCATATGCAGTATTGCTGATGATAAATATATCATCCAGAAGACATTTTGTGAAAATTCTTCTAATCCAGAAAAAAATGTCCACTTTTTTTTGGATTGATTTTCTGTTGTGTTGGATATCTTTTATTTGGTTTAGAAAGACAAACTGAAAGCTTTACAGTTGATGGATCCGGATCTCAAAAATGTTCCACTCAATGCAACACTAAACAGTTTCAGAATGAAACTCCATAGTAACAGACAATGACAAATCTATAGTTCCTATGGCAACAACAACTGGCCACATTCTGAAGAATTGAAGCTACCTGTTTTCCTTTGCACACCTCATTAAAGAAATGTTCGTTCAGTATCTCCACAGCAGTGATAGCAGCTTCCAGTCATGTGGCTGCAGTAATGAGCAGCAATCATTTCTGCTTCTCACAATTATAGCAAATTCAAAGACAGCTGCAGATGGGGCTCTTAATAGTGCCCTGTAGTGATACACCAGCCATACCTATCCATGTTTAACTTTCCTCTAGTAGATCACAAGTCACTTTGACAGGTCTCTTGTTCTTTCACTGTGAAGAGAGCACAGATGTCTCCCAACATGTTATGTTTCAGCTTGAGTACCTTCAAATTATATATCTTGTTTTTTTCCATGCTGTTTCAATTTGTATATCTCCACCATACATGCATCATCTCAGGAAAAAAAAGTCAATAATTTTTTGCTCAAATTTACAGAAACATTATGCTACTTGGGTGTTTTATTGCAATCTTGAAGAAGATTTTCGAGATTCCCTTTTGCACAACTGTCTCCAGTATTCTGCAAAAAAATACTGCTGCATAAAATAGGCCAGTGATTATCAAGAAACCCTCTGAAGTTTGTGGACATTCAGGTCAAGTAAACTAACAATTGTACTGCTAATCATGGATTGCCTGTTTTGTTTAATGATTTTCCAGTATGAATACATTAATTATTTTCAAGCAATATGACTTGGGTGCTGTTTTCTACCCTTCTACGCAACAGTATCTTTAATTTGTGCAGCACCTGTAAATTAGTAAAATGTCCCAAAATGCTTATAGATTACCAATGAAACTGGTTTGGGAAGTAGCAACCTGTTTCCGAACCTGGAGAGGATACGTGGTTGAAGATTTTACAGTAGTTTTTTTTTTGATGATGGACATGATGACCTTAATTTTGAAATGTAGCACTGTTGTCAGATTAGTGCAAAGGTGGTTTGGAGAGATAGAACTGGGTTTTGTAGGAAAGTGAGTTTGAAAAGGGGTAATGGAAAATAAACATGAGGCATGGATTCCTTTCAAAAGTTTTTGACTTGTTGGGGAGTGTTAAAATACACTAAAGCAGAGCTAGATAGACATGTATTCCTTTAGTAGTGAAAATATATGAATTCCATGCATGGCCAGTTGGTAATGGTAGGGGAGGTAGAGGAAACCATTTGAAATACTGAGCAGTGAAGAAAAGAAACCAGGGGCTACTTTTGGCATCAGAGTACGTTTGGAATTGTGAGCAGTGTTTCTGGCAATGAGCCTATTGTTGTTCCACAGAAGCTATGCTCTCTCTGATATTTTACTAAAGTTGTCATTTAGAGATTTGAGTTAAATAATGCTTGCATTCCTCACAACCCAAAGCTCAGTGGCACTTTTCTGTGAGTTATCTTTCTTGAGCAGTGAGCTGCCTGAACTTGCTATTTTTATTCACGTTTTTTATTTTTTTGGGATGTGGACATTGATGCCAAGACCAGCAATGCAGGTACAGCATTGCCTCAAGCCACCATTATTTGTGGCTGTCCACCAACACAAGAGCCAGGAGATTCCACTGTGAAGTTGAGCTGTATGGAGAGTTTAGCATTATAGTGGAGGCCCCTGGTAGATGAGTGGGAGATGGATCAATCAGAAGGTAGACAAAAGAGCACCTAATCCCTTTTACCCATGAGAAAAGCCCATACTTGTTAGCAGTTGTACCAGTGAGTCATTGGAAGATGTGTTCATATGTCATTCCACAATTCTACTGTTCAATAACTGTTTTGTTGGGAGTTTAATAAATAATTCACTGGGAATCATTAGTATTTTTGTTACAGTAAAACATTACTTGTTTTCATTACTGTAAGAAACACTTATACCAGAGCTTCCTTCACAGAAGCTCTTCAGCAGCCACTTTGACAGAAGAAGGATTAAAACTCCATTTGTACAGTAACTACAAAATTTCTGTTGCTTTTCTGCTGTACCTACTAAACACCTAAGATATCTTGTCGGGATTTCCTGTTAACAGTTTTGGCTTTTGCATTTATTGGTATCAAGAAATTGCAAACTATGTTTAGCATGATATATGATTTATTTCAGCAATGCACAGGCATCTGATCAAGAGTAAGATACTAATGCTAGAAAAGTGTGGTTTCAGTGTGCCAAAATAGCTGTTGATTCTTATTTAATAAAAACGGCATCTATTCTGAAGTCCCTCAATCGTGCTAATTCTTCAAATTCTCAAATTACCCCTTAGAGGCAGCCAGAGAATATTTATTACTGTACAGAATACTGTTTGCATGTATTTTTTAAGTGATCCATTCAGGATAGCTATGTGTAATTTGGACTTTGCTTGTGGATTTTGGGATGTAGAGCTCGAGATAAATATAACATTAGAATATAAGTAGAATGTACATCAATGAGAAGATGAATGTGTCTGTGGTGGCTGATCTATATCAAATTGATGGTACACCCTGCAGAATCTAATGAAGATCCAGTACACTATTTGAGCAACTTCAGTGTTTTTTAAAATGTTTGCTGAACTAGTGTCTCTTAAGTATCTTTGCATTACATTTTGTTTCCTTATTTTTTCTCTCTGCAGCATTTAATTTTTTTCTGAATTGAGTGGTTCCTTAATCTGAACATTTTGAAAGAAAATTTGTACATAATCAAAAGGAGTCACTTATATTGAATGCAGTGACCTTGTAATCAACCAATGAGACCCTCAAGGGTCCTCATCGAGCTGGTGTCATTGTTCCAGTGCAATGTGTGGTGCATTTGAGTTTTGTGTCTTTGATGTTCTATGTCATGAATCTCGAATTGCACTCATGCCATTAGGTGTCCTCTCTCATAAAAAAGGAAAATAAATGGGCTGGTTACTGTGGCATTTCACTTGCCCTTGCCAGCAGCAAATTGTGATGTGGCACTGCTAGAGGAAGGAACAAACGAGAGATACGTAACTTGATATATTTTGAATAATACTTTCCATTTGAAGTAAAAAAATTAACAAAGGTATGTTTCNNNNTGCTGCAGTAATTGTAAAAGGCACAAAGATTAGTGAGATCTAGAGAGAAGAGGAAGGGGGAGAAGGAGAAGGGTTTTAGAAGAGAAAAACTATATAAATTTCAGAGGTGTGATCAATTTTGATTTCAAATAGCTCAATATTCATTTGTTGCTGGATGCCATTACCACATATAAGCACTGCATTTGATCTCCACATTGTTATACAGCACACATATGTAAAAGGTACCTTTGACGACAAAACAGTAGGCATTGTTTTGTTTGAATTAATCATAAAATAATTTTGCTTAGGTTTAAAATAGTGCTGCAGTATCTGTTCTAAATTTGTGATCAGTAGCTCAGTTCTGATTGGGGCTAGAATTTCTGCTTTAAAGACTCTTCAGTTCAGTCTCTCAGAGTATATTGCACTTGACATACTGAATGGTGCATTTTCAAACTCGGTTATACAATTGGTGTTGATTTGAGTGGATGCTGCAGCTTGTGATGTGATATTAACCAGCCAGCTCCATCACTGTTTCATCAGCTTTGATGAAGTGATTCATGCTCACCAGGCAACTTCATGAAAGCAGGATTACTTGCTCTTTGAATCACTTAATACCAGCACAGCTACTTTGTGTTCTCACTTGTTTATTATAAAAGCTGGTTATAGAATTTAAAACTGCCATGTTAAATGTCAGTTATAATGTATTCAAGCTTAATATTTGTTTGTTGGTATATTAAGAGCTTGACAGCTGGATATCCAATTTTTCTTGGTGGGGGATGGGGTTGGAGAAACTGGTACATGTTCCCTTTAGAATTGCTTAATAATGTAGTGACTGTGATATAATACACTTGTCTTCATGTCTTTCTTTTTCCAGGATATTAATCAATATGAATAGACATTGGCTTACTGACCTATTGGACTCTTGCTGTTAATATACTTTATGAAACTGGTGTGGTGCAAAGCATGTATCAGTGAATAAATTAGTTTTGAAGTATGGTTAGTGTTTTGTAGTAAGGAAAAATGCAGCCAGTTTGCACAAGCAATGAAAAAAATGTCCAATAACATAATTTTTAACAATGTTAGTTGGGAGATAAATGTTGGCCAGAGCACTGAGAAAACTCCCTCGCTGTTTATTGAATAGTGCCATGGAATTTTTTATGCAACTTTGGTTAAATATCTCATTCATAAGATGTCACCTCTGAAGCTGCAGCATTGTCTCCATGCTGGACTTGCTGGTCAGTTAAGATTATTTGCTGAGACCCTGGAGTGGGTTTGAGTTCACAACCTATAGAGTACAAACACATAATGCTAGTCAAGGTAGAAAGTACCATGCATGTTTTAATATGTGGAACAGTCATGATCTGCCTGTAGTTTGCAAATTGCTCCTGCTGTATTGAAATCAGTTTAAACTGTTGAGAAGGAAGGAGTACCTGACCAGATGATCAATCTAATTTAGATGCAGTGTTTAAGGATTTAAAAACAATACAATCCTGTGGGATAGAAAATCAGGTTTATTTTGCTTTTCTTATGAATCTTCTTGATGCTCTTTTTATAGTGCTGATACAAGTGTCTCATTATAAACGTCTGATTATTTCATTACTGCTCTACCTCAGGGCCAATTATTTTACCACTATCTACTTGACTGATGTACATCACATTAATGACATATACTGTCCCTTATATCTACACTTGCATTGGACCTTATTCTGTATGTGTAGTTTGGTATCTTATACTGATGGAATTTTTTAATGGAATCCTATTGGAGTATTACTTACTGAAAATAAACATCAAATAACTTGGATATCCTGCGATTTTTAAAGATCGCAGTCATTATCTTCCCATATCCATCTGTTTGGAATGACCATTGTAGATAAAAAAGAGCCTATTTTGCATTTTTAATTTGAAAGGTTGAAAGTTGTATGTTTATTAACAATTGTTAAAATGAGACAGAAAATAAATCTGTGACATTTAGGGTAAAAAAAAATTGTGTGGATGAAAATCCTGAAACTGCACATCTGGAAATCCAAACCACAAACAGAATACGTCAGGAAACACTCAGCAGGTTAGGGAGCATCTGTGGAAAGAGAAATAGTTAACATTTCAGGTTGACCATTCTGAAGGGTCTTCAACTTGAAACAATAACTTTGCTTCTCCATCCACAAATGCTGCCTGACCTTCCTAACCTGCTGAGTGTTTTTGTCATTCACTGTTTTCATTTCTTTGTGGAATTCTTGCTATAATGTTTTTTTGTTTAACTCAAATTTAAAAATGCTATCTTTCTTAGATTGTGTTAAATTCCTCTTGAAGATAATTTCCCATTATTTCTCTGATACTAATGAAAAGACGCCACCTATTCCAAGCTTCCACAGTGTTTTGTGGTCCATTTAGACCTGTGGATTTTTTTTTAATTAGCTTGATGCACCATACTATCTGTACATGTGGTGCACTTTGCTGGTCTCATGTAGATTTCATTTCACAGTATGGTTCTATTATTGCACCTGAAGCTTGATCTATTTTGTCAGCTGGCAAAAGATGCCTTTTTAAATTTTTTTAGAGGAATGAGGATAAGTGGACCACATGCTGTTCCCTTTTTGTTGTCTCCTCTGTCCTTTCTTCTCAGAAGAGCAACGAGTCAGCATAATGACAGTATTTTCTGAATACGCTTGCAATAAGTGAAGTTTGGAGTGGAAGAAAATTACATGTCTTGGACTTTTATGTTGCAAGGTGCACATTTTGTAAGATTCAGTTTTAGAATGATAATGGAAATGGATGGCCAACATCAAACAAATTCTGCCAGAATGTGTGCTTGTTTGACTTGAGTCTAAACATTTTATATATCTTTTATAACAATTAAAAAGGACATGTTTCTGCATTTTCAAACAAGTACAAATTCTAGATCAGGTGATTTTTCAGCTTTTGTTATTAATTTGAACTCCCTTGCCATATTCAAATGCTTTATTTTGTTAATCTTGCTTCACTTAGAAAAATGTATAAAATTTGAGTTTAACTCATATGATACCGTATAGAAGAAAAGTACTTTGTTGGTTTTAACAAAAACTGAACAGTGCTTCTGGACAAATGGAATTTAAATGGAAACTTCTTGTTTCTTCAGTCTCTTTGGCAGAGATGTATAGAATTCATTTAAGTGACAGAATAGCTTTTAAATTGCTGAATCAAGATTGAGTAACCAATAATACCAAGTGTTATTGATCCTTTTTTAATCATTGTTAATTTGATTATGCATTCATCTAAAAGCCTTGTTATTTAAATATGTAAAGAGAAGGAATAGACGATAGCACAGAAAGCATGATAAATTTAGCTTTGATGCTGTGTAATTGAATTATTGAATTTTCTTAAATGTCTTTTATATTGTTTTATCCATGTGTTTGGGATTGGGAGAAGGTCATTAGTGGCCATTGTAGCTTAAATGCAAAGGGTACCTTTGGGCTAAAGTGATTTTGAATGACCATTAGGGTATGAGTCAATTAAAAGAATCAGCAAGTAAGATGTTAGATAGGACATGCATGCTGACTGGTCAGTGTTAAGGTCCCTGTGGGCGGCTTGATTCATCAACAGCTCATGCTTCAGTAAATGTCTGCATTTGCCTGGAGCATCTTGGCTCATAACAAATTGCTGTTGTAATAAGTAATTCCTCAGTGTGAGAATTACCAGAAACACATTGTAAACATGAAGTAAAGAATATATGTGAGAAAACATTAATTTATGACCTTGGACAGCAACTCAACTCAATATGATTGTATGCGATTCACAAGATTTGCTGAACTGTTTTGCATATTGAAAACTTAAACTATTTGTCTCAAACTGTTAAACAAATAATAAAATTAATCTAAGATTTATTTTTAAACCTTTCCATTAGAATTCTAGGAAATAAAGCTGTAAAAATGTTATAAACTGCAAGCAGCTCCACAAAACATAAAAATTGATTGTCTGAGCCTTGAGCAATTTACCATTGCTATATTTGACTGCAACAATTTCACAGATGCCAATGTTCAATTATTGGGCCTTCCATTGGCTGTGCAGTGATTACCTGCTCTACATTTGTTTCAATAGGACTTCCTTGAGGTCAATGGGTAGATATCACAAGATGGATAATGTTGCTACTATTTAGTTATGTAAATGTATTAAAACTCACAATGCTTGTCTTAATTTTGGTATACATTTATAGCAGAAAAGCCATGAATATGAATGGTCAAATTATTCAACACATTTCATATTGATCAAAACTTGTTTGGAACTTGCTTGTTTTGTGTGGAACCAAAGTATGCAGATTCAGCAAGAAGAGTGATCTATCATTTAAGTTCTATTTGTCTGAAATCATTGTTTAGTTTTAGTTAAAACAGTTCGGCATCTTGCAGTTATAGCACTGTTAATTTTTTTTTCAGTCCAGCTGCCACCTTCGATGTCCAATCTTGTGGACCAATCCCCCTCTTAAATGGCACTGAAAGCAATTTAGTGATGATTAAGATAACTTTAACCTCCACACTGTCATAGACCTTTCTTCTCTCCATCCCTCCCCCTTTCTGGAACTTGCACTTGTTTTCTCTTTTTTTCCCAGTTCTGGTGAAGGGTCATTGGCCTGAAAAGTTAACTGTTTCTCTTTCCACAGATGCTGTGTATCACCAGAATATCATGACTTTAGGCTTACCTGCCCAATTCACTTCATTATATAGGTTTTCTAATTATCCTAACAGAAACCAGTAAAGCATTCAGTTCTATTTAATGTTTAAAAGAATTTCATCTTTATTTTGAGTTTTAAAAGAAATTAATTTCAGCTGGACCATGAATTTGGTGATATCCTTGATGCAATTTTCCGTATTCTTGGTTTCTAGAATTTTAGTGTGAAGGAGAATCCTGTTAAAAGGAGACCAGAGTAAATTCAACAGCCTTTTTTTGGGCTTATTCTAGATAGTAAAACAGATTTTAGTGTTAAAGGAAACATTTCTGCAACTACTATAGTAATAAAACTGCCATGACAAGAGAAAAATGTGAAGAATCATGTTAGTGTTGAGATATGACTGCAACTATCTTTAACCAGTGAGGCAGTCAATGCTCAGTTGAAGATGCTCAGCTTGAATCATTTCAGCAAGATATTTCATTTCATAATCCACTTAAAGAATTCAGAGAATTTACTTGACTTGTCTATTACCTTTTCCTTCCATGTTCCAAGTTGTCCTGTCAGTTCATTTGACAAAGCTTTGCCAAGAAATTTGATGCACTGTCATCAGCTGAAGAAACTGTAAACATATCTACTATGACTGTGACTACATGTGTGCACAATATGATTCACAGTAAAGAAACCTGAAATTAGAAAATCAACTACTAATGCTGACGGTACTGGGGAAGGTTTAAACCAGCTTCGTAGGGGGATAGGAACTGGAACAACAGATCAGTAAGTGAGGGAATGGGCAGGAGGACTGATGTTAGGGCATGTAGTATTAGGCAGATTCCTAATAACAGGTGTGATGGGATGAATATTTTGAATGTTTGTACTTTAATGCTTGGAGTATTATGGGCAAGAGTGATGAACTCAGAGCACGGTTCAGTACATGGAACTATGATGTTGTGGCCATTACAGAGACTTGGTTGAGGGAGGGACAGCAATGGGTGATCAATGTATCAGGGTTTTGAAGTTTTAAGAAGAATAGAGAGGGGGGTAAAAGAGGGGGAGGGGTTGCAATGCTAATTAGA
>JARFYF010000094.1:35425371-35435914 GCA_030265395.1 Rhina ancylostomus | reverse complement strand
CTCCAACATGATAGTTCCTCCAACCCAGTACTGCCTCTTTCTGTCTTCAACCCAAGATTCACAAACAGGACTGCTCTGGTTAGGCCAATTGTTTCAGCCTGCTCTCACCCCGCTGAACATGTCTCCTCATACCTTGACTCTGTGTGCCCCCCAACCCCCGTGCAGTCCCTTCCCACCTAAATCCGGGACACTTCACATGCTCTCCACCACCTTAACAACTTTCAATTCCCCGGATCCCAAAGCCCCATCTTTACCACTGATTTCCATTCCCCATACTCTTCCATTTCCCATCGGGGTATTTGGGCTCTCTGTTTCTTTCTTGAACATAGATCCAACCAGTTCCCTTCTATGAACACTTTCCTCAGCCTGGTGGAACTTGGGCTTACCCGGAACAATTTCTCTGATTGCTCTCACTTTCTACACTCACATGGGCACTAGCTATGCCTGCCTTTTTGTTGGCTATGTGCAGCAGTCTTTGTTCCAAACCTACTTTTGCCCCACTCCCCAACTCTTTCTTCGCTACATCGATGACTACATTAATGCTGCTTCCTACATCTGTGCAGAACTCATCAATCTCATCAAATTTGCTACGAACCTCCACCCTGCCCTCAAGTTCACTTGGGCTATTTCTGACACCTCTCTCCCCTTTCCTGATCTCTCTGCCTCCATCTTTGGAGAGAAACTATCCACTGACATGTATTACAGACCCCCCAACGCACACAACTACCTGGACTTGAGGTAAGGATGCCATTCCTTTCACTTCACTTCTCTGTCTCCACTGCAGCTGTTCTCGAGATGAGGCCTTCCACTCCAAGATATGTGACACATTCTCCTTTTTCAGGAAGTGTGGCTTCTTCCTTCACACCCAGTATCTCCTCTAATTTCCCACACTTCTGTTCCAACCCCACCTCCCCCCAAAATGAACAGGGATATGTCCTTTCACTCCATCAGCCTATGTATCCAGCACATCATTCTTTGACATTTCCGTGAGCTACAATGTACTCCTGCCACCAGCCTCATCTTCCTCTTCCCACCCCTCTCTGCTTTCTGCAAGGATCGCTCTCTCTCTGACTGCCTGGTCTGCTCATCCCTTCCCCTCCCCTCCCCAGGCACTGCAACCATAGGAAGTATAACACCTGTCCCCATACCTCCTTCCTCAACCCCTTCCAGATGAGGCAAAGATTCACATGCACCTTCTCCATTGCCCACTACACTTGTCCATTACATTCAATGTCACCACGTGGCCCCCTCTACACTGGCGAGACAAAGTGCAGACTAGGAGACTCCTTTGCTGAGCACCTGTGCTCTGTCAGCAATGGCCTTCCGGAGCTCCCATTTGTAAGCCATCCCTTCCCCTCCCCTCCCCATTGCCACACCAACGTGTCTGTCTTTTGCTGCCATTGCCTCCTCTGCAGGAGGTCAAACGCAAACTCGAGGAGCAGCACCTTGTATTCCACCTGGGTAGTCCACAACCTGATGGCTTGAGCATTGAATTATCCACTTTCAGATAACCTGCTCCCCCTTTGTCCCTTTTTCTCTCCTTCTGATCTACCTAGGCCCTGTCACACACACTACTATTTCTGTCCAGATGAAAGGGTCTGAACCTGAAACAATGACTGCCCATCTCCCTCCACTGATGTGGCTTAAACACCCAGGTTCCTTCAGCAGTATTTTTTTGCTCCAGAATTCAGCATTTGCAGTCTCTTGTGTCCTCATAAATTAGTATATTTGCATTTTCTGAAATTCAACTTAAATTTTGCAGATCATTCATTACGAAATTTGACAACGTACTCAGCACCAATGTTAACATGATTCAATCAAATGCTGCAAGTATTTGTCCAATTGTAATAAGGTACTTTCATAAGTATGGTGATGTAATGAGTGATATTTCCTGTGCAGAGTTACATTAGTCTCTGCAGTGTAATTTCCTGGGTTTTTTTTTGAAAATCACGTAACATCTACTGCAATGCTGGTGCCTATGCTTTACTTTGTCAGGGAAAATCACCAGGAGTTGATTTATACATTGTAGTAACTAACTGCAGAGCGGCAGTGATAGTGGCTTGAAATCAGGTGACATTTACTTTGTGTGCACATTGTTTTTGATTATTTTTCATCACAAACACATTGAATACTGGCAAGAATTTGATAATAGTGTAAGCATAAACCTCCTGTATATATAAAAAAAGAAAGTTCCTTTCAAATCTGAACAGACAGGAGTTCATGTTCCTTTTTATTCGATTAAACCATAATGTAGAGTAATTAGTGATAATTATGGTTCATTGTTACCTTTCACCACTTTAATGTGGGAAGGTTCAAGATATTTCAGTAAATTAATGTATGCTTGTGTATTATGTAGATAAATGGCATTGAGATCCAAAACAGAGAAGAAGCTGTAGCTTTGCTTACCAGTGAGGAAAGCAAGAACATTTCACTGCTTTTAGCAAGGCCTGAGCTGCAGGTAAAATGATCTGTTTATTACTTAATAAGTTTGTCACCTTTTAATTCACTTGCTTGGAAATTTTGTATTCTCGACATGAAGACCATCTACCTCCTTGGCTCTAGTATGTTCAGCATTAAAATAGTTAACATTCTGGAACATATATGCATTTTATTAATTAGGATTGTTGAAGAATTTCATAGATTTTAGAAAGTAACATTGTTTTATGAAATTGGAAAACTGTTGAAGCTAACATTGGGTTGAGAATGAAAGTGTTAAGTAGGTTAGCTGCTGAAACCTCTGCAGTTGTTGCATTGTGGTTACTTGCACAGGATTGTTAAATGGGGAGTTCCTTTATATTGACCAAATGATATATTTCTGAGTCAGGTTGGTTTGGAAATTGCAAGATCCCATGCACCTGTGGTTGTTCCTGAAGCCAGTAGAAGTCAAGAGTCTTGGAATCAATGCTGGGAATGTGCTAATGTGTGTTAGGACTGATCATGCAGGCTGAATGATGGTGGGGTTCTTTCACCATGTTTCACCATCCAGCTTTTCATGTCATTACTGACCTATCCCCATAGGTACGTGGGAACCAGCAGGTGAGTCACTTAGTGCAAACCCAGTCACTGATCTGTTGTCAGAGAGTAATGGAAACACAGAAACAGGCCTTTTGGCTCCATTGGTCTACGCCGACCACAGCATCCTCCCTGCTAATCCCAGTTGCCCGTGTTCGGTCCATAACCCTCCAAGCCCCGCCCCACCGTGTACCTATCCAAGCGCCTCTTAAATGTTGCAGTTGTATCCGCCTTGACCACTTCTTCTGACAGCGCATTCCAGGTACTCAGTACCCTTTGTATAAAGCAGTTACCTCTCAGGTCTCTTTTAAATCTCTTCCCTCATATCCTGTATCTGTGCCCTCTAGTTTTGGATTCCCTAGCCCTGGAAAATAGACTATGACCATCCACCTTATCCATATCTTGCATGATTTTATAAACTTCTGTGAGGTCATCCCTCATTCTCCTACACTCCAAGGAATAAAGATCCGTCATGGCCCACCTCTCCCTATAGCTCAGGCCGTCTAGTCCAGGTAGCATCCTCATAAATCTCTTCTGCACCTTCTCCAGCTTGACAATGTCTTTCCTATACAGGGTGACTAAAACTATACACAATACTCCAAGTGCAGCCTCACCAATGACTTGTATAACTGCAACAGAACTCGATGCCCTGACTGATGAAGGCCAACATGCTAAATGTCTTCTTCACCACCCTGTCTACTTGCATGGCCACTTCCAGAGAACTGCGCACTTGTACTCCCAGGTCTCTCTGTTCCACAACACTTGTCAGTGCCATGCCATTCACTGTATAAGTCCTACTCTAGTTTGAATGCCCAAAATGCCTCACCTCATACTTATCCAAGTTGAAATCCATTTGCCATTCCTCAGCCCATCTTCCTAACTGATCAAGATCTCTTTGCAGTTCATTGTAACCTGCTTCAGTATCAACAAGACCCCATAATTTTGTATCATCAGGAAACTTGCTCATTGTACCATGTATATTCATATACAAATCATTTACCTGCAAAGGTCCCGACACTAACCCCTGGGGCATCCCACTGGTCACAGGCTTCCAGTCGGAGAATTGGCCTTCAACCTTCACCCTCTGCTTCCGATCATCGAGCCATTTCTGAATCCATCTCACCAGCTTCCCCTGAATCCCATGCAACCTAACCTTCCAGATCAGCTTGCCATGCAGAACTTTGTCAAAGGCCTTACTAAAGTCCACGTAGACAACATCCATCGCTTTACCTTCATCTGTCCTCTTCGAAAAACTCCAAAAGTTTTGTCAGACATGACCTTCCACGCACAAAACTATGCTGACTATTTCTGATCAGGCCTTGACTATCCAAATGATGGTAGACCTTATCTCACAGAATTCCCTCCAGTAACTTCTCTACACCTGAAGACAAGCTCACCGGCCCGTAGTTCCCTGGCCTGTTCTTGCTACCTTTCTTGAACAATGGAACAATATTTGCAACCCTCCATTCTTCTGGAACTTCACCAGTGGCTAAGTACAAAGTAAATATCTCTACAAGGGTCTCCGTGATTTCTTCCCTGGCCTCACATAAGGTCCGGGGTGCATTTGGTCACGCCCTGGGGATTTGTCTACCTTAATGCGCTTTGTCATTATGCTTCATGGGAAGTTGGTGAATGTAACACCATCGAATGTCATTTGCTGCTGACCAACAATTCCTAAATCTGGTTGGATTATGCTGTGCAAAGATACACACAAGTTATGTTTGTGCAACTGAAGTTGGAAAAACAGAAGTGAAAGAGCGCTTTCCACTTTGAGACACAAAAAGCAATTGTGCAGGCAGTTTGGAAGTCAGACAGTACATTGGCCTTCATTGTAAAGAAGTTAGAATGCCAGAGTAAGAAACTTGTTTCACAAATTAACAGGGTTTGGAGAAACCATGTGCACTTCTGCTGTATATATATCTGAGAAAGGTTACAAACATCTTGGAAGTGTTGCAACATTGGTTAAGTAAATTAACTCCAAGGATGCAGCTGTTTTCATGCAAGTGTAATTGGACTGTCCACTCTTACCATTAAGATGTTCCAGATTTTGAGGGGTTGGCCAATAAGCACTGCGTCTAGGTGGTCACAGGAAAAGTGATGGGGCTCTTATGACTGGCAGGAGGAGAAATTTGTCTATCCGTGAATATTTGGTGTTCTGTACTACAGAAGGTTATGGTCCTTAGTGTATAAATATATTTGTCATGAAGTAAAGGAGAGGGAACTGAGGAAACAAAGATTTTATCCACAAGATATAGGGAGTTTGGAAGTCAATTCTTAAAAGGAGAAATCCTTACAATGTTTTAAGTGTGTCCAGATGGAAGTTGCTGTGGAGAGTGAAGTAATGGCAGAATTGGCCTGATTAGGTCTTTTGTGGACATGATGAGCCAGAGTAACCCCTCCTATACTGTAAAAATCTGATATTTTTGATTACTTTGAGTCACAACTTGAGTAAAGGCCAATTTTCCAATCAACAAAGACATAAAAGATAATTTGATGGCTGGGAAATTTCATTTTGTTCAAAGATAAGACTGTGTGGTAATAATGAATCTGTGTTTATTCTAAATGATGATGTAGAGCTCTTTGCTCAGTTATTGCTGTGTTGCATATGGCACAGGTTGTAGAAGTAAATTGCAATAACTGATGTCATCTGGTTGGGCTGATTTGTTTTTCTCAATCTTCACAGGTTGTTATAGCAATAATGTAACTGTCACAAATTGCACCAATTGTCTTGTGGTACCAGTAGGATATGGAAGGAAAATCAAAATATTGAATAGGAGGGTTCTTACAACTTTCATATATGTTATTGCTAATGTTGAGGTTTCAGTGTGTATTTTTTTTATTTGGGATGGTCTGAGGAGACAAAGAACATCGGGTATGGAGTGGGATGCAAGCACATACAGATATTTAAGTGAACATTTGTTTCATTATGGATGGGAGTTGTGAGGTGCTTGGAGTGTGAAGTTCATAGTCTTTATATAAGGACATGTATATTCAAGGATAAAATGTTTATATAAGTTTATATAAAGACAAAACAGTCCAGAATTAAAGTGAAAAAAATTGTTCTTTCTGCCAACCTGATGTCATTATGAAATGGCAAGCTTATTTTTACAAGTTTGGCAATCCAGAAAGAGAAAATGCTGTAATTTTTTTATATTGTGACCTCTGAATTTTTGTCAGAAGGATGGAAATGTAGAGCGAGTTATTGGGAGTCCAAATTATAAGAAAAGACATGGATTGGCCACAATGCGTTGACACTGAGAAGAAAAGATTTGTATTGATGTTTTCTCCTGCAGCCAGTGAAGTACTTCTGAAGTTTAGTTCATGTAATGTAGGAAAAAGTGAAGTGAATTTGTGAAGGAGGAAGCCTTAAATCAAACATGGGAGTTACAAGTTGATTGATTGAAGAAGTAACAATGACAAGAACAGTGGAGATAACCACAATGCATCTCTTTTGTTTAAACATGTGAATTTTCATCTTTATGACAAAAAGCCATTTGCCTGATTTTGCACTTTACAGTTTAATCAAAAAGATAGGACTTGAGTTCTGCATCCTGTCACTACTGAATGAGAATGCCAAGCCAGACTTGATTATTCCATCCTCTGACTCAGCAGAGTAACATTTTTCCATATTGTGGCCTAAAACAAAGATAGGAAGAGCTGACATTGAAAAAAAATCCAGGCATTGATGAGAGAGAAATATTGGTATTGGAGGGATTATTTGAAAAATTGCAGAACATCAATGAAATGATTTTTCAGTAACTGGGGAAAATTTATTGTATATCACTTGTTGACCTGTTATCCTCAGTCACACAACCTTATGCATGTGGATTCTACTGTCTGAATTGTTACTCTAAATAAGTTGGTATCTTATGCACCTCAAAATAGCATATGCCTGCCAAAAATATTTAAAATTTGTTTTAATAAGTAAATGTTCATGAAATTCAGTTGGATGAAGGCTGGATAGATGATGATCGGAATGACTTGCTGGATGATTTGCACATGGACATGTTAGAGGAGCAACACAATCAAGCAATGCAGTTCACAGCTAAAATTCTTCAAGAGGTAAGAGAGGCCCACACTCATGCACACTAAATCAGCCTCTGGGGGAAAAGACCTTTAATCAAGTTTTTTTTTACTTTCCACTTACATTCTCAATTCAGAGGAGACATTCAGGGTAACTGGTGCCTTATAGCTTACACATGTATTGATGCAGATAATATCATGTTATTATTTACAACTTCTTCAAAACCGATAAGAACAGTAACTTTTCAAGCTTTGTTTGGCCTTGTCTTCCATTCTTTAGCAGAAAAAGCATGAGGATGATGAGGGGACAACAGATACTGCCACTATTTTCTCTAACCAACACGAGAAAGATAGTGGTGTTGGACGTACTGATGAGAGCACGCGCAATGATGAGAGCTCTGAGCAGGAGAACCTTGGGGATGAGCACAATAACCCTGATCCATTGAGACCCATGTACAACCGTGACACCCTTGGAAGTGGTGACACACCATTTCGGCAGGAATCATTCATTTCTGGGGACTATGCAGATGCAGATTTTCTTGGCATTCCATCTGATGAGTGTGAAAGGTTCCGTGATTTGCTTGAGCTAAAATGTCAGATGCAAAATGACAATGAGTATGGTCTTTACTACCATGGCAATGCTGTTGGCATCAAGAAGAATGACCAGGAAATTGTTGATCAAGAACTTGAAATGTTGAATGAAGAATTGCACAACATTGAGCTCGAGTGTCTCAACATTGTACGAGCCCATAAAATGCAACAATTGAAAGAACAATATAGGGAGTCATGGATGCTACACAACAGTGGTTTTCACAACTACAACACCAGCATTGATAGCCGCAGACATGAGCTCTCTGATATAACAGAACTGCCAGAGAAGTCCGATAAGGACAGCTCTAGTGCATACAACACCGGTGAGAGTTGTCGAAGCACACCACTGACATTGGATTTGTCTCCCAACAACTCATTGTGCAGGACAGTCAAAAACCTGAACAGCCAAAGTAATGAAGGGGTGACTAGCAACACTGTCCCAAGGCCACTGCTCTCCCATTCAATGAGCCTTGCAAAGTCTAACTCTGCAACTAAGGAACCTGACCATTGCCAGCAATCAGATGGAAAAGATGAGAAACAAATTTTGGAGTGCAGCAAAAGCCAGGCTTTCTCCCAGAGTGCAGCCTATCCAATCTCATACCATCGTTCTCCATATAGACATGCGCATATTCCAGCACATGCTCAACATTACCAAAGTTACATGCAGTTGATACAGCAAAAGTCAGCAGTAGAATATGCACAGTCCCAAATGAGTCTTGTCAGTATGTGCAAAGAACCTTCCTGTCATGAATCATCGAGTCAGATTGAACCCAAAATGGAGTGGAAGGTGAAAATCAGAAGTGATGGGACCAGATACATTACTAAGCGGCCAGTCAGAGATAGGATTCTTAAGGAACGTGCACTGAAAATTAAAGAAGAACGTTGCGGTATGACAACTGATGATGATGCAATCAGTGAAATGAAAATGGGACGTTACTGGAGTAAGGAAGAGCGGAAGCAACATTTGGTACGTGCAAAGGAGCAGAAAAGGCGGCGTGAATTCATGATGCAGAGCAGATTGGAATGTTTAAAGGAACAGCAGAGTACTCAGGAGAAGAAAGAAGTGAACATCATTGAACTTAGCCACAAAAAAATGATGAAGAAGAGGAGTAAGAAAATTTTTGATAACTGGATGACAATCCAGGAACTTTTAACTCATGGCACTAAATCACCTGATGGAACAAGGATATACAATTCACTGTTGTCCGTAACAACTGTATAAATGTTTTTCCATAATGTACATTAAATACTACCATTTGAGGTAGAAAAGATCTTGCCTCGTTAAAAGTGGCATAGCTTGTAAATATATAAAATACATCACTCCTCCAAGTGTGACTGCAAGGGCCATCAGTGAATGATATCACCAGTTCACAAACACAGGTTGATGCAATTGTGCTTTTTTTTTGAAAAAAGGGCAACAATAAGGCAAACAACTTCCAGCCCAGTACCTGATGTTGTTTTGCTTATTATCTATAAATTAATAACTCTGGAAATACACACGTGCCAATAGATTTTAGTCCCCGCCAATAATTTTGTATGAATTTAAGTCATCCACTGTTTTAGATATAAAATCTTACATACCATGATCTGCAGTTCTATTTATAAAAAAATCTCATTCTTTATACTTTTTTCTTGTTCTCTGTGTAACTTGTTCAAGTTTTTCAGGATCTTCCCAATGAAAACCTGTTAGGATTTCTTCCATTTAAGTAGATCTGCTGACTTGCAGCCTGCAGTAAATTAGAAATGATTTTTTTGCATGTACATAAAATTAATGTTAATAGAAAAGATTATGTAATTGTGAACAAACTTTGTAGTTAATGTGTGCTTGTAGAGCTTGATGTACTGAACAAATACAGCTAAATGAACATTTAGTTAGTTATACACTCCATGTCTTGTACAAGATGAAAATAAATTATTGTTTTTATATTGAGCTTCTAGCTGGGCATTGTATGACTTGAAATAAACAAAATCAATTGCACCAATTTTAAACCTGCTCCTTTACAGCAACTCGATCAGAGATGATCTTCTACATTTCCATACTTACCACATATCTCAGGAGTCCCTGATCCAGTAACACTTTAATAGCTGTTAAAGAAACTTAATTTGGTTTCTTTCATTTGCACTGGGACTGTTTAAGTTATTTTTCTGTTTCACTGCACATTCAAACATTCCATGCAGGAAATAAGAGAGTCACAGGAAAGAAGGATCTTATGTTGGACTCCTGCCCGGTCCATCAGAGGGAAAGCCAAGATGTGACAATTCCCTACAACTTAGTCTGGAATGCACACAGCAGAATCTTGTCAATAATTTCAAGGGAAGTGTGCAGTTCTGTTGGATGAAAGTCAGTATTAGTACTTATGATAAATATATAATCATCTCTAACAGGGCTTCCCACATCTCATCCAGACGCACAATTGTGGATATCATTTACATTAAAGAATACCCTATCCCAATCTACTACCTTGATGTTGAGGATTGAGACAAGTTTTATTTTGGCAAGTTCCCATGGGGAAACTGCTCACCACAAAATCGGAACTACTAATTGTACATGCATTATAGTTTTTTTTAAATCTTCTATGCTGTCTTCACTCTTCCACTGCTCAGATGCTGCAGGGAGATTAATGTTCCAGTCTTTCAGAAAATATAAATCCTTTTGCACAATTACCTCTCAAAAATATTTGTGAAAAACAAACACACTCTTGTTTTGATGCATTGTTCACATTGTGGTAACATTTAAGAACATTTGTTATTTACCAGCAACAACAGAAACCCACCGAGACATGTATAAAGGTTAAAAACTACTTTATTAATAACTACTTATGATAATAAGTAAAATAAAAGTTAGAATGTTAGAAGTAAAAATGTTAAACCCCGAACATTAACTCCCAAAACTAACTAAACTTGTCGTGTGTGTGTG
>JARFYF010000094.1:35191629-35202021 GCA_030265395.1 Rhina ancylostomus | reverse complement strand
CCATGTGTTGCCAAGCATGGATGGTGGACGGAAAAACTGGTTAACAGGCTGGGTTCAGGAAAATCTGACCCCATGCGTTTCCTGGACCTGCTCTCGCAAATGGTTCATGACATGGATTCAGGACCCCTATGCGTCATATTTTCAAATGATTTAATTTGATTCAAAATCCATTAATGCATCTGTGTGAACAGAGGCAATTCCTAAATGCAGTGAAAATTGAATGTACATCTCTATAGTACATTCACTAACTATCATCTTCAGTGGTTCAAAAAATTCATGAAGGTATTGCTGATCTACAAAAATTAATATGTTGTCATATTCAAAATTAATTAACTACATCAAGTCTGAAAATTAGGAAATCCACACAAGTATTTCTGAGAAAACATTTGATTCCATGTATTCTAGAATAGTTATCCATGTTCTATATAAATTATGACAAGCATATGCAAAGAAAAAAGTAATTTGGTGTTCTAATTATTCTATTATTTTACCTCTTTCTACATTGTAATTGAATATAGCTCCTGGCATGTTTCAAAGTACAATTTTGTGAAGTTATGTGGAAGAAAATATATTACTGTGCTGCAAGCTACAAAACCAATTCGACGCTTAGCAGATTAAACAAGATGTTATCTGCACCAACAGCAGTTACGCTTACCTAGAGGTTTATCCCCTACGGATAATTCTACGGATGGGAAACTTAGCTAATGTGGAAATTATGAAAAATGCAAATTGATGACTCGACTATGAAATTCATTTACAAAGTTATTTATATTAAATAGGTTGAATCACATAAAAGTCTAATGAATCCCCAAATAATCCTTTCAACCACCTCATTTCAAAATGGAAAGAAACCAACAAAGGTCATCAGATCAAACAAAATGGATATAAAAATGAATCTCATTATTCCAATACAAAAGTGTCAAATCACACTAACACATGAAGGTGAATTAAAGGAATTTCAATGGCTAGTTTGTTTAAAAAAAGCAGTTCATAATCTTGATAGAGCAAGTGAATCCTCAACTTTACAGCTCAAGTTAAATATTTAAAATGATAAATCAGAACTTGCTGGCATAAATGCATAGATTTGATGATGCACAGTACAGAGTTAAGCAGTAAGAAATGTCATCAGTTACTGATACTAAACTGATAAATATTAGTAGCTGCCCATTCCACCCTGCTTCCAAAAGAAGTTGCTTTTTCTCCGTTTTCCAAGTGTCACTGGGATGGCCAGCAGTTATTGGCCAATTCAAATTGCACTTCAGAAGGTGGCTGTGAGCCACTACATTCCTTCTGCTGAAGGTACATCCACATTGCTCTGAGTAGCGTGTTCCAGCATCTGGACCCAGCAATGAAGTAAACATGATATACTTGCAAATTAAGATGGTGTGCATTTAAGTGGTGGCACTTCTATAATCCTGTTGCCTGGGTCCTCTTTGACGGTACAGCCAGAGGGTTTGGAGTGAGAGGGGCTGCTGTTGGCATATCCAAGGAAAGTAACTTCAGTCTATTTTGTAGATTATGCACATTGAAGCCAATGGTGGAGGGTATCAATATTCAGGGTGGTAGATGGGTTACCAATGAAGCAGACTGTGTTGTCCTGAATAGTTTTGAGCTTCATTAGTGCTGTTGAAGCTGCATTCATTCAGGCAAGAGGTGAGTATTCCATCATACTCCTAGCTTGAAACAAACTGCTAGAGGAATTCCGTGGGTCAAACATCTGTGTGGAGGCAAAGGAATGTCAATATTTCAGGTTGAGACCCTATGTCCTGCTGAGTTCCTCTAGCAGTTTGTTTTTTTGCTCCAGATTCCAGCATCTGCAGTCTCTTGGAGACACAAGATATGCTGATGGCCCATTTCACTTCACATATGCTGCCTGACCCACTGAGTTCATTCACTGCTTTTTGTTGTGATCTGCAGTCTCAGTTCCCCACATTTCTGGCTTGTGATTTGCAATATGTTAGAAAGGCCTTGAAGTAGCAGGCGGCCAATCCAGTAGAGGTTCTGGTCAATCGTGAACTTTACCCAAATTTCTCAACAGATTGTTGATAGTGGAGAACTCAGTTATGGCAATGCCATCAAATGTTAAGGGTAGGTAGCTAATCTCTGCTGCTCGAGATGGTTATTGTATGGTATTGTGGCACAAGTGCTTTTTTGCCTTGTTGAATACAGGTTAGACCTGTGCACTTGCTGCAGAGTTGAAAATGGAATTGAATATTGTGTAATCATCAAAAACATCCCCATTTCTAACCTTATGAAGTAAGGAAGGTCATTGGTGGAGCAGCTGAAGATGGTTGGGCCGAGGACAATGCCCTGAGGAACTCCTGCAGTCATGTTTTGGAGCTGGGGTGATTCCATTCTTTTAAAGTTAGCAAAACAAATTTCAAGAGTACAATATCTACACCAAGATATACTAATTATAAAATGAACAAGATTCATTTTAACTTTGGCTTACATTGACTCTAGTGTATTTGCATAACCATCTCCTTTAACATTGCTTACAAGTAAACGATAGAGGGCTATTGTTGAGATGTTAAATCCTTGCATGCAAATTTGTCATGAACACACAGATTTAACATCATACTGCATCCAAATATGCTGGCAAAGAACAGATTCGTCCAATCACTTTTCTTGTCAGTGTCAGCATAATGCTGACCACGAACTTGATTACATATGGCAGTATGAGTGCACTAAGTCATGATGGTGGTTACAGAGAGCATCAGGAAGCACACTTAACAATGCCAACATAAAACCTGAGCTATTTGAACACACTGTGTTATAGGATGAACATCTGAATCTGCAGGAAAGTTGAAGGAAGGCTCCCCTGAGGCGCTGGATGCTCAGGGGAAAGGTTGCAGTGTGATCAGAGAGAGGAGGAGAGAGAAAGTGAGATAAACATTTGTTGGAAAAAGAAAAAGCAATGCCTTTATGGTACTGAGAGGAGCTTGGATCTCTTTTTTTGATTCCACAGGTTGCTGGGTTTGACTGCCTGGGCCAGCATTATATGCAATTTACATGATCTTTAATAAAAATCCCACTGTCGTTCTAAGATCCCAGTGGGCACTGCTGGATTCTCAATGGTTAAAGTGGATGCAAGAACACCAGGAATAGATTATGCCATGTCCACCTGTCAGTTTAACTGTCTTGCTCACCTGCGTGGGCAGTGTTGAAAGAAACACCGACAGACTGTTGGAGTGACAGATATCAATATACCTGTGCCTGAGATGTAACAGAAGAGTGAGTCTAGAAGTTCATAAATGAGCAGAGACTGGGAGAAAGTGGACTCTTTGAGCATAGGTCAACTTCAGCAGTAATTTTGGGATTGAAAGAAAACAATAAAGGAGAGAAACAGGATAAAAAAAGCCTAAAATGTAGACCACTAGAAGAAATGAAAGCACACCTGATAATGTATTCTTGAATGCAGGAAGAAACCTTTTCAGCAAAATCATTAAGTCAGTAAAGACACTAAAACAGATGATAGCCAAACCACAACATCACCATTGGCTACAATCTGAAACACGCCCAAAGAAATCCAAGACCCTGATTTAAAATAGTCTATTTTGCCATCACAGTACCTTTGCAATGTCATTTTAAGTATTCAATGTGCAGTCATTGAATGAAAGAAAGTGGCAAAAGAGCCAGCACGAAATTAAAATGAAACACAAATACACAAGGAGAAGGTGCCTGGTCATAACAGGGACTGATGATATTAGCAATTCATTCTCTGATCACGGTTAAAACCTCAATAAGAATATAGATTTACAAAATTCAGATAAGATCAGTTTTATAGAGCAATGGAACTAGAAATGTTATTTCCAGTTCCAAGCTGACTTACTACATTTTGTTTCTGACAGACTGAACTTAAAGGCTCCTGGAAGTGGTGAGACAGAAAACAGCACCACATCAGTGCTGATTATTTTCTTTTGCATTCTCTTTACAATTTATTGTCTGAACATTTGTTAAATCTTAAATAAGTTGGATTAAGTGTCCAGGGAATGTGAAAAATCAGCAAATACAGAGAAAAGTGATGAAAATAAAAAAAGCTGTAAATGCTGGAAATCTGAAAAGAAAATGTTGAAACAAAGCAGTGTCAGGTAGCATCTGTGGAAAGAGAAATAGCATCAATGGTTCAGATTGATGACCTTTTATTAGAACTGGGTAAAAGAAACTTGGTCAAGGTTATGACCAAATAACTTTTTTGTTATATTCTTAATGAAGAAAGAAGTTATAAAACAAGTTATAAAACAGAATTTGAACCCAAAATATCAACTCTTCCTTTGGCTTTTCAAATATTAAAGGGCCTAATTTGGAATCAAGCAATTCCTGCTTCTAAAATTTAAGAAAAAAACAGATTTCATCCTCGTTCAAATTCAAAATAAACATCATCCATATCAAAATATTTTGCTTTGAAACTATTTGGAGATGAAGAAAAGTGCATTAGCCTATATTTGTAACTCAAGACATATTTTACCAAGTTTTAAAGATAATAATTAGTTGAGATCAAAGATGATTTATAATTTCTACAATCTCTGTACATAGCAAATACTCAAAGGATTTCTGAAATAAATTGTACAAATAGGTGATGAGTTTGACGAGAATGTTGCCTTTTCTCTGGTGAGAGATATTACATCAAGAACACATAGAGCTGCAGGGAGCATTCAAATAGGCACCGAGATGACACATGTCAGAAATAAGAATCAGCAAAGGAATGACAACTCCCACCAGAACAAACCCAGAGGGCAGAAGGATATTAGAAGTAAATTTTATGAAGATAGAGTTTAAATCATTGTTCCAGCAATTCTGATTTTGCTTTTCATAAATAATAAAATAACTTTCAATTCAAACTATTCAAAGACCTTATACCTGATTACGCAGCTAACCAACAATTAATCATTGGTCAGCTACATTTACACATGTTCAAGTTTAAGTTTATTGTCATAGGCAAATATATCCAGGGTATAAATGCCATGAAAGTTAGCTTTTTGCAGCAGCAGCACATTATAAACATAACAGCACAAGTTAACATCGACTTAAAGTTACAAATTATACACAACTTACACAACAAAATAAACATAACATCATTACTGCAAGTTGAGAGAGATTATAAAATATAGTTCAAGGTAGTGTTAGGGTTTTTCAGGTCGATTCAAGAACCTGATGGCAGTGGGGAAGAAGCTGTTGAACCTTGAGATGTGGGTCTTCAGGCTCCTCTATCTCCTGCCTGATGGGAGCATCAAGAAGAGGGCATGGCCCAGATGGCGGGGGTCCTTAATGATGGCTGTCGCCTTTCTGAGACATCACCTCTTGTACATGTCCTCTATAGTGGGAAGGGCTGTACACATGATGGAACTGGCCAACTCCACCACTCTCTGTAGCCTTCTGCATTCTTGTGTATTGGAGTTTCCATACCAGGCTGTGATAACAACCAGACAGAATGATTTCCACCATACATCTGTCGAAGTTTGTTTGAGTCTTCAAATGACATGCTGAATCTCCTTAAACTTCTAAGTAAGTAGAGATGCTGGCCTGCCTTCTTCATGGTTGCATTTATGTGCTGGGCCTAGTAATTTTATATCTCTCCATTAAGGTCACCTCTCAGCCTCCTTTGCTCAAGGGAAAACAGACCCAGTCTATCTAATCTCTCCCCATAACAGAAGTTCTCCATTCCAAGCAACCTCCTGGTGAGTCTCCTCTGCATTCTATACACTTAATTTCTGCATGCTAACTTTTGATGGCTCCTGTCCCAGTGATTCACCTTTCTTATGGTTTCCCTTTCCTTTGGTTAAGGACACCATGCAATCCACCAAGTGCACAGTCCCTCAGCCCACCCAGGGCATTTTCAGTGCACCTCAGTTGTTGGTGCTTTTTTTCCTGCTTTTCTTTTCCACACTTGGTAACTCCCTCACAACAAACTAAGCTACATGTGCACATAATATTATACACATTCTTGCTATTTCACCTCAAGCACAAGCTCTGGAGTTGCCCAGTCATATAGTTGCTATATACAGCATTTTTCTTTTGGTTATTTGATTTCCCATTAAACACAAATCAATTTTTTTCAATAAGCTGGCCCAATTCATCATTAATACTCTTTTTCCAATCCTTCTTGCTATTCTGAAATGCCATGTATGCTGTTCATGCCACAACAAGGAATATCATTTTTTATTATTGCAACAAATCAGACAGGAAAGGGCTTTAAGTATTTTTCATTGAAAACAGACTTCTGTGTTGCAGGACTAAATGTCTCTAATTAACTGAAGGAGTCAGCATAATGTCCAACAGTCTGATTAAAACGATGGAAACAATGCATATTATAGTCTTGAAATTAACTGCATCTTAAACCTGCTTACAATTTTATAAATGGTATTGAAATTTCAAAATGAATGGTAGCTTGATTAGCTATTAACTGCATACTTTATAACAATCTGGTTGAGAGGTTGGTTCTTGCAGAAGAACAAAAATATTTTTTAATTTGAATGGATATTTCTTTTTTGCCATTTTTAAATTAATTTACAACATAGGAGGCCGCTATTCAGCCCACTGAGTCTATGCCAACTCTCAGAGCAACACCATCAATCCCATTCCTTTACAAGCTATTCTCTTACACATCTACAGCAGGGGAAATTTACAGTCTCAATTAACCAAATGCACCAGCATGTATTTGGAAATTTGCGGGAGGGGGGGTACACAAGAGGGGGAAGCCTGCAATGTCATAGGGACATAGGGAGATCACTCAAACTCCACACAGACAGCACCCGAGATCAGGATTGAACTTGCCTTACTGGAGCTGTGAGACAGTGGTAATAGCTCGAGTGCCACTGTACTGCCCAGACTGTTTACCATTAGATGTTCTGTAAATGCAGGTAGCTTTTTCAACTGATCTATAATCTCTATTTATTGGTAAATGAAAAACAATGCAAGATTTAACAGATTAGTTTTCATTCTTGGCAGATTGCAAATTCATTACCCATTAACCTGTACAGCTACAATGTAAATGCAGAGAAACTATGGACCACTCAACATATTGAATTCACTGGATAATTTCATGATGTACTTAGACAATTAGTTGAGCTTCTCTGAGTATCCCATTAGTCCCAAAGAAACTTTAGTAACACAAGAGTGCTCGTTAGCTATGATGACCACAACCCCCATTCACCTCCTGGGATTACAGCCTAGCAATCCATTGTGGCTTTTATCTTCAGTTCAATGTAGTGGCAGTTGCTGTGGTGAATAGTTCTATTCATTTTTAAGATAGCAAAAAATTCCTACTTTCAATAGGAATTTACTACATGAAAAAGAGGAAGAATAATGACTTCAATGCATGAAAGGGACTCGCAACATTAGGAAGCAACCATGCTCTAAGGAAATCACATCAGGTTATGTTTGCCACAGGTGGCTGCTGATGAACCACTGTCTGCACAAAGGACTTTTTTTTAAATATCAAAGTGATTGAAAAGGAAAATTAATAACCAAACACTGCAAGGGTTATTATTCATCACCGCAGCTAATTTGCTCTCAGAATGTAGATACAGGCTCCAATACAGCCTGTGCAGCGTGATGGACCAACATCTGGTGCTGCTGCCTCACAGCTCCAGAGACTGGGTCAATCCTGGCGTTGGGTGCTGTCTGAGAGGAGTTGCACATTCTCCCTATGAGCTCCAGTTTCTTCCCACATCCCAAAATTGTGGCAGTAAGTTAATTGGCTGTTAAAAATTACCCTGTGGTATAGGTAAACGGCATAAAAATCAAACTGTAATTGATAGACATGTCAGCGAAAATAAGTTACAGATGTACAGGAAAATAAGGAGTAGAGGTTGAATGTGATTTATCACATAGAAACCAGCATAGATTCAATGGGCTGAAAAATGACTCAAAGTGGTCATAAGATGAGTTGCTGGGCAGAGCTATTAGGATAGGACAATGGGATTTAGAAAGCAAAATTCTGCCAATTTTCATACAATTCAAACTTTGCTCAAAATCTGCCCAACTTAGAGGGTGGATAATGTGTCCAATGAGCAAGAGCAAACAGAATGGTATAAACAGTCTTCAAACTCTGTTATTTCCAGAATCAATGAATTATACCAGTGAATTTCAAAATAACAGCAATGGAATGATATAAAGTTTAATTTCAATGTGTTCTTTCGAAGAGATGAACAACTTTATCTTCCTCTTGGAAACATTTTGCTTTTAAAACATTTCACTTGGAGGAGTCTAATCTACATATTGGTTGGGGAACTTGGTTAAATTCCAATTGTCTGTGACATGGAATTTCTAATGAAAAATCCTTTTTTTTTACAATATGCACTGTAAAAGAGGAGAAAAAGCAAAAAAAAGCCAAACCTGAGATCCAAGAAGATTTACTAGCTCTCTGGCATTGTTTGGGATTTCCCCAAAATTACATATTACTCTCCTGTGTGTTGCTGCTTCTACTCCCAGGAGAAAAAAAAAACCTGCACTAAGGATAAAATCCAACTGATAATCAACAGGAGAACATATTTTAAAAAGATATGGGGGGAAGAAAGTTCAGTTCATGGCACTTATGAGAATGATGGTACAAGAGATTCACCTGTAATAGAGATGAAAATCAATCTATAATGCAAGAAAAGGGCAAACAGATTAGAGAAGAGTTAAAAAAAGCAGAATAATTTTTGGCGATTTCAACTGTCCCAATATTAATTAGATAAAAGAGAAAGGGAAAGTGCAAAAAGGATTCCATTAACTACAATTTGTACAAGAGTCCCTTCTAATTCTGTGTAAAAAAAACATAAAAGAAGACTTGTTCATTGATCTACTTAAGGAGAATGAACTGGACCAAATTTTTAAAATAAGGTAATATTAAGGGAACATTTAGGAAAGAGTGATGATAAAATATGCTTCACAACTTTACTAGTTAACAGATTTGAGAAAAGTTTATTTTGAGTATAGAACTTGGGATGATAAATTGGGCAATAATATTGGCAAATAACAATGCGGAACATTGATAAGCATTTAAGATAATCTTCAGCAAAGTGGAGGAAAATATATTCAGAAGAATAAATCAAATAGTTCACTAATGAATAAAAACTTCAGGGAACAATTGAGAGAAGGAGAGGAATTTTTTAAGTATATGGGTGTACAGAAGCACATGACATGGGAAAATAGAAAGCCTTGGAAATGTTGAAAGATTTAATTAGGAGAACAAACAGGAACTATGAAAATAAACTATCAAGGAACAGAAAGTGCAAAAAAAAATTTTAGAGTCAGGTCAATAAAAAAGGTTGGGACGGGAACATAGACATGAAAGGACAAATGGCGCATTAGCACAAGTAACAAGGCAGAAATTGTAAATCATCGCTTTACTGCCGTATTGACTGGGAAATAGAACAGGTAGACAAGAAATTGGATGATGAGATGAACTTATTTAAAATACGAAACCTGTCAACCAGCACACCTTATACAGAACATCATACAAAACCCATATGGTGAAAGGGAGAAAATGCAATGGTCTTTGAAAATAATCGACAAATGAATAAGGTGGAAGAAGGTAGGGAGTGGCATTCTACAAGGATCAGTGCAAGGTTCAATGCTAGAAAGCAAAGTCACAATTTTTAAATTTATAATTTATAGTTCATATCATATTGGAGTGGCTAACACTGATGACTCTAACAAATTACAGGAGGATGTCAATAAACTTGCACAAGGAGCAGATAATTGCCAAATGAAGTTCAACAAACTCAAGAGGTAATACATCTTTGGAGAAAAAAACAGATCACATGACATGGAAGCTCAGAATCTAGGTCTGGTAGAGGAACAAAGGAATCTCAGGGATTGGAACAATTGTACACCATATTGACCCACAGTTTAGAAAGGTCATGAAAGTAAGCAATCCAAGGGCAAGGGTTTATTTCTAGAGGGATAACATTGAAAAGTATCACCACAGGAAACAGTGCTGGTCACATTTAAAAAAGAATATAAAGTTACGAGAGGATATGGAGATTTACAAGGATGATACCACAAATGCAAGGATTTACATATTTGGAAAGGAGAAACACACTGAACTCTTGTCTTTTTGACAAAAGTGGCTGAAGGTTGACCCAATTGAGGCTCTTAAAATTATGAAGAGATGTGATAGAGTGTATGCAGAGAGAAACTTTCCATGTGAATAACAGCACAATTAGAGACCATCAATATATGATTATTACAAAATTCAATAAGGAATTCAGAAGAAACCTGCTTTACTCAGAGAGAGTGAGAATCTAAGTTCATTCCACATAGAACAAAAAACAGTACAGCATAGGAACAGGCCCTTCAGCCTACAATGTTGTGCCAAACCAATTACATTAGTAATAAGATGCCCAACTAAACTAATCCTTTCTGCCTACACAATGTCCATATCCTACCATTTCCCTTACATTC
>JARFYF010000094.1:35115988-35132696 GCA_030265395.1 Rhina ancylostomus | reverse complement strand
ACTAAGCCCTTTTTATTCTTTTTCTTACTATTGTATGCATCAACTTCTTATTTTACACATCCCAATTTTGTTGCCATGTCTGTCATTCAGCACATTCCACATGCACTTATTCCAGCCATGTTATACTATAAACTACTAGCATAAAGGTGTGAAGGGCCCAATTTTTCTTTGAAGCTGTTTTAGTAACAAGGAATTTCCAACCCATACCCAAAACCTCTGCCACTAGCCACAGGCTAAAGTTGGAAGTTCTGTCGCAACATAATCATCCTGATGTTAACGTATGACCTGAAATCAACAGCAGAACTCAGAGGTAATGGCTTCCTTGATAGTTTTTCAAGTAATAACGACTCAAACTCCAAAATTCATCTCCATATTTAAAGAGTTGAATTCAACACTGGTGCACAAACACATACAGGGTATAACTGCATTGTAAACAGATTCATTGTGCTTTACTTTTCATTTGAAATAAATCTGTATGTTATTAACTTGTGAAACACAATTTAAGTAACTGATAATATGGTGCACAAAAAAATTGTAAAAACAGCAGTATGATCTCCCAAATTATACGGCGCAGACATAGATAAAGATGACAAATACAGTTCTGCAGCATTCTGGTTGAAGCTTCCTTGTTGTTCCAGGTTATTTCTGGCCTGTTGCACATTGCAGCTGGGAGTAGAATTCTGCCATTCGGCTGATCAAAGCAGCTCTGAAACTCCTTGACAGATGTCAGTACGTCATGTCAACATCTACACTACAGAAAATGCTAGGTTATATTTATTCATTAAATGCACACTCAAAATGTGGCATATTCTTAAAGCTTAAGGGGAAAAAAGTTTAGGTCAATTCACTTCCCATTTTAATATACTTATGTAACTCTGTTGCGGTCTTAAATAAAAACAGGATGCTGCAGCTGTTTACAATAGTCAGTTTTAATTTATTTTGAACAAAACTGATACTCCTGGTAGCTTTTGTTTATTTCAAATTAACTGAATGTAACACAATCCCTATAACTTGATATGGATAATCTTACAGCACTGAATTAACAACATAGCAAGTGGGACTGGACTGACTGTTTATTGTAATATCCTACCACTCCCAAACATGACAAGTCTCATATCATCACCAATGGTCATGCCAAAACCAGCCTGATCCATAATCACAAAAGTAAAGGAGCAGGAAACACCTTTGGTAAAAACAAAAAGGTACACTCCCGTGGCCTTATTGATTCCACCCTGCTCGTAAACAAATGTTATGACCACACAAACAAGATATGCTGCATTTGTAGACAAGATTAGATTCTTATTCAGAATATGAAAAATAACCACTGATTTTTTTTAATGAATTAATTCCACCTTTATTTCTGCTGCCAGCTTTTATCAAGCACCAGGAGCCAAGCAAAAGCCCTTTATGTTCGTTCAAAAATAAAACACAACCAAGGCAATGGATCATCAGGGTCAAGCATCACAATGGAACAGCAGTTAGCACTGCTGCCTCACCACCCCCAGAGAACCAGATTCAATCATAACCCCAGTGATATCTGTGTGGAATCTGCACAATCTTCTGATGGCTGCATGGGTTTCCTTTCGATGTTCCAGATTCCTCCCACATGCCAAAGATGTACTGCTTAGAAGATTAACTGGTAACTGGAAATTTACCTCATGCAGGTGGGTGGCAGGAGAATAAGGTAGTGGTGGTGAGTTAATGGTGACAAGAGGGGAAAAATACCATTAGTTATGATGTGTGGTTATTGGTCATTGCAATGGGACCTGTTTTGTGACTTATAAATCGATGAACTGTGGCAAATCACATCATCATTCCAAGAATGAACACAAGTTAGTTAATATCTTTTTCAAAAAAATACGGAAATTTAGACATTCCCAATATCCCAGAACCTATTGAAGCTGGTACAAATTCAGAGGGATGCTGTATTAGAGTAATACCAGTCCATCCAAGAAAGCTAGAATGTATTTGTTGTCTGTTTTTTTAAAAAAACGTTACATCTGTTTAGGGTAATCCATGCGGTTGCCTTATAGTTATTAGCACATCAACCACAACTATTGCAAGATGGTCTTTAAGACAATGAATGTGCAAAATAATAGCATTTTCTAGCCACACTGGTACACTCCTATGGCCAAGAAATAGCAGGGCAGAATAATACATCTGCACACTACTAAGATCACAAGATCAGGTCTAATTATGGATGTGCCAGGTGAGTGTCAGCTGGTCTCCACTTAACTTTGTGATCTAGTGAAATGAGAGCAAAGACTGCTCTTCCGCCACTCGTGCGTACTGGAGTTGATTATCTGGAGATGCAATCATTTTCATCGTACAGCTTATTGGATGCAAACCATAGAAAGATATCACATCTGCCCTTGTGGACCATCCATGCTCAGCAGATGAGAGAGAAAAATCCCTCAAACAATCCAATAGTTACTCATAAGCAGGAATTCAACAGTAAAATCCAACCTCTTCACTGGTTAATAAGAATATTATCATCCAGCAAGATGCAACCTGACTCTTAGTATTTAGCAAGAATTTCCAAGCCATATATTCACATTTCTATAGAGCTAAAATCCCCACCCTCAATGTTGCGAATTGCAATGGTGACTAAAGAACATGAAACTTTGTGGTCATCGGAAATCTACTTCTGATCACCTAAATAACGAAACTCTACTGGGATTCATTACCTACACAAATGTAAATCAGAGTTTAACCAATTAAACTTGAATAATGAAAGTAACAATCCCAGAAATCCTATGATTGAAAGGTAAAAATAGTCTGTTTCCCTACCCTAAACAGCCAAGGGAGAGAGGTTCGACAGAAACACAACCTGGGTGACATTTCACCATACTCCCAACAAATAAAAAATTTGTAAGAATCCTAACACTGACAATTCCAAGCTTTTATCCTTAGAAATAGTGATTACCTGATGTACATTCCTAAATGACAACTGTGACTGCACTTCTGAAAGTATTTCATTGGCTACAAGCCAATGATGGAAAGATACTATGTAAATCCAAATAATTTTCTGATTTATGAAAAGGTCAAACTAACCAATTGCCCAAACAAATGTATGAAGTATGCTTAAATTGCAAACAGCTGTTGCACATTAATACACATTCACTCTGGATTCCAAGGAAAGAGTTTTAAAATGCTAAATTAAGCAGCTAATGCTTCAATCACAAGTGTGCGCCTTAGGCACTTTGACAGCATCAGAAAACAGAAGGCTATGTTCAATATCTGTTGTTTAAATTATCTTGCATCCATTGTACCAGAGTCAGAGACATGATACCAAGTCAAAACAATATTGTATTTTGACAGAACATTCTCACTGAGCAGGATACCAAATAATAAATTACATCCTGGATATATCACTGATTAATTGCTCAAGATTGTCTATTAAGATTACAGATTAGGACTGCAGAAGGCAAAAGGACCAAGGATTTAGCAGCAAAAATTTTTTGTGCTGAAGGGAAAACTCTGTGGCAAGTAATATCAAGTTATCCTAGACCAACACATCTTCCTACAGATTATTCTGCTCGTGTAAACTAGTACTGTGCCCCACTGAAAGAATAAACAGGTTTTCATTCTAAAATCTCAAGGCCTGGCAGCTATCTGAGATACAATCCTGAAGTCATCAGGATTGCTATTTATTTGTCAATATATTGTTATCAATTGCACTATTCTCCATGAGGTGATGTCAATATTGGACAAGTTAGAACACAGAGTTTTTAATCATTCTACAAATAATTCTAATCGTCACACACAAACATTTGGAAACCACTAGTCTGCATCACAAAAACAAATTTCAAATGAAGCTTGTAAAAATTATTACAACCACATCTTTTTAAGTAACTTGCATCACAATACTTAAAATTGGCCAGCATCCGTAAAGCATTCATTTTGTGCCAAATTTTTTACACTTCCTCACTGATTATCTGGCACACAGCTCAGATATACGAATAGGAAAATCCCAGATTAGAACTGTGTTGCTTTCAAAAACTGACCTTAGTTGCAACATCAACGCAACTCAAATCTGGCTGATTGGAACCCATTCAAATCTATTCTCAGTTGAAGTGTATTTCATTGACCTATTAAGCACTCACTCAGTTACCTACTGTTAGGACTCTGCAAGTCCAATCAACTGCAAATCCTACTGTAATCTTAATCTAAACAGGACAAAACAGTTGAATTCCAGGAGGTACAGTGAGCATGACCATCTTGATGTCAAGGAAACATTTGACCACGTATGCTATAAATGAGCCCTCATAAAATTCATGCCATGGAAGTCAGAGAGAAAATGCTCCACTGGCTGCTGTCAGATCAACATAAGGGAAGATATCATGTTCCTTCAAAGCCATTCATCTCATGGACCGATCCTACACCCAATCACCTTTCAGCCACTTGTTCAATGGCCTTCCCTCACCACAAGGTCAGATGAAGGGGAGCTCACTCATGCCTGTATCTTTTAGTTGTTCTATTTGCATCCCCTTAGTTCATGAAGCAGTCTGCTCCCACATGCTCCAAGGCCTGGACAATATTCAGGTTTTATCTGATAAGTGCCAACCAACATTTGTACCACACAAGTCCCAGGCATGAATCCAACAAAACTCAGGCCACTTCCCCTTGACATTTAACACCATAATTGCCAGATCCCCCATCAACACAGGGCAACCACTGAATGGGAACGTAACTGGATTGAAATACTGCAGCAACAAGAGTTAGTAGATGCTGTGCATTTTATGACAAATTGCTATCTGTGGTCTGGAAGGGTATAGCAACAATCATACTAAACACCATTCAGGAAAGGCAACCCACTTGATTGGTACTCATATCACCATGACAAATGTTCACTCACTCCACCAGTGAGCAGTGTATCATCTCCAAGATGACTGAGCATCTTGCCAAACTTTTTCAAAGCACCTTCCATACCTGCAACCTCAACTGCCTGGATGAACAACAGCAGCTGGCATGTGGAAGCAGCACTTCATGTCACCTCAAATCACACCATCTTGATTGCTGCCTCTCTTTTGCCATCACTTGAGTCAAAATCCTGAACAACTTTAATTATAACATGGAAGGACCTTCACTGTATGGACTGCACTAGTTCACCACCTTTTCCAGGGCAATTACGGGTGAACAATGGTCTTGCCGGCAATGTCAACATTCCAAGAAAAAAATAACTAGTGCCATATGGCCAGTACGATAGACAAAAATATAATTTCTTCAATGTCACTCTTCTGTCACAGTTGATTATAGAATGATTTTTTTATAATTGATTTATTTTTAGAAGGGAGTTGTTGGCAAAGTAATTGTTTATTACCCATCCCCAAATGTGCTCAAGAAGGTTGTGATGAGCAACCTAAGTAAACCATTGTAGTCCTTCTGGTGAAGGTACTCTCATGTTGTTGGGGAAGGACCTACAAGATTGAGACCTAGTAATGAAGAAATGGCAACAGTTTTGCAAGTCTGGATGATGTTCAACTTGGAGGCAACCTGCAGGTTGTTGTGCTTCTATGCATTTTCTGCCCTGGCCTCCTAGGGGGCAAGCAACACAGGTTTGAGAGAAACTAAGAAAGTAGACAAAAATCCACAGTGCATTATAGATGTTCACATAAAAGTCATGCTGTGCTGGTGAAACAGAAATGAACCTTTGGGTTGATAGATCAGCTGCCAATCAGCAAATGCTTTGTCCTGAATTGTATCAAGCTTTAGCATCAATGAAGACGTGGAAAACACTTCATCACATACTTCAGGCTACATGCCATTTCCAATGAGGAGCGTTATATTTCTTCCAAATACCCAAACACAACCAGACTTGCCTTTAACAATTACCATTAGCAGCAAATGGGTTCTTTCTTACTTCCTTTACTTGCAGTTCTCCATAGCCGCCCCAAATTATCTCAGCTCAACAACTATTTTTCTTTCATTACAATTTCAAAAACAATAACTACCTTAATGTCACAACTGACGAGGAACACTAGTGGGTTGTTAATAGTTAATGAATTTTTCTACAAGCTGGTTTTTAAAAAGCGGCATAATCTTGGCAACTTAGTCAATAAAATGAACACTCCTTTCATGTATTTGGTCAAGCTGAATCATAAAGCACTGTTCAAACTGAGCAATGCTGTGAAGCCATCATTCAGTCCACTGAGTATCTGCATATTTCCATCAGTGAAGCTTCATTACCTACTTTTAAATATCCCCTATACAATTGCTAAAACAAACATCTATGTCTACATCCTCCAGAGAAATATACAAAAATCGACTGATACACAGACAGCAACAGCACAACCCAAGGATACACTCAGAGGGCAATACTATGAAACAGAAATCAGTGATAAAGCTACTAAAAGGTTGATGCTGCTCTGATTTCATAACCCAAACATCCAACTATTCAAGGATAATACTTCCTCAGTTCAGTTTCTTTATCCAAAATATAAAAACTCAAGAACATAATTTTTATTCAATCATGTTACGATGCTCATTGACGTGAAAAATTGTCCACAAATATTGCCCAAGTTACCTTGAGCATTTTTGTTAAAATATCAAAATTCATAATCACAATCTTATGTTATGCACCTTTCATCCTCAGTTGAAAGATCACTGGCTCTTCAATAGTGTTTCATCTTTGAATCGAAGTGTTAAAATTTGCTCATCAGGAACAGGTAACAATTGTTAAAGACCAGTATCTATAAAATCTTGTTCCAATGAGAATAAAATTACTGAGTTGTTGATATAAAATCCTGAAAACATTATCTACGGCCTCAAGTCACAATACTCAATTAGATCAGATTAGTATCTGCAACTCGAGATGGGTGGTTTCACATTCTACTTAAAGTTCTAAATTTTGTGTCACCTCGTCACAAAAAAAAGGAGAGTTCAAAACAGTCAACCATTGTTCATCTTGCACAGCCATTAGCGTATTTGTATACAACACTTGGAACAAAAATCAGATATTCAGAACTATTCCAATGAGCTTCTAAATTAATATACTATCAATTCTCAGGTCCAAGATCCAGACCTAGTCTGCATTCACCAGCTTGTCCAAACTGGAATTGCAAACTGGCCGTGAGAATTGGTATCTGCCCCACTGGACTAGTAAAAATCTAATCAGCCACGATTCTTACATAACATTATCCATGAAACGTTTCCACAGATACCCAGTGAAGTGAAGATTAGTCCTCATCTTGACTCGTATAGTCCAATAACCTGCCCATACTAGACTTCTGCAAAGATTGGCATATTGATTACATCCTAGAGAGAAGCCTGTTCTGACAGAACTGTTATTCCAGAGACAACTATCAGCAAAGAAAAAAAATTGAAGTCTTTTTCAATGTTTTACTGTTTAATTGATGTAGGGTAGTTCTTGCACTCTCATTGAAAAATTAGCTATTCTATGATGATGATCTGCGATGATTTTGACAGAAAATCATGTTTCGGATATGCTAGAACCTGAAGCAACCTGGGAAGTATGAGGTTTGAGAGTTGCAACCAATCCAAAAAAAAGCCTTAAAGATGTTAAAATTAATGACTTTAGAATAACATCCTTAATAAATTGTTAATTAACAAGAGACAGTACATGTTAGTCAATGATTTGTGATTTTGAATGGCAATTGTTAAAAAGGCAGTATTTTCTTACTGCTGTAGCCATCTCTTATGGGTGTAAACACTCACTCAAAGCAGTTTTAAAAACTTACATTTATATTTCGATATTCAATGCAAGTTTTTCCCATTGTCCCCATTTTATTACATTCTACATTGCATTCTTTACCACTCTCCTGTCCTGTGATTTTCCATGCATTTGTGTTAAGTTTTGTTACTTTGTTATGTCTCTTATCACATGCTGAGCAACATCCATTTTCTTTTAAGGGAAAACAGTTTTGTTTAAGACACACCAAATAGTCTGATGATTACTTCCATTGATTTACTCATTAATAATACATTATAAGCTAGGGGCAGTGTGATGTACATGAGATGATGTGGGTGGCACTTTGATGTGCTTGCCATGGAGAGAACACCACAAGGATTCACTGGACTGGTTCCAATGATGGCAGGTTTACCAAATGAGAGATGGAGTAGACTGGAACTGAGTTTGTTAAAAGTTTAGAAGAATGAGAGCAGATGTTATTGCAAGTTATAAAAGTCTTACAAGCTTGATAAGCTGCATGCAGGGAGGATCTTTTCGTTGGTTGAGTAGTTCAGAACTAAGTGTCAGTCTTGGACTAAGGATAAGGCTCATTATGACTGAGGTGAAAAATTTCTTCAATGAGCATGTGGTGATGTGGGAGCTCAGTCATCAAGTTCATTCAAAACAGAGATTAATAGATTTCTGGATATTAAAGGATCCAAGGGAAGGGGATAGTTCAGGAAAACGATACCAAAATAGAAATGGCAGCAGGATTTTGATGAATGACAGAGCAAGCGTGAAGAGCTGCATGTCCAACTCCTCATATTTTTTTACATTATTGAGGCAAGGACACAGGAAAAAGTATGTTAATGAAATTTGGTTTAACGCACAAACTATCTCAATGACAATTCATTTTTTATTTACTCTATTTCTGAAGAGCCACATTTTTGAACTGATATTCAGCAAAATATTCAGATCACTGACTGGAAAGCAATACCTTTGAGAATTCAACTAACAATATCCAATGCAGCTTGTGAAACTTTAATCAACTCAATAATGTGACAATTCTTTTGAGAAAGCAGAGGGATACAATATGTGATTAATGTTAAAGAATCATAGCTATATGGCACAGAAACAACCACACCAACCATCAAGCACCTATCTACACTAATCCCATTTATTCCTCTTCTATCAACTATTCTTTGTCCTATACCACCACCACACACCCCGCCCCCCAAAATTCTTCTGCCAGCCACCTGCACCAGGGACAATTTACAGTAGCTAACTGAGCTACAACCAGCACATATTTTCATGTGGGAGGAAACTGGAGCACCCGAGGAAACCTTTACAGGGAGAATATGATGATTGCAAAGAGAGAGCACCCAACATCAGGATCAAACTCAGGAGCTGTGTGGAAGCAGCACTAACTGCCATGTCACTTAATACTTACGTCTTGTGGAAATAAATCACATTTATGGCTATTATCAAATACAGGATTACAGGTTAGTTACGGCACTAGTTATTCACAGAAATAGTGAAAACAGAAAGCTATAATTAACACCTGTGGATAGGAATGAGGCTAATTGAAGGTCCAACTCTGCAGGGGATCCAATGCATGACTACTCCAATTATTTGCCAATCACACAAAAACTGAAGAAAATTCAGTTTACCTTCTCCTTTATACTACATTAAAAGCCTAGCTCAAGTGTGCGTTAATTGTTCTAAGACAGTTCTCGCACTGCAATATCTAATTCCAAGTAATAACTTATTTTTCCCACATCAGCTCTGACAAATACATTGCATTTCAACACTTAACAACAATCAAAGTTGTAAGCAGTTAATATGCATGCACTTTGAAAGAAATGTAAATAGAATGCTGAGATTTATTACATCTCAGGTTTGCAGCAGCTAAAATATGGAAAATAATCAATAATCTTACTGATATTGAACAATAACTTAATCATCACATTTTATATTCATAAAATGAATCATCTGACGAGCCTTTGGGAGCTAATTTACCAAGAAATCTACCCAGCCACATTGTTTTTCAAACAATGAATTGTCTTTCTGCTCGACTTTAAATCCAAATTACAAGATTATTGTCCTATTATCATATCCAGGAGTTACAATAAGAATAATTGTCAGACTATTCTTATCACAGATGTCAATCTAACATTGCCATAGCCTGCAAACAAATTAATTTAACATGACTGTGACAAAACAATGGAGAACAAGTAGAAAACTGGATTTAGACACATGGAGAGCAAAAATGAAAGCCTAACAACACAAAAGACAGATTAACTATAGCTTTTTGGACCAATGTAATCATGTGGCAACATCAAATGTTTGCAGAACACACCGAACTTCCAGATACAAGACATACATTGCTTAGCCTCAAGCACTTATTGCACATTTATTGTCGATGAGCTTCCTCTTGTTTGTGAGGATCAACAATTATGATGGAAAAATGAAATGGCATTGCTGCATAAAGAAAAAAATTGCTATAGTGATACAGGACAAGATAAAAAGAGATTTAAAAGGTTAGCAGTCCTCAAACAGAAGTTACTCAGTCCAGACAGGATCCTGGGTCAAAGTTGGTATAGACCCTGGTCACAATTTTCCAATTTTAGTTGGATATGATGATTATATAGGACTACAAAAGATGCATTACTGCTTAAAAAAGTGAGAATTCAACAACTATTAATAGCCTTATGTCAGTATGGGGAAATTCAAAGGCGATATTCTGGGGGGAAAATGAATTGGCATCAAACAAAATATGATTATAAACAAACATCTTGGATTTATTACAGGGTAACTGAGTAATTTTGTCAATTACTTTATCTAAGTAACATTGAAGGTTGATGAGCATCATGCAGTTATTTAAATAGTATTTCATAAGGTGCCTTGTTTAAAAAGTCTCTGCGGAACTAACAAAAGGACATTAATAGAATGGATACATAACTAGCCAAGAAATAAAATGATCACTAATTTAAAATATTACCAGCAAAAAATGACATTCTCCATAGGCTGGTGGCAGTTTTTTCTGTACTTTTTTTGTAAAATATATTGACCTGCATGGAAATACCCATAACAACTTCAAAGGCTGCAGTGATGCAACATTCAGAAATGTGGGTAGATGAAAATGGCAGCAGACATCAGGAAGACCTCGACTGATAAAATAGTCATGCACATAGCAGAAGAAATTTGATGTAAAAATGTGTGGCGATAATGTGCAAGGAAAAATGGAGAGTTGAATTGTACAATTTTGAAGGGGGTGTAAACCTGAGTATTTAGAACATAGAGCCCCACAAAAGGCCCTTCAGCCTACAATGTCTATGCAAATCATGTTGCTAATTTCTAATCCCATCTGCCTGCACAAGGTCTCTATCCCTCCATCCCCTGTCTGTTCAAGTGCTTGTCTAAATTTGAATGTTGCTATTCTACCACTTCCCCTGGCAGCACGCTCCAGGCACCAACCACTCCAAGTAAAAAAAAAATTGCCTCAAATCTCCTTTAAGCTTTTCCCCTCACCTTAAAGCTGTTGCTTCCAGTATATGATATATCCACCCTGGGGAAAAACAGACATCTACCCTATGATTCTCAATTTCATACATATACTCCTTTCAGGTCCGCTCTCAGCATCCAACTCTGCAGAGAGTTGGAAACTGAGGGGTGTTTGTCCAACCTCTCCTTACAGCTAATACTCTCTAATCCAGATTTGCTCAAACCTTTGAAGTTTGTTGGACAGATCAGAGATTAAAATAATAATCAAGAAACAATTGGGAAAAGGGAACTTCAGGTAACCACCATTGCTAAATTTTTTTTTAGTAAAACTAATAGGGTTGAAGGCCGTATCCTTGAGGAAGGGGCTACATTGATACATTGGTTGTAATCTACCAAAACTGGCTTGATTTGAGAGGTCAGAAATGATTGCAAATCCACAAATGCAACATCACTATTCAAGAAAGGAGTGGGAGAAAGCAGGAAACAATAGTCACGAGAATTAGCTTAACATTCGGCATCAAAAAAATTGCTGAAATCCATTATGAAGGATGTTTAGAAATTCAAAACACGATCAAGCAGAAAAATTACGCTTAACAAATGTGCTATTGTTCCTACAGGAGATAGAGTATGGATAATGGAGAACAAGTAAATACAGTGTTTTTGGATTTCCTGAAGGCATTTGATATGGTGTCCCATAAAATTACACTCTATACAGAGAATAGGGGAACATACTGCTGTGCATAGAAAACAGTTGGAATGAATGGATAATTTTTTGGGGTGGCAAAAGTTATCAGTGCTGGGGCCTCAACTATTTACAATCTTTTGTAGTGATTTGGTTGAAGGGACTGAGTTTATTATAATTTGCTACTGACTCAAAGATAGGCGAGTTACTCAGTTGTGAAAATGTAAAGAGTGCACAAAAAGATGTGAATAGGTTAAATTGGCAGACTGAATGCAATGTGGGAAAATGTGATATCCACTTCAGATGGAAGAATGAAAAAGGAATTTAATATTTAAATGTTGCAACATAAAGGGATCTGAGTGCCCCATTATATGAAACAAAGTTAACATCAAAGTACAGAAAATTATCAAGTTAATGGAGTATCAGAAATCAGAAAACAAGTGCAGGTGCTGAAAGTCTGAAATAAAGACAAAGTTCTAGAAATATTCAGCAGGGCAAGCAGCAACTGTGGAAGGAGAAATGGAGTTATATTTCACATCTGAGACACTGCCAGAACTAAGAAAGAGAGGAAGATTATTTTCTGTAACAGAGATGGTGGGGGAGGGACAAGTAGACAAAAGGAATACCTCCAAATAGATTAATGTGACAATTAGAAGCACACTGTTTGTTTGCCTGTGTAATATGTTAATAGCAGGTCTGTGGGACATACCCAGCAGGCCAGACTACCAATGGAGAAAGTAACAGCCTTTACTGCAACAGGAATGGAATATCAAAATAGGATAGTTTTGATATTTTACATGGAACAGGTGTGATCATGCCTGTAGTATTGTATAGAATTCTGGACTCCACTTCTAAGCAAAGAGGCATTGCAGAGAAGTCTATTAGGTTGACCACGAAGATGAAGGAGTTGATGTATAAAAAGAGGCTGAGTAGGCTTAGCCAATACTCAGTGCAGGAGAGAACAATGAAAAGCAATCTTATAGAAAGACATAAGATTCTGAAGGGTATTAACAAGGTGAATACCAAGAAGACATTTTCCCCTAGTGGAGTGATCTAGAACTAGGGGGCATAGTTCCAGTACTCAAGGTTGCCCATTCAAGAACAATGAGGTTTTTTCCTTTCCAAGAATTGTAACTCTTTAAAATTCCCTACCACAGAAAGCAAGAAAGGTAGAATCATTGATTATATTCAAGGCAGATATTTAAACTGCGAGAGATTCAAAGGGAATGAGAAGAGAGCAACAACAGTGTCGAGGCCACGTTTGGGTCAGGAATGCTCTTATCAGAGGGCCAACTGGCCTACTCCTATTTCTTATGTTCTGTTTAAAAACACAAAGGGAAACTTTGGCTTTATTAATGGAGGAAGAAAGTACAAAATTATGGTAAACCTTTATAATCTGGTGCATAGCCCTCAACCAGAGTATCCTGTTCATTTTAGGCACTTCAGGAGTCACCATCGAGATTGTGGAAGGGGTGCACTAGATTTAACAGAATGGTACAAAGGATTCAATGACATAGGAAGACAGGGAAGGTCAGTGTTGTTCACATTAGGGAAACGCAAGATCTCATGGGTGTTAAGTGTTTTGATACCAGGCAAAATTACTTCCAGTACAACAGAAGTCATTAATTAAATGATGCATACTTAAGATGACTGACCAAAGAACCATAACTGGTGACCAGAGGACTTTTAAAAAAAAGAGCAAGTTTTATCTGGGGTTTACTGCCCGAGGATGGAAGTAGATTCAAGAACATTCAAGAGAGTCAGATACATACTGATGAATTGGATAGCAGTACAAAAGATGGACGACAGTGAATCAATACAACTTTCCTGCACTTCCTCAAGAGCGATTAAGCATAGGCACAAATGCTAGCCTTACGAGTGACACCCCTTTCCATTAATGAATTTTGAATAAATGGCAAGACAGGTACAATGGTCTGAATATCCTCTGTGTTGCAACAGGCTATAACTACAAATATAACCGTAAGACCAAAATTGCTCAAGTGGAAAGCTGAAACTCTCCTGAGGCAGTGAAAACAGGAAGGGATCATCTGAGTGGTAGTGTTCATTATTTTCAAAATGTTTACCTGGTTTATATTTCAAATATTCCTTCAATTCCAACAATAAAGCAACTTTTAATCATTATCCCTCTCCTTACCAATTCTGCACAATGAGCCTCTTCCTATCTTTACCCAAAACACACATATTTGTGGCACCCATCAGGACAGTGGTTCCATGACTTCTACTCCACTACAATACAACAAATGTCCAGGCCCATTATTCTCAAATATCAGTAAAGATCAAACTAACTGATCTCATTGCTCTTTAAGGTACTAGATTTTTAACATACACTGAAATGAAAAGCTATTTTAATGCATACTTAAACACCTTACCTCAGATATTACATGCCACAGTGAAGCATAGTTGAGTTTTACAAACATGAGATTTGTGCTTAATCCAAGATAAATATGATGCACAATTGAAAGTCCAACAAGCTCCCAAGCTCCAAAGTCAGCTAAATCCATAGCTGTCATGGATAAAGCCACTAAGCAAACTTGAATTCTGATCAGAAAATGAGATTGCAAACTCAAATCTGTCTTCAATTACTCTTGTAACTTGTTCTCCCCCACCATCCCCCCCAAGTGAAACACTCCCTGCTTACACAGAGAAAGTGCAGAAAAATAAAGAAAATTCACTATTTCACTCATCTCCTCACACAAATTCATCTGGAGCACAGTATTCAAGGCCAACTCTGAAGGATTTTTGGGTATTAAAAGTTAAAGGGATATTGGGATCAGGATGAAAAGCAAATTTGATAGATCATTAACTATGATCTTATTCAATGTTTGATAGGCCCAAGGGATTGCATGGTCTTTGAAAATAAAAAAAAATGCTGGAAATCTGAAATAAAAACAAAGTGCTGGAAAATAAATCTTTTATGTACAAAACGTAAACAGAGGCATGTCTGACAGAACTCTGCAATAATAATAGTACCAAAAACACGATATATTTCAGCAATTTAGTGGAAGGATAAATTTTATCAAGTTCGCACTGCCATGATCACACAAGTTGTTGCTTGAATTTCTGCAATATCTCCATTGGTGCCTATGCTAGCAGCATTCTAACTATTGGAATATAAAGTTAATATTAATTTAAACAATGATTGTACATATATTCCACGTTTTCTGCCATGTCCAAATGAGTTTTTAATATGCAAGCTGAAGATCAGGAACCCGGAATACTCAAAGGGATCAAAGGTTGCACGGGAGGGAGGGAAAAGAGGCATCACATAACATTTTCAAGGCGACTCTGCGAGTATAAACTTCGCCGCGGCACACCAGGAGAGCCTGAGAGATGGTGGGGGTGAAGGGCACTCGCATATCGAAGCCACAGGCAGCTCCCGACCTGCGAACGGCCGAGCTGTTTTGCCGGGCTTGGCAGTCCGCGGGTTTGCGCAAAGCGGTTCGCGTTCAACAGACGAGGACACTGAGTCAGCGCTGAACCGGAGGGAGCGGGACAGGCCGAAGCTCCAGCTCTCCCGCCGGGCCCGTTAGTTCACCCAGCTTGGGGCCAGGCCTCGAGTTCAGACGGAAGTACAGGCCGAGGTGCCGGCCGGCTACGTTCAACCAGACTCCCTGGCTGCGGCCTTCAGGCCTACAAGGGGGTAGCTGGGCCGTCAGCTCTTTCTGGGCCCGGGAAAAGGCGGCAACCCCCGGCCCGGGAGTCGGGTGGAGATGTCTCAGGTACCCCGTAACCCGCCCAACTCAGCGGCCGGCCCACTCTTCTCAGAGCGGATTAAATCCCCACTGAGCCGCGGCGATTCAATCCGTAACATGGATCAAGTTTGATCGCAAGTTTCCCCACAAAGGCATCATCTTCTGAGGAGTGAGCGGGCAGACTGAGAATCGATGCTGAAAGGCTTTCCACTGACCTCTACTTACTCCCAGATTTACAACCAAACAGAAGCCACCAAATGCTAGTTATCAGAAACACCCATGCAATATCTCGCATACCCTTGAAATCGCAACTTAGCACGGTGATACCAAAGCTAATTTACCACATTGTGGAAATGATTTTTTTCTACCCAGTAACAATGCAAATCCTGTTAAACACAAAGACGCCTCGTTCAAAAAGCAAATGGTTCAGTGCACTCCACACACCAAAACTGCTTGTTGATTCAGTGATGCGATCAACTGAAAAAGGTTGCCCGGGCATTGGTCTGTTTTAAAGCATCTCTGGATTGGTGGATAATTATCATTCCCACGCTTCAAAAGCTAGAAGCGTCTCAAACCTAATCAGATCAAAGCAGCAGCTTGGAATAGACTGCCACTCTGTAACAGCAGTCCATTCCTGCACCCTTGATCCATCAGCGAATCTGCCCAGAATACACCTACTTTGCAAAGATCACCACCTCTTCTATTCATCACCCTCACCTCCCAAACCCACTCTCGTACATGTATTCTGCCCCAAAACTGGACTAACTTCCTGACAGGCACAAGAGGTAGTTCTTCTCACAAAAGGACTACCTCTTCTGCCGGCCTGCATGACCCCACACACCTTTCCCCCCCCCCCCCCCGGTCAGGCTATCACACCTAACCACTCCATTTTCCCCAAAGATAACAAACCACCACCCACTGAGGCAGTGATCCTGCCTGCTTCTCCCAAAGATCTCATCCCAACCCAATTCACTTGCCTATAATCGCACATGCCAGGGCAGCTCCCCTTGATTCTCTCCCACAGTGATGCATCCCACCTCCTCCACACTGGTTTTCCCCCATACATTCTCGTCCCCACCTGCCCTCCCAAGGTGCCTGCTACCCCCACAAATAGACTGCCTCTTCCAGTTCAACATTGCCTCTTCCTCCCCCCCCACTTAATGACCAAACCCCAATCAC
>JARFYF010000094.1:35092611-35104563 GCA_030265395.1 Rhina ancylostomus | reverse complement strand
TTCCTGAAAAAGGAGGACATTTCAGGTGTCCTGGAATGGAAAGCTTCATCTTGTGAGCAGATGCCACAGAGAATGAAGAACTGGGAGAAAGAGATGGCATCCTTACATAAGACAGGATGGGAAGAGGTGTCGTCCAGGTAGCTGTGTGAGTCAGTCATGGTAAATATCAGTGGATAACTTGTCTCCTGAGCTGGAGACAGAGAGATCCAGAAAAGGGAGTGAGTCTCAGAAATGGTCCAAATGAATTTCATAGCAACTATGATAAAATTGACAAGTTCCACATGGGTGCAGGAAGCAGCACCAAATGCAGTCATTGATGTAATGTAGAAAGAGTTGAGAGAAGGTTTAGAAGAAGGACTGTTCCACGTAGCCAAGAAAAAAGTGGCGTAGCTAGGCTGATGCAAGTGCACATGGCTATACTTTTGATTGTAGGAAATGAAAGGGGTGAAAAGAGAAGTTGTTCAGGGTAAGATAGATGAGTGTGTTGGTGGAGGGGATCTGGTTGGATATTTTTTGCAGAAAGAAGCGGAGGGCTTTAAGATCTTCCTGGGGGATGGAGCTAAATAAAGACTGGACACCCCATAGTGAAGATGAGGCAGTTGGGGCCAGGGAATTGGAAGTTGTTGAACTGGTGGAGGGCAGATGTGGGTGTGGGTGGGAAGGGACTTGGCAAGGGGAGACAGGAGACAGTCAAGGTTTGAAAAGGTAAGTTCAGTGGGGCAAGAGCAGTCAGAAACAATGGGCCTACCAGGACAGTCCTTTGTGTGAGTCTTGGGTAAGTGATAGAAGTGGGAAGTGTGGTGTCGGAGCACTTTCGGATTGTAGATTGTGGAGGGGAGATCCCTGATGTTATTTGATCTGTGATAGAGCAGGAGACAGTGGCCTGGTGTTTGTTGGTGGGTTCATAGTCCAGGGGTATGAGGAAGTATCCAAGAGCTGTCATCTGGCCTCTGCAAGGTAGAGGTCAGTCAGCCAGACTACAACATCCCTGCCCTTGTCTGCAGTTTTGATGACAGGTCAGGATTGGTGTGACACAAGTGGAGTGCTGCGTGTTTGGACGAGGTGAGTTTGGAGTGGGTGAGAGGTGCAGAGAAATCAAGGAGGTTGATGTCACAATTTCGAGAGACCTTGACAGGGCAGATACTATGATTTTTCCTTTGGTAGGGTAGTCTGTCAAATTATTGGTATAGTATGAGGATAAGGAGTTTGTCACTAGACTGAGGAGAAATTCATTTTCTCAGATGGCTCTGAATCTTTAGAATTCTCTCCCAGGTAGGTTGTGAAGTTGAGTAATCAAGTACATTCAAAGCTGAGAAAGATTGTTTTTATCCCTGGTGGGGATCAGGAGGAAAATATAGCTGAGGCCAATGATTTCAGTGGCAGAACTGACTCAAGGAGCCACCTGGCCTACAACTGCTCTTGCTTCTAATGCTCTAACATTCCCCTACTGTAAAAGATCTTCAGAAGACGGGTGTAGCTCCTGCACAATATTAGGGAAACATTCATAATTTTATTCCAATGATTTAAGCAGGAAAAGTTAGCTAGGTTTGGAAAATAAACATTTAAGTAGCCATGGTAATGGGTACGCAGGTGGAACTGAAACCAAGAAGTTCTTTTGAGTCAGTACGTGAAATAAGTTGACTGGGATCCTCCGGTGCCTCTCCACATTAACAAGACTGGAAACATCAAACTGCATTGAGACTCAGAAAACCAATTCCATCATTCCTAGGTTGTTAAGCAATTGTAAATCAGAGCCAATTGATCCTGTCAATATTTTAAATCAAACGTTGGGGGCACACAGAAATAAACATCGCAAAACTTTTTATAAAAGCTGAGGAAGGCTAATATCAAAATTTATGAACTAGGGCACAAATGTTTCGTGTTTTTAACTCACAGCCTGCATAACTTGCACAGTCTGGTGCTGCTGGTTGTGAAGTGCATTTTGTAGCTACAGGACACAGACTAGTACACCTATACAAATGCAGCAGAAATAGTGGAATGCCATTGTGAAAATGATTGCTTTTAGAGTAATCTGAAATATGTAGCCACTTGTATTTTGTTCCTTCCTTTTGAATATTCCTTTGAATATTACACTTCACATTTCAAAGGCTTCAAAAGGTTGTTCAAATCAGAAGACAATATCATCACGAGTTTTTACCTCATATGAAATACTTCAACTTTGTAAAATGACACAAGGGCTTCAAATTAGATATCCTGCAGTTTCCACTTGATTATACTGCTTTATTTGGCACCAACGTAATCAAAGACCCCCTCCCATCTCATTTTTTTCTCTCTTTCCCTCCCTTCCTAACGAGCAGAAGATCCAGAGGAGATGGTGGAATTAGAATTACAGGTCCTGCCCAGGTAACTGTGGGGTTCCATTCCTGTGGACTTGTAACCCAAACACTTTGTAAGTCAGAAATGTGGCTGCAAACCGAGTTCCCACACTGAAGGAGCACTCTGGATGGCATGCAAACAAAGCTTTGCACTATACCTCAGTACATGTGACAAGAATAAACCAATTAACATTCTCTTGATATTGATTTAACTGGTGTGAAAGATTGTGGAATTTTAAGTGCTATGTGCTGGAGAGAGTGCAGAGGAATTTCATCAGTATGTTGACTGGACTGGAGGGCTTTTGTTATGGGGAGAGAATGGACAGTCTTGGCTTCTTTTCCCTGGAGCACAGGAGGCTGAGGGGTGACCTGATAGATGTATGTAAGATTATGTGGCAGCAAACCGAGTTCTCACACTGCAGAAGATGCCTGCAGATGCCAGCAAATCCATCCCGCTGGTCTCCCAAATGCTTGTTAATATGTACAGGCTGTACATAAGTTGGGCATTCATAAGCTGGGGAGTATCTGTACTATATTTAAGAGACATTTAGACAAACACTTAACTTGGCAAGGCATAGAAGGACATGGTCCTATTGTATGTATGTGGGATTGGTGTAAATGGACGGAAAGGCCGGCATAGACGTGGTGGGCCAAAGAGTTCTCTTTTGTGCTATATGACTCCATGACAATTTTCAGTTGCCTATTATGCCAGTCTTAAAAACATTGTGCTAAAATCAGGCTCCACTTACAACATGGATCATGCTCTCATGCTTAATTAATTAGTGTTGGTGGTTTCCATTTAAACTTGTTTGTGAATTTCCAAGTTTAAACCGATAGTTTAGGCACAAAGACTTGTGTTATTCAATTTTTTTGAATGATATTATTGTAAAGTTACTGTCTATTTTACCCAAATCTAATGACAAAATTGATTTGTACATTTAAAACAATGTAGTAATTTAAAACTGGGTTGGTGCCCTTTGGAGAAATCCATTTTTAACTGTATTAATCAAACATTACCAAATTATCACTTTTAAATATATTGAATATAAAGCAAACTTTAAACCATGCATATCAAATTTTCTCCAATCATCCTTTGTTAAATCAGATTTTGCAAATGAATCAAAGTAAAAATTCAGAAATGAAGTACTTTTCAAAATTGACAGAATTTGAGCTGAAAACGTTAACTTAACCCAAAGCAAAATGTTGACTTGGCTATGCAAAAGTTTACAGAGAACATAACGCAAGTGAGTGGCAAGGATGATAGCATCACTTTTATAAATGAAATATTACCTTTTATTTAAAACAAATGCATAAATATTGTAGATTATGTATCACATTACAAAAAATAGCTTGCACTTCAAATACAATTGCTCTGGGAATAATTCACTTTTATTGCAGAAACCTTTGAGAAAGTCTACAATTTTTTTCTATTATTACCTAATCATGTAGGTGGCACCAAAGCAGTAGGCTCAAAAATTATCCATTTTCTTAATATAAAAAAAGCAGAATAAGCTAGTGCCACACAAAACCTAGACTTGGTGAGTAATATCAAGTAAAATCAAGGTGGAAAGAACACTGAACAAAATGAAGAACAAGAAAATGGGCTATGATGAAATTTATAAAGTTTTGAGAGAAGACGGAATCAATGTACAATGAAAGCTAGTTTAAACAATATTTATAACAGAGAAATGCCTAATAAATGAAGAGTCAGTGAGCTGGTACTGATATCCAGCAGGAAGGTGCTATCAGGTTTGTGGCAACTATCAGGGATTCAAACTGAAAATGTGAGAATTAGTTACAGTGATGGTCAATGAAGAAAGCTGGAATGGACTAATGCAAGGGAAAGTACCATGCATATATTATTTGTAATATTACAGATGATTCAAGAAATACAGGAAAGTTATAGGAAGGTTTTCATTGTTATCGACTGGATAAGCTCCATGGTCATGTACCCAAAGACCAAAATAAATGAATGCTTGAGAGTAATGGTAGTTCAGGTGAGATATGTCTGTGCCATCAAGGGCACATGTTTGAAATGTATGATAAAAGTGAGGTATGGTCTGGACAAACTTCCAATCAGAAGGTGGTTGTACACTTGGGACAGATGAGAGTTCTCTCCTGTTGTGGTCATGCTGGATGTTTTTATTTGAAGAAATAAGAAGGAGACCACTCCGGAATATGATTTATTTGGACAACATTATCATTTGCATTGTGTTTAGAGGAAAGGCAATCTGGATTGGACTAATGGAGATATGTGTTGATCTGAAACAAAATGAAGATTAATCAGTTGAAGCTGGACTAAACGCATGGTGACTTCTGAGGTACAAGATATTAGATAACTGAAAGGAAAGTCTAGGTTGAACATCCAAGAATTATATGGAGAGTTGGCTCATCAAATAACAAGCAGAGTAGACAATCTGGAACTGATGAGAAGTCAAAGGCCTGAATTGTTAATTCTGTCTTCCTCTCCGCTGATACTGACTGACCTGCCAAGTACTTACAGCATTTTCTGTTTTTAATTCAGATTTCCAGCATCTGCAGTTTCTTTTCTCATTTACATAAAAATATCTTCTGCCTTCGGTTGTTATCCTATATGAATGACACGAAGCTCATATGCTTTTCTCATTGCTTGTTCAAACTGTTTCAGGAATACTTGTGGAAGCCTGCCACATAAAGTGTGTACTGTGTTCATAAAACTGTTTTGAAGTGGGAAATACAGAGACTGAAATAAATTATCTTCAAAGGGAAACTGAAAGAAAAAAAAAGTTTGTCATCAACTTTTTTTTCTGTATTGTAAATTTCAATAATCCCAGAACACATTTATCAACTAGGATGGGATCAACCATTTCTTTTTCAGAGCAAAATGTACGATTTCCAGCATGTTGATCATGAATCTTCCAAAAAAGCTACTTAATTGGCTCTCACAAACAGAAATTAAGCACAGGTGACATTAATGCAGTGTGATAACAATGTCTGTTCACAAGAGTGAGGATGGTCAAGAAACATGCCATGATAGCTTTTTCATGCATCAATGCCATACTGACAACACATCAATTATGCACCTCTGACTGTCTTTGCACACACTGCACAGTGCTGACTGCTGAATGACAGCTCAACTGTCATGTGCTCTGAATTATTGATTATCTGCAGGATGAGGATTACTGTTACATATACAAAACAATGAATTCAAATTCTGATTTGATCACAATGGTAAACCTTTTGCAAGCACCCTCAGAAAAGGCAGGACCATGCTGCATCCATAAATCGAATTCTCTCTCTATATGTTCACTGCATTGGAAGAATCAAATGAGAAAGATTGTATTTCCTTCCAACATTAATTTTCTGCTCACTTCAGTCTTCCAATGCCAAAGCACAGAGTCTCTCAAGTGGAGATCAGCGGCTCAGAGCGAATCAGTAGCACATTCAACACAGAACAATGATTTGAAACTTGAATCAGAAAAAAGGAATCAGATGAAATACCGATAAAATCAGTTCTTCAAAAAGACAAATACTTGTGTGTGTAAAATACTTACATTGCGTATAGCCTCATACATTACTTTGAAGGCAGGCTGTTTATCATTATGATAAACTCCACGGTTTCCATGGAGAATGGAAACCCCTTGGTCTTCTGCTCCCCTGCAGTTGCTCCCGTACATACAATGATCTGGTCTATAATTCCACTGACAAGGGAACACGTATAGATATTCTACATAAGCAGAAGAAACATCATCTTAATGTCCAACCCAGATCAATTGCTAATTCTTGTTAAATGCTATTTTAAAATGAAACAATTTTACACTTTAAGATTTAACTTTTGAAAAGCCTAAGAAAGCATTGAAAAATAACCATCCTTTTGTATATAATACAGTTGTAAACTCTAAGCTTTGTTGACATCAGCTTTTGCAAGTTTCTCAAATGACTGTGATATGCAGATGATGGAGGTTGCAAGTACAATCAATGATTTCTGCTAAGTCTAATGTTCTAAGCTAGTGGATGTGAGTTTGGGAGGAGTGAAGAATAAAAATCAGCATTGTCTCTTGATGTTCCTGTTGCTATGCACTGGCAACTAATGATAGAGGTGTCCTTTAGGCTGCAGTCTTGGCTAACACTTGGATCTAGGTTTACACAAAGTCTTCCAGCCCTCAAACCACATACTGGCATGATCGACTGGGCTTAACAGAAGGGGATGATAGGAAAGAAGAGAAACTTTTGTTGAGAATTTTTTGGTTCAGAACTCAAGTTTCACGTCTTCACATGTCAAAGAGCGTTTTGTATTCATCGTTATGTAAAAGGAGTACATGTCAAGTTTTCCATGCTTATTTGTGTATTTTTGAAATAGTCTGTGAATGGAAAACACTTTGATAAAACCTGATAATACTACAATGTATTCTCATTTATCTTCAGGTGTTAGGTCATGTATTGAGTACAAGAGTTGGGACATCATATTACAAATGTACAAGATATTGGTGAGACTATAGTTGGAGTATTGTGTGTACTTCTGGTCTCCAAGCTATAGGAAGGATGTTATTAAGCTGGAAAGGGAGCAGAAAAGATTCACTGTATAACTATGACTCTATAATTCAGTTACTTATGGTGTGTGGAAGAAATTCCATGTTGATTTGATTTGCATTGATTTGACTCCCTGCCCTTTGATCTTTCATATGTGACTGTTACTACTCTTGTGTAAACACAAGCAAGAACACTGTACTCAAATTACAAGAACCCCAACATTGTGCCATTCTCTTTTAACTTTTGTTAGCTACTTTAAAAATATATAAAGCTATGATATTTAAACTGTACTAATTGTACTGAACAGTATTTTGGATCATCTCAGACACCAGCATTGTCATGAAGAATTGCCTGCAGTAAAACAGCTAAGCTTCAAACCGTATGTACAAAAATTTTGGGAATTCAGTATTAATAAGTTGATAAATATTGCATTTAACAAAGAAAATAATTTGTTTTCACCTACCTGGGTTATAATGAAATATTATATTTAATAAATCCTGGTCTCCCCATGTTATATCATTTTTGTACTTATGGTATAAAGGATACAGTAATTCTTCCCATCTTAGGCCAGTAGGAATCATACTATTCTATAGGAAGAGAAGGCAAGAAACATAACTTATTACACTTGGGAAAGCAAACGATATTGCACTTACTCACCAGTCCTCCTGGGAGATGACTGAAAGAATACAAAGAACAGCTGCATCTCTGAAGGAACCATTTATTTGATATTTAGAAGCTACAGGGTGATGATGGAAATATTCAAATGTTTTAAAAGTCTACAGGGCCATGAAATTTAAAGAGCTCACCCTGGTTCTTACATACAGCTTTGGAGGTCCTGGTTCAGGTTATCAAAAACAGAAGATGGGGTGGAAAATCTCACAGAGATCACCAAGTGGAAGAGATCCAAAGAATCATCTTGTAGGGAGGAGGAAGTCATGTTGTTGAGGAGGCCAGTGTCTGAAATTCATTTGCATGCATATGGCTGCAATACCCAAACTCAGCTTTTAATGTCATTAATCTTTCCTAACCCCCGTACATATTGCAGCCAAACCATACAACTCTCTTCACAACTTCCTCAGCTCTCCTACAATCACCACCACACACTTCACCTTTTCAACATTCTCTTAACAGCCAAAAGATTAAGTTTAAGATGCTCCTGGCAGTGAAGAAAGTTAATCTTTGATTGCCTGAGTTAATATGATGTTTATTATTTTCAGTCTCAGCTGAAGCAGTCAAAACAACTTCATTAGCATCTGAATCATCTAATATCCAACTTCATACTTTGCAAGTTGCACAAGTTTGAATATGCGTAAAGTAGAACATTACACAGGAACAGGGCCTTCAGCCCACCAAGTCTGCACTGATCAATGCGAATCTAACTATTCCCATCTGCTTGCATGTGGCCCGTGTCCCTCTGTTGCCTGCCTGTTCATGTATCTGTCTAAATGCCTCTTAAAAATTGCTATTATATCTGCTCCCACCCCCTCCCCCGGCAGCACATTCTAGGTACCTACCACTCCATGTAAAAAAAACTTACTTCTCAAATCTCCTTTAAGATTTCCTCCTCTCACATTAAACCTATGCCACCTCATATTTAATATTTCCACTCTAGGCAAAAGACTCTTGACTATCTACTCTATCTATGCCTCTCATAATTTTACACATTTCTATCAAGTTGCCCCTCAGCCTCCAACACTCCAGAGAAAACAATTCAAGTTTGTCCAACCTCTCTTTGTGGCTAATACTCTCCAATCCAGGCAATATCCCGGTGAACCTGTTCTGCACCCTATCCATAGCCTCCACATCCTTTCTGTACTGTGGCAACCACAACTGCACACAATACTGCAAAAGTGGTCTCACTGAAGTTTTATACAGCTGCAACATGACTTGCTGACATTTATATTCAATGTCCCAACCAACAAAGGCAAGCATATTATTTGCCTTCTTTACCACCCTATCTATTTGTGTTGACACTTTCAGGGAGCTTTGGACTTGCACTGCAAGATCCCTCTGTAATCAATGCTGTTAAGGGTCTTGCCATTTACTGTATAGTTCCCTCTTGCATTTGACCTTACGCTTTTCTGGATTAAACTGCTTCAAACCAGCATTTTTCTGAATCCTTCTGAACAAAACTTTGGCCTAAAAATCCTCAGGCATCTGAAAAGACCCGTTAAATGTGCACTGCATTGTGGGCTGATGCATAGTTCTTTTGAGGCCATGCATCTGTGAAATTCTATTGCTCACAAGCTCTGTGGTGTCTGACACCACAGAATAGGTCTTGCAGAGTAAATGTCTGTGAAGATCTTTCCTCCATTTGATTCGCCTTTGCAGAGCAACTTGAAGGAAAACAGCTGATTCCTGGTCTAGTTTGTGGCCCCAGAAGACTGGATCAGAACATTGGTTGAGAGATGGGCAGTGGAAATGTGATTAGTTGCTGCAGAATAGGGAAGGGGCAAGGTGATGATTCAGTACGGTGGGGTCATCTAGAAGTTGCACCACAAATGGGGTGGGAGACCCAAGGAAGTATCACCAGCAATGGATTCCGTGAGCTGTGGCCTACACCATAACAGGCCTCTCATGTTTTGTGAAGACCCATTTCTCCATTTTCACAGCAATGTAAGTCATGGGAGTCCAGTCATGCATTGCCGCCATTGAATTCTACACCACACATCAGGACAAATCTAGGCACTAGAATGTCAAATGCAGGGAGGACCTGGTAAGAAAATCGCATACGTTGCAGTCCATCCTTTAAGTCCACAATCTTGCTTCAAATTTGGTTTTCTGAAGAAATTTCACTTTATCAAGCACAAAGATATTGCACTCTGTTACAGAGTCTCTGGGTCTTTGTCAGCTAAAATATGGGTCAAAGAACAAAGTGAATCTTGAACTACTTGTTTTTCATCAGGGAACCTTTCAGCAAGCTTAAAAATGTAGTCATAAACAAACTATTGGAGCATCTATTATGAATTATTCTTTGTTCACCTTAAACAGCTGACTTCTTATTCGAGTGAGATTCATCAGCATGACTCCTGAATTGACTCCAGCTGCTCCATAATACGGATGCCGTGCAAACCGACTGTACCATCCAATCTTTGGTATTTCATGCTCCGGGGCCATGGCTGCAAGTTGTGTGGAATTGAACAATCTCAGGAAATTCCAGACATCGTCGACTGGTCTCAGAAAGAGAACATCAGTGTCAACATACAGCAGAGAGTCAACATCTTTCAGGATCATCTGATTAGGAAGCAGAAAAATAAATGTTTTTAAAGAGTCCATATTAAGTACAAACATCAAGAAAACAATTATTCACCATGTCCTAATTTTATCTGGAAGGGTATGATTAATCCCAAATCCCTTAAAATACCATAATTACAGCTACATCTGAGTCTAAATGAATCTTCAGTTCTATAAATCACCAGGCTACAGAAAGGAAGTTGCAAAAGTGGAGACAGTGAATATACATATTATTTTCATTTGATTTTAACAATGCTGCAATGTTACTAAGACAACAGGGCATGTACCTGCAAGTCCTTAGTTCACTCCAGTTTTACACTGTAAACTGACCATAGTTAAAAATATCCGGTTTTTGTTCATTCAAAAGGCATTGACATCTGTCTTGCAATGTAAGGTCTAACACTAATTTAAGTGCTGAATTAATATTCAGATTGTTAACAGATTTAATGAAAGGTCATCAACCTGGAGTATTTTTCTGTTTCTCTCCACAAATGCTACCTCCCCTGAAAAGCATTTCAGTTTTAATTTTAAGCCCATTTTCAAAATAGTGGAGGCAAATGATAAGCTGGCATACAAATGGTGAGTCAGAGGCCTTTGAATGGTAGTCCAGGGGTTCTTATTGAGTGGTTGGATTTGGCTGATCGGGGCTGGAAGTCTGGAGATTAGTGAGTGGTGCGAGGCAAGTGTTATGCGATTGTGCATGGTATGGAGTTGTTATCATAGACACAAAGGCTCCACCTATGTGTGGAGTTGCAGGAGATGGGAAAAGTCAATGAATATTTCTCCTCTGTTTTTACCTTGGAGAAAGGCATGAAGACTTCGGAACTAGAAAAAGTAAATGGGAGGTCTTGGGGATGGTTCGCATTATAGTAGAGGAGGTGCTGGATGTCTTAAAAGGTATGATGGCAGACAAATCTTCAGGGCTTGACCTGGTACATTCAAGAACACTGCGGGAGGCTAGAGAAGAAACTGCGGGAGCCCTGGCTGAGATATTTGCAATATCGTTAGCCATCGGTGAGGTGCTGGTAAACTGGAGGGTAGCGAATGTTGTGCTTTTATTGAGGAAAGGCAGCAAAGAAACCCCTGGGAACTATAGGCCAGTAAATCTAACATCTGTGGTGGGTAACTTACTGAAAAGGATTCTGAGGGATAAGATATTCATACATTTAGAAAGACAGGGGTTGATTAGGGGTAGTCAGCATGGCTTTGTGCATGGGAGATCATGTCTTAGGAACTTGATTGAGTTTTTTGATGAAATGATCAAGAAAGTCGATGAGGGCAGGGCAGTAGATGTAGTTTATGTGGACGTCAGTAAGGCCCTTGATAAGGTTCCAAGTGGTTAGCTGCTCTGGAAGGTTAGATCACATGGAATCCAAGAACTGGCTAATTGGATACTCAATTGGCTTGATGATAGAAAACAGAGTGTGATGGTAGAAGATTGTTTCTTGGACTGAAGGCCCGTGATTAGTGGTGTGCCCCAGGGGTCAGTGCTGGGGCCATTGATGTTTGCCATCTATATCAACGATTTGTATAAGAATGTACAAGGCGTGGTTAGTAAATGTGCAGATGACATGGAAGTAGTTTGTATAGTGGACAATGAAGAAGTTTATCAAAAGTTACGGGGGATCTTGATTAGCTGAGTAAGGAGGCTGAGAAATGACAAATGGAGTTTAATTTGGATAAGTGTGAAGTGTTGCATTTAGGAAAATCAAATCCAGGTAGGATTTTCACAGTGAACGACAGGACCCTGTTGTAGAACAGAGGGACCTTGGAGTACAAGTACATGGTTCACTGAAAGTGAAATCACAGGTAGACAGGGTGGTGAAGAAGGCTTTTGGTACACTGGCCTTCATAAGTCAGGGCATTGAGTATA
>JARFYF010000094.1:35066497-35078195 GCA_030265395.1 Rhina ancylostomus | reverse complement strand
GGGCACATACCACCAGGCTCAAGGACAGCTTCTACCCCACAGTGATAAGACTATTGAACAGTTCCCTTATACGATGAGATGGACTTGTTTGACCTTGCACCTTATTGTCTACCTGCACTGCACTTCCCTGTAGCTGTGACACTTTACTCTGTATTCTTTTATTGTTTTTACTCTGTACTACCTCAATGCACTGTGTAATGAATTGATCCGTACAAACGATATGCAAGACAAGTTTTTCACTGTACTTCAGTACAAGTGATGACAATAAACAAATACCAATACCAATAAATGTCCAAAAATCTACTGATCTCAGCCAAGAACACATTCAGACTGGGCACTCATAAGAATTCTGAACCTCTACAGCCTTGCCATCCTCAGGAACTGTCCACCCTCACCCCGTGACTGGTTGTAGATTTTCCAGCCTGAGAAAGGTGCCTCCCAGTACCTACCCTGTTCACTTCCTCTCCGGCTCTTGTGCCTCAGTCGGCTTCCCTCCCATTCATCTAAACTGCGGGGATTCTGTGAAATTTCATTTCAGATGATTCCTCTCATCTCATTTCCAGAATCAGCTCCATGAATCTTCCCAGCACCAGTGCCGAGACAAGTTTCCTTAGTTACAGAGACCAGACCTGCTTGCATTACTCACCAGAGCCCTGTTAAAGTGCAACAAAACTTCTTTAATCTTGTACTCTGGTCCCAATTAAGGCCCATATACCATTTGCCTTCCTAATTGCTAGCAGTACCAATATGTTTCATGAACCAGCACACCAAGAATCCTCTGGACACCCCATTTGCTCTATTCTTAAGTTCAACACAATATTATGTGTAACTCTTTTCCAAATTCACTGGAAGGATAAGTGAACCTCAGTCAATTTCCTCTCCTAAGCTCACATCACCTTCACTGAGGCCCCAGTTGTGTTCATTCAGCTGTATCAGGCAGGCCATGTCACTTGAATGCTAGTCGCCAGATTCCCAAAACAGACGCTCTGTTCTGAGTTGTGTCATCGGAGCTGGACAGACTTTACGATTCAAAGACGTGCTCAAAGCTATATGCGGCAACTGCTCTGCTCTGGATCGTCGAAACCTGCAGAGTGGTAAACACAGCCCAGTCCATCACAGGCTCATCACTTCCTTCCATCCCGTCCGTCTTCACAGTCCGTTGCCTCAGGGAGGATAACAGTATCGTCAAGGACGGCCGCCGCCCGGCCATTCCCTTTTCCCCTTTCTACCTTTGAGAAGAAGATACAGGAGTTTGAAAGTCCAGACAACCAGACTCAAGACAGCTTCTTCCCCCACTTCTAACAGACTTCTGAACGAGTCACGTCTTTCACATCACCTTCCCATTGATGCTGCCATGTCCTCGAACCCTAAATTCTACCTCTTACATTATTGACTCTTTAGCATTTCTTTTTGCACTACCTCAGTTTGCACTACTACACTTTGCACCATTCCCTTACTTTGGCACTCCTTGCTGTATTTATTATTGTATTTATTATTACCATCTATTGGTATTGGTTTATTATTGTCACTTGTACCAAGATACAGTGAAAAACTTGTCTTGAATACTGATCGTACAGGTCAATTTATTACGCAGTGCAGTTACATTGAGTTAGTACAGAGTGCATTGAGGTAGTAAGGTAAAAACAATAACAGTACAGAGTAAAGTGTCACAGCTGCAGAGAAAGTGCAGTGCAATAAGGTGCAAGGTCACAATGAGGTAGATCGTGAGGTCAGAGTCCATCTCATCATATAAGGGAACGGTTCAATAGTCTTATAACAGTAGGGTTGAAGCTGTCCTTTTGCTTGGTTGTACATGCCCTCAGGCTCCTGTATCTTCTACCTGATGGAAGAGGGGAGAAGAGAGAATGACCCGGGTGGGTGGGTGGGGTCTTTGATTATGCTGGCTGCTTTGCCAAGGCAGTGAGAGGTAAAGACAGTGTGTACACTATTTACTCTGTGAGATTCACACTCCTTGGTGTAAATGACAATAAATCGATCTGAATCAAATCTTCCTTGAAGAAGTACCACTGACTCCTGCCATTCTCTGGCATATTTCCACTCAAAATTGAGAGGGAGCATTAAGAATGCTATTGAGAACCTCAGGGTCATGCACTGGGAGCATACAAAAGCATAAGCAGCAGAGGGAACACACAACTTCACAAACTACCCACCTACCCCTCTCATCCACCACCTCCCAACCCACCTGTGGAAGAGTCTACAGTTCCCACATTGGCCTCACTAGCTACCTCAGAACACACAAACCCAAAGTTAAAGCAAGCCATCCAAGATCCCAAGGAACTGCCAAAGAGACACATAAATTCAGAATATTCTTTGCAAGTTATCTACAGTCTCCTATGAAACTCATTAAATCCTGAAAATAAATTGTCCCTTGAGCAACTCATTTTCAGGAGGTTGCTGTAGGTTACAACAGGATATTAATAGAATGCAGAGCTGGGCAGAGAAGTGGCAAATGGAGTTCAACCCAGAAAAGTGTGAAGTGATACACTTTGGAAGTTCAAATTTGAAGGCAGAATACAAGGTTAATGGCAGGACTCTTAGCAATGTGGAGGAACAGAGGGATCTTGGGGTCTACGTCCATAGATCTTTCAAGGTTTCTGCATAGGTTGATAGGGTTAAGAAGGTGTATAGAGTGTTGGCCTTCATTAGTCAGGGTACTGAGTTCAAGATCTGCCAAGTAATGTTGCAGCTCTATAGAACTCTGGTTATACCACATTTGGAATATTGTGTTCAGTTTTGGTTGCCTCATTATAGGAAGGATGTGGAAGCTTTAGAGACGGTGCAGAGGAGATTTAACAGAATGCTGCCTGAATTGGAGACCATGTCTTATGAGGATAGGTTGAGCGAACCAGGGCTTTTCTCTTTGGAGAGGAGGATGAGAGGTGACTTGATAGAGGTGTACAGGATGAGAAGAGGCATAGATTGAGTGGGCAGTCAGAGACTTTTTCCAGGGTGAAGTGGATCACATGAGGGGGGCATAAATTTAAGGTGTTTGGAGGAAGGTATAAATGGGGATGTCAGAGGCAATTTTTTTAAAACCAAGAGTGGTGGGTGCGTGGAATGCACTGCCAGCAGAGGTGGTGAGAGGCAGATACATTTGGGACATTTAAGAGACTCTTAGATAGCCAGATGAACGATAGAAAAATGGAGGGCTATATGGGAGGGAAGGGTTAGATAGACCTTAGAGCAGGATAAAGTGACGGCACAACATCATGGGCCGAAGGGCCTATACTGTGCTGTAATGTTCTATGCAAACCTTCCAAATTGGCTCTGTAGCTTTCTGAAGGATGTGATAACTTTCCTAAATCCTACATTTGATGCCCATTTTGCGAATAAATGTGTAATCTGACTTCTTTCTGCTGGTTTCAGTCAGCACTATCAAGTATGGAATCCATGTCTGCCAGCCACATACAGCAGGTAATTCAGGATTTTATCTTAAGATAACGTAAATACAAAATGTAAATAATATTCATTATTTTCCATTTCTTATGGAACCCTGAAGTATAAATATTGAGTTAAAAATAAACCCCAGCCACTGTAAAAGGTACTTCTGAAATATTCATTGAATTACAAACGAAGTCTCCAGCCATGTTTATTGTGTCCAGGAGCATGATTTAAAACTAACAAATAGGGAAATGAGTGACAATGCACAAAGTCCTCATTATTTGCAAGCAATGGGGACATGGACTTCCCACAGAAAACAAAAAGGCATGATTGCACTAAATCCACTGGCAATGACCTCTCTATGGATACAACAAACTCTGGTTTCAAACACTCAACTAACCTCAGCTGTACAGAATCAGAATCAGGTTTATTATCACTGACTTAAATTTCGTGAAATTTGTTGTTTTACAGCAGCAGTACAGTGCAAAGACGTAAAATTACTATAAATTACAAAATAAATAGTGCAAAAAAATAGCAAAGTAGTGTTCATAGACTGTTCAGAAATCTGATGGCCGAGGGGAAGAAGAGGTTCCTGAATTGTTGAGTGTGGGTCTTCAGGCTCCTGTACCTCCTCCCTCATGGTAGTAATGAGAAGACAGCATGGCCCAGGTGGTGAGAGTCCTTAATGATGGATGCTGCCTTCTTGAGGCACCGCCTCTTGAAGAATCAGAATCAAGTTTATTATCACTGACATATGTTGTGAAGTTGTTGTTACGTGGCAGCAGTACAGTGCAAGACAAAGACATATGAATCACTGTATGTTATAAAAATAAATAACTCATACAGAAGAGGAATAATGAAGAAATGTTCATGGACTGAAATCTCATGGCGAAGGGGAAAGAAGCTGTTCCTGAACCATTGAGTGCAGGTCTTTGGGCTCCTGTACCTCCTCTCTGATGGTAGCAATGTGAAGAGGGCAAGTCCCTGGTAGCGAGGGTCCTTAATGATGGATGCTGCCTTCGTGAGGAACCACCTCTTGAAGATGTCCTTGATGGCGGAGAGGATTGTGTCCGTGATGGAGCTGGCGGAGAGGATTGCATCCATGATGGAGCTGGCTGAGCCTACAACCCTCTGCAGCCTCTTTCGATTCTGTGCATTGCAGCCTCCATAGCAGGCAGTGATGCAACTAGTCAGAACACTCTCCACTGTACATCTGTAGAATTTGCAAGAGTGTTTGATGACATACCAAATCTCCTCAAAATCCTAATGAAGTAGACCCACTGGCATGCCTTCTTCGTGATTGCATCAATGTGTTGGGCCCAAGATATATCCTCTGAGATGTTGACACTCTGAGAATTCATAAACAGCAGCCTAATGTAAATTTTGCTGTTGCCTAGGTGCTCCAAAGCAGAATGGAGAGCCAGTGAGATTGTGTCCACTGTAGACCTGTTGTGGCAGTAGGCAAATTGCAGCAGGTCCAGGTCTTTGCCCAGGCAGGAGTTAATTCTAGCCATGACCAACCTCTCAAATCACTCAAATCACAGTAGATTTGATGGTTACCGGGCAAAAGTCAGTGAGGCAGCTCATCCTGCTCTTCTTGGGCACCAGTATGATTGCTGCCCTTTTGAAGCAGGTGGGAACCTCTGACTGCAGCAGTGAGAGATTGAAGATGTCCTTGAACACTCCAGCCGGTTGGTCATCACAGATTTTCAGTATCCGGTCTGGTACACTGTTGGGGCCTGATGCCTTATGAGGGTTAACCCTTTTGAACGATGTCCTGACATTGGCCTCAGGCAGAGATCACAGGGTCGCCACATGCTGTTGGGATTCACACAGATGTAGTGTTATTCTCCCTTTCAAAGTGTGCATTAAAGGCATTGAGCTCATCAGGGAGTGAAGCATCACTGCCATTTATGCTGTTAGTTTTTACCTTGTAGGAAGTAATGGCATGCAAACCCTGCCACAGCTGTTGTGCATCTGATTGTATCTCTAGCTTCACACAGAATTGCCTTTTCACTCTCATGACGGCCTTCCACAGGTCGCATCTGGACTTCCTCATTGAACATTGAAGTCCTTAATGGTATATCTTCCTGCTCTTTTGGTGCCGCTGGAACAAATTTGGAGTCTGGAGCCGACCTTAAGAGTACATGGATCTGTGGACAGTAAGTCAATGGATAACATGGACTTAGTGTAGTTGATTGTCCATTTCAGGTGGACAAGCAGTCAGTTAGCTAACAGGAACATTGGAATGTTGTAAGACTACAAAGTACACAAGTCACTAAAGGCCAATGCAGAAGATGCAGCAAACATTTCGGAAGGAAGATGGTATGTTAGCCTTTTTCACAAGACAATCTGAATATGGGAATGAGGAAGTCTCAGTGTAATTGTATATTTTGTAAATATGGCGATTGTGTAATGTGCTTCTGGAGCATCATCAAACATCCCGTGCTTACCTGAGAACTTGCACATCGTACCCACATTGTCTCCTGACACACAATAAATTTTCCTAACCTAGATCATTTGCCTTTAGTTCCATGGCCTAGAAATTTGTTTGGGGGAACGTTTCTTTGGTGCTACTAGATTCAAGTCCTGTGTATTTTCAATTGCAGTCACAATCACAACACTAGCTACCTGTAACACTGGTTCGAGCAATTTTATGCATGGTTGCAGGAATTCTGTGAATACGTAGAGTACGCAGCAGTGCCATCGATATTTGATCAATGCTGATGCAATGCCTTACTTATTACATTGGTCTGTGTGTTTGCAGCCAAAGCACTGTGAGAGCTACACACATAAAACCAGGTCTGAACAAAAGGCAGAATTGCATACTCAAATATACAAGGGATCTTTAATTATTAAGGATTGAGTTTGGAAGAGACTATATGAATACTAATTTTGCTTTTTTAGAAATCTGAGGTGCCTTATGGCATGGCTTAAAGGCAAAGGCAAATTGATGTGGAAGGACAAAGGGTGAGGAAGAAAATGGCTAAGAATTTGGTGGCCTTTTCTTCAAGAGTCTTCTTGGAACAATACTTCCAAGCTATGGATGCATGCTTGAACTATTCTACTGTCAAAATAAAAGTCAAAATGGATCCTCCCAGATGATAGCGGTTGATTCGTGCCACTTCATGTAGTTTGCAATATGACATGACAGAGACTTTTTGCTCAAGGAAAGAAGTCATCTCCTTCAGTACTGAGCAACAGACAGATTTCCCCGAATGGCATGCCTTCTGAACATCGGGGAGTGATAGATTACACACATATGGCATTAAGGGGCACATTTCAATCTGTTTTGAAACAGGCAGATATCACTTCCTGATGATACAACTACCATTAGAAGAGCTTGGGAAGCTTGCATGACTCCTTCATTAAGAGGAGTCTGCTTGGCCCATTCTAGTTCAGCTGCATCTTGAAGGTTGGCTCTTGGGAGACATTGGATATTCCTGATATTCCAAGGCTTTTCACTCTTGTGCATGACCACTTGGAACTTTGTGGAGTCAGGCATCCAGATTCTCACGCAGAGATTTTGATGTGTGGACTGATTTGCAGACACTCTGTGAAACACTTGAGAGAGTCTAGCCAGCAGCTGTAGAATAGAGCAGGAGGTACAGGGAGGAATAAGAGAACATGGAAGTGGAACAGAGGATAGGAGGATCCTTTTAGTTCTGCTGAGTGGCATAAAGTGAAGAGCCTGAGTCGAATCACCAATCTGCCTCTGAATGTCACAAAACTTGGAACAGGTTCAGGATTGGACTGATAAGTGTTAAGTCATATTTGTGTGCTGAATACCAGTGACAAGCCACCACAATAGCAGAGCATTCTACAGTGAGTGACTCACTCCTGACTCTCCAGTATCTTTTTATGATGAACGGGGCACAAGTTAGTCAAGAGCATGATAGAGTACTATCCACTTGAATGTAGATTTGCTAACACTCAAGAATCTGCACACTATCCAAGACAAAGGTTTGTAGACCCAGGATGTTGACTGTTAACCCAGAAGCCTTCTGACTTGCTGAGTTTTTCCAGCATTTTCTGTTTTCTGTTTTCAGATTTCCTGCATATGCAGGTTTTTGTTTTGATTCACATCAAGGACAAAGCATTTTGCTTTGCTTGACTGCCATCCTATGCACCATCCTGAAAGTTCCTTCCCTCTACTATGGACACATCATGGAGACTAAATGGCTGGCTGAAACTCGCCAAAACTTTCTCAACATAACCTGATAAACCACCCCCCTGAGCAACAATCACATGGGAACACCACCGCCTGTGAACTTGCTCCGAGGCATACCTCATTCTGACTGGGAAATATATTTAAGCTCCTCTGATGTCATTGGGTCAAAATCCTAGAACTCCCAACCTACCACCACTGTAGCAGTTCAAGAAACTGGCTTCCCACCATTACAAAGACAATAAGGATGGAAACGCTGGTCTGCCAGCAGCACCCACAACCTCTCAGTGAATAAGAATAAATCAAAAAAATACCCGTCATTTCACTAGTTTTCATCTTACTTTGCTTCAGTTGTTGAACCAACACCGTATCCAATTGACCACGATTAAAGTAAAACCCAAAATCATCATTCCAGCCCATATTTATACATAAAATCAAGTCAAAACCGTGCAATTTTCAATTGATTATTCTTACACACACATTTTGTGCTCATTCTGTCCTGCTGCTAACTCAGTGCTTCTCCCATTGGTTGAAGCAAAGTTGTCCTGAAAGGGAACCTCAAGTAGCTCTGGGCTGAGGTTTGAATTGTGCTGGCTCACTATTCAGCCGCAGTCTAGGCTGGGTGAGTGATAGGTAACAAAGCTAAGGTACAAGCCAAGTGGCAGCGGTACAATCCAGCAGAGGTTTCTCTCTATCCAGATGAATGGAGTCACTGTTCCTGCTTCCTGTGCCCAGTGTAACTTGCCACTTTTTACTGGTAGATCCCCCAATGCAAGTGCTAGACAATACTGCAAATTCAATTCCTACTGGCCAAAAGTGGACAGAAAGTTGTGAACTATGTGCTTGCGCTTCTAAGAATGCGGAACCACGCACTTTGTGGCAATTACACAAGGAAATATTGGCATTTCCTGCAAAATCTGATCTCCAATTGTTTTACATAAAACTTTTCAAATATAAATGCTTTTCTGTTTTTGGTAAACTATTCCTTGCAAAGAACAATGAGAAAACTACACATACCATTTAGATCTATGTTTTCACAGATTTCCAGAGAAGTGTGATATGTACAGGTTATCTGCATCAAAAACCTGCATGTCTGAAACTCATGTAAAACCTTCAGATAAATCTGTTGTTCACAAAGCCAAGCTACAGGTTCAGAAGAAAACAAGACCTTCTATTTATGTAGCAGCATCTGCAATCTCAGGGCATTCCAAAATGCTTTACAGTTAGTTAATTCCTGTTACTGTTGGATCTAGGAAACACAGCAGCCAAACAAGCCAATAGCAAGTCCCAAGAAACCAGAATGAGATAACTAACCATTATCATCTATTTTTAGCTTCAGTTGAAGGATGAATGTTGGGTTGGACTGGGACTACTCAGAGTAGTCCCAGTATCTTTTTCATATGTCCATTGGGACTGTTGGCACACATCTAATCAGCTGACAGAACCTGGGACTAACATATCATCCAATGGATAAAACCTTTGAAAGTGCAACACTTCCGCAGTTCTGCGCTGAAGTGCTACCCTGGTCTTTGTTCTAAGCACTTGAACCCAAGTCCTCCTGTCTCAAAAGCAAGTGTGTCACTACTGAATGAAGGCAAAAACCATCCACCCAGTGTCTAAAGAAAACATGCTGTAACAGCTGGAAGTGTTCCACTATATTGCTTATTTACTGAGAAATTTATATCATTGTTTTTCATAGAAGTTGGCTATAACTTCAAAGCACCACAGGACAGCATCTGGGCAGCAGTCCCACAGTACTCAGTATCCTCTCTGGCAGCTAGCTTCCATGCTGTGGAAGTGGCGAAGCATCCATAAAATGTTTAGCAAGCACCCAGTTAAACACTGTGAAAAGAATACTAATATCTTGACAACACTGAAAATGCTTTCTAAGTCAAGTGCAGTACTGCTTAAAACTGTTTTGATTCAATTATATGTGACAGAATATGGACAATGCCAAAACATGAAAGGTCCATTGGCCTGGTAAATAGAGAAGAGAACCCAAATATTAACTCAAGCAATTATGCAAAAATTGTTTTAGCATTTTGCAATCTCACAGATTCAATAAATCTTGGTATACAAAAAAATAAATGCCACTGCAATGTTTAATATTCTCAGGTCAACATTTCCAGCAATGAGGCCCTGGTCATACTTAGTTGGCTCTGTTGAGCAGACCTGGCACTTGACTTCTGAAACAGAGTCTCTATTGTTGAGGTCTGAAACAATGAGAGGAAAAGACTCAAGGATGCACTCAAAACCTCCTTGAAGAAATACAACATCCCCGCTGACTCCTGGGAACCTCTGGCCCACGACTGCTTAAAGTGGTATTGAGAATCTCGAGGCCATGTATTGGGAGCACACAGAAGCCATGTGAAAGTTGCCACCATCTCACAAACTACTCACCTGCCTACCCCATCAGGCCATTCCTACCCCATACGTGGGAGAATCTGGGGTTCCCATATTAGTCTTACCATTCACCTCAGAACCACCCCCCACCACCAAAAAGAGAGACAGCAACTCACCTTTGATATTGAAGGTCTGCCCAAGAAGAGATTACAATAACTGTAAGGAACATTGTGATGGATCAAATGAACTGCCTGTCCCCATTGTAAGATGCAGGTCTGTGATATTTGCTAGTGTTGAAATATTTGCAAGAGGACTTTTCTATTTTTCCTGATATGTCCCTCTAAATTTGAGGCATTGTGCTTGTGACTAGTGATTTCAATAAATAGTGCAAATGTGGAATACTAGAGGTGTTTAGCATTTCACTTGAGTGGATGATTTTGTCAAGCATCATTAAATGTCTTTTGCATCTGAAGGGGGCAGAAGAACAGAAAGACAATATTGTCAAGATGTTGATCAGTTGACAAGATGCACAAGAAACTCTACGCATTCCAAGAACCTGCGTCTTCCTGTCCTCAACTGGAGGATGTGAATGCATCAGTTTTGATCCTAATCTGTAGTGAAGTGGCATAACTGATGCAGAAAATATGGGTCTTATTGTCCAGGCTCATGGTTATAAAATGGAAAGAAATTCGTAGTCAACAGAATCAGTGATCTATAGATTGGGATACTGAAAATAAAAGACAAATAGAAAATATTGTGAACTCTGAGTCCGAAAAATCTGACGTGTCTATTACACACCCCTAATAAGAATTTGAAAACAGTACTTCCTTTATCTATTCTGTCATAATTTAGATCAGTGGCCTAAAGGCAAATAAAATCAGTTCAGAATAGAGTATGGTGCAAGCCTGATTTTAAATTCTTGGCCAAATGGATGCATCACCCACCAATTTCAATTCTATTGTTGGTGATGCATCCATTTTGTATTCAGTCCTCATTTTTGAGATACAGGCACTGGCTGAGATTTAGGATCATGGGATATTACATGTTTGTATGAAATATATCTTGGTACTGTCAGCAGGACAAACAGGCAAACATGCAGTCTACATTTGTGAAAAGTGGGTGATGATAATTATTAAATACGAATGCAGCACTAAGCATTGCCACTGCCTTTTTGTAAAGCCTTAATCATAAGGAACAACTCGTTAACTACAGCACTGTGCCAGACTATCCGTTCCAATTCCTGGGTGATATTGAATGGTTGTGAAGAGCAAGGACATTCCAATTCAAACGACTGAGACCTGGGGGCGGGGTTTCCCCGGCTGTCAAAGCCGTCGTGTCAGCGCAGCTTGCCACGGAGACACCCCTACCAGCCCCAGGCCATGCCAATGAGCATTGTCCAGGACACAGTTTACCAATGGCCTTAAGGCAGCGTTTCAATCCAAGTAATTACAGAAATATAGAGCAAATGTTTTCTTTAAAAACGGAGAGTACGAAACCGTTGCGTTGCCAGTCTGAAAAGAAAACGTATAGCTGGGGAATCCTCAGTCTGCCCGCCCCGTGGTCCAGAACTCCGAGCTGCCCGCTCAAATCAGGGGCAAGGAGCCGGAGACAGCCTGAGGAAGAGGGGAGACAGTTAACTGCCAGCCTTGCACGTAACAGCCAGTCCAGTGAACGAACGATGAAATTCTTGCCACTATTTCACCAAACCTTGAGCTTCTACCCAGAGAGGCGCTGAACAATGTGGAAAACCACCGCCCACCGAGCTGGGGGGGGGGGGGGGGGGGG
>JARFYF010000094.1:35038224-35048586 GCA_030265395.1 Rhina ancylostomus | reverse complement strand
AGGATGCAGCCTTGTGGGGCACCAGTATTGAGAATAATCATGCCGGAGGTATTGCTGCCTATCCTCACTGATTGCGGTCTTCTTGTTAGAAAGTCAAGGATCCAGTTACAGAGGGAGGTGTCGAGTCCTAGGTCTCGGAGTTTAGTGGCGTTTGCTTGGGATTATTGTATTGAAGGCAGATCTGTAGTCAATAAACAATGGTTTAACATAGGTGTAATGATCTAATATAAAAACTGTATTTCTGTGCAGGCTCCTCAAATAATTCTTGTGGTTTTTTTACACAAGATTTATAGTTTGATTGTTAGCCAATCTATTTGTACCCAGGTATGTATGTGCCCTTTTCGTAGTTGATATTTTGCACAATTGATTGGCCATTGTGTTTGAGTGAGTCAGCAGACTGTTCTTGCCAAAAAATTAATGGGTTTTTGATTTTAACTGATTTCCCCATGTCCAAATTTTACTTGCACCCAACTCTCTGTGTGTGTGTGTGTGTGTGTGTGTGTGTGTGAGAGAAAATAATGTAAGCTGTGTCAACCACTTGCATATGCCCATTGACCTTCTGTTAATCTAAACAAACCTTGATTTGTAGACATGGCTTTGAGCTATACAGTTTGTCAGAGAGCTGAGTAAGTAGTATTTCCATTTGTACATCCCACTTGGCATTGCATGTAATGATGGAATTGCATCTTTTAGTTCAAAGTATGTGTGAGCTTGTCACTGGTCTTAAGAATAAATGTTAGAAGAGTGCAAGAATCAGCATATATTTAACTGTGGTAGCAATACAAAACCTTTTTATACCAGGAGACAGAAAGGAACTAGGTACTCCTTGGGTTCAAGGTTTCTTCTGAGCAAATTTAGGTTAACCCCAAAGATGTATTTGAGATGGGATGACATTAGTTTTCCAAGCCAATCCCACCCCGATGTGTTTGGCCTCAGCTATTCTAGTGAAGCTGAATGTAGACTTGAGAAAAAGTTTGCACGTTATGGTTTTGAGGACTCAGTTCTTCTGAATTCAATAACTTAAGATAATCAACCATTTTTGTGCTGTTTCACATTTCTAGGATTTTTTTTCCTTTCTCCTGTTCTAGCATTTTGGATTTAATAGTTTGCTATTTACTGCTCCTCCAAACAGACCTTTTATCATCCACTGGAATGGACAACACCACCACTTTTAACATTTAGTCTCTCCTGACCACTGTGTAATTGACCTCCCCTTTTTGTTCTCCAATTTCTCTGCAACTTAAAATTTATTTCATTTCTAATCTTTCCCAGTTCTGATTAAAGATCCTCAACTTGAAATAGTTACTGTTTCTCACTCTCCACAGATACTGCCAAGCCTGTTGAACATTTTTAGTTTTGAATGTTACAGTAGATAGCAGATTTCCTTCAGCAGGCCAAGTACTATTGCTGTTAATAAAATGCATACTTGCCTCCATTATGTTACATAATAAGATTTAGATGTTTTCTGGGAGCTTGTACTTCTGCCAAATATGCCTGAAGGAAAGTGAACTCTGAGTAAACAATCTTTTTCAGATATTTAGCATTTTGTTGAGGTAGAGTTTTTTCGGCACAGAGTTAAGCAAGGCTTGTTACCAATGTGCAAAAAAAATGCACACTGTCAGCACTGTATATTTAAAAACAAGTCTGAGTTTGACCTTGGATACAAATTCTCAGAATAAATTGCCTTTTTAGTCATACAGATGTAACTTACAGAGAAGAATTAAAAGATGGTTTCCAGGAATATGTGCGTAGATGACCATTCAGTGCCTCAAATACTTCCTGTGAAGTCATGCTTGATCTATACCTTGAGCAATACTTTTATCTCCCTCTTTCCATTTTCCTTTTGATTTTATCACATTAGAATACGAATCTTTGAGTTTCATTTGGCGTAGTATCGACAGCTTTATGAAGATGCCAGTTCCAGGTTTCTGCAAGATTTTGTATCGAGAAAATGAGAATTCAGTTCATCTTTAACTTGCCATACTCTAACGTTAAGGTCACACCACCTCATTGTGAACAACCCCAGGAGAGGAAATCTACCCGATGAAATCCTTGCATCATTTCAAGCAGCTGTGTTTGATCACCTCTTGATTTCTGATTTTTTTTTTGGATGAAGTGTCCTGAAGCTGAGATGTTGATTATTTCTCTTTCCACAGATGCTGCTTGACCAGTTGAGTGTTTCTAGCATTTTCTGTTTTTATTTCACATCTTCAGCATTTGCAGTTTTTGTTTGATTTGCAAAATAAGAGTAGTAGTCTGCATGCCAGTCCCTCAAGCCATTATTCAATATGATCATGGCTGATTTGCTCAGGCCTCAACTCGTCTTCTGTGCCAGTTCCTGTTGTTCTTATTTCCCTCACCTTTCAAAATGTTATCTGCCTCCTCTTAAACACTTTCAATGATCTAACTCCACAATCTTCTGGTGTAGAAAATTTTATGGCTGCTTGTTGGTCTGTTTGTGTTGGTGATCACTGTGCTGACTGATGTGCTTGCTCAGAGAGCCAGCTGGTTTAATAACTGTTGTTGTTATCAAGGTAACTATTTTCATTGGGTTTTTAAGAAAATGAGTCTTCAACACAGTATATAGATAAGATATTACAGAGCTTGGGTTTATAATTCTGTGAGCAAAGCTGATGCAACTGGAATATATTTCAGTGATCAGTCTCTGCAAGTTCAGCAAGATAAAGGATTATGCCACTGCAGCTTCTCCAGTTAAAACCAAGCTTTTGGCATCCCACCAATAAAAGTGAAATATTTGAGCCCCTTCACCAGCTCCCTATAGGCTCTGCAGCCTGGCCAGTCTGGTTAGAATCACAAGACATTTGCAGCCAGCAATAAATAATGAAAAGTGTAATTAGTTTTGAGTCTAGTCAGTCCTCTGCCAGTGTCTCTTAATTGCTGCCCTTGGGTAGTTTTTTCACCTTGATGGAAATCGGGTCGATTCTCAGGAAAAGCGAGATGGTATCTGCTATCATTGTGGATGAAGTGCTTTGAAATGAGGTTCAGAAAGAAGCTGCCTTGTTTGAGACAAATTCTGCATGATAGTTGTGCAGTGGTCCTGAAAGAATGCAGCTCTTTTATTGTGAGGTTTCAGATGCTTGATCGGTATTATGTTTAATCCAGTCAAATTATGTTGTACCTTTCATTATCAATGTATAAAGGTGATTCCCTGTTCATTTTTTAAAGATTAAGAATGGAAGTAATTGTTATTAGTGATTCAGCCCAACTTTCATAAATTCATGAGTCTTGTCACATACTAGAAAAAAAATATTCGCTTCATTGAGGACTTTGTAGTTGTCATCACTGACACTGACTTGAGGACTGAATGCTAAAGTTCTGTTGAGTGAAGGTTCCACATGCAGACTCATGATTCTCAGTTCCATAACATGGCAATCTCTTGACCCATTCACTGCCTCCATTGTTTGTTTCCTTATTTGTCCCATTCTGGAGAAGCTGAAGTTTTTCTGTAAATTAAATGAAGTCAAAACATCATGACCTTCAGCAGCATCACACATTCTGCTCCCTGTACAGTATTTTCAGTAAGAAGCAACCTACTTAACCTTGACACCAGTTTCTAATCTCTTGTGCTTTCCATCATGATGACTGCCAATTTGAAGTTCTGTAATATTGCCCTTCTCTTTCCCACCTCAAGCTGTTTTCTCTTAAACCCATCATCACTGTTAAATTTCAAACTTATTTTTTGTAGTACCCCTGTTTTGCCTCCATGTTCCAGCCTGCACAAACTCTACCTTCACAGAAAACTCTAGCATCTGTATTCACTCACTTAGTCCCCCTGCGTTCAACAACTTGCATTGATCCCTCTGTCTCAGTCTTATAATTTTGACACCAGGAATAAAATTAAAAGACTTTTTTTCACTTCTAACATCTGTCCTTTCCACCAAATCTGTGAGAACTGTGTTGCTCTCCTCCTGCCTTCTCATGTGCCCCACTTCCTTTTGTTCTTCAGTTGTACCTTCTGAGCTTTGAAATTCCCTAAACATTATTGTTCCCCTCTCAAGATGAAAGACTGCTTTGCTTTGTCCTGGATAATATCGACTTTTGTATAATGCAGCTGTACCCATCCAAGTCAATTTTGCTTCAATAAGTAATGGAGAAGCTGTTGGGACTCAGGAGATGAGTCCAGCTCCTGAGAATGTCAGCCATAACTTATTCTTTGGTTCGGTTCAGTTTCTGACTGAATGGAATCCTAAGATGTTGACTGGTGATGGAATTTAATATTGTCCAGAATACTGTGAGAACTTCTTTGAATTGTAGTTTGCATATTCTATGTCAGGCTGAGAAGGGACTGATAGGTTTGCTGATGTAAAGTTGTTATGTGACATTCAACATTCTTTGAGTTCACCTTATGCCATCAGGCCATCAATTTTTGTTTTTGTAATGATTCTCTGCTCATTCCACCAGTCTCAACATTTTGAGTACTTTCATTAATCTTTGCTCAAATCTGAGCTTCTCAAATTGAATTTGCCAGTATTTTTGCCACTGATATTTTGAGCCTTCAGTGGATTGCTTTACTTTTGTACAATTAGTCATTTGACCCCAGTAAACTGGGACATGCTGAGAGGAGGAAAGAAGGCTTCAATTGATAAATATCTACCTATCAGGGGTGGTCTTTTCAGATCTGCTAAGACCAAAAATTTAAGATGTGGATTGCCTTTGTTCAGTGTGCTAAACAATGCGGGTATTGGCCTACTCTGTGTGCAGAACAGGCTCTACATTTTAGACAGTGCAAACATGTTTTAGTACTTGGTAATCAGTCACCTTGGATGGCTTGGTTCACTTGTATCCTGGCTCAACCGATTGGCACCAGAGATTTAAAAATTTGATCTAAACAGAAGAAATAGATAATGTTAGTCAAGGAAATCATTATTAAGTTGTTTCAGTAAAGCAAATCATGGAAAAGCAAAACTTTGGAAATATTCCAGCCCCAAGAGCTGTCATCCCTTCACGGCTTTGCAGCTACACTGATGGAAGCAATGATGAATATTCATTGGTTTAATTTGCAATGTCGGGATTGACTCAGTTTAAAACTGAAGGAGTGTTTTGAATAGTATGATAATGATTCTGCCTAATTTAATTGCTATTAATTATCCAAAACGAAGCTAATGGTGATTAATGAACTGTGGTCGGAATCTTGTGCAGGCTGAAGATGGCTGTATTCACCAATAATCATCCATTTAGGCTTGTTGTTAAGTTAGTGCAAGATTACATCATTCTGACACTGGGCAGATCTTTGTAATTTTCACTTATCAGCTCTTGCATTAATATAAATTGCCAAAACTTTGCCAAAATGTTATGGCACATTCTTCTAATGAGTTTTATTAATTTGAAAGGCATTCTCATGTGATGATAGATCTTGTCTTTCTGAATACAATTTCTGGCAGGAAACTCCAATTACGTTATTAAAATTATTTTCCCCTCTGCTCCAGTCTGAATGTGAATGATGAAATCACAATTTACTTTGAATTCCTTTGTTTTCCTACAGACTGTGATTTGCTGATGGGGAATTTCTTGAACAAATGTTAATTAATGTATGGATTGGTTTTACAGGCAAGCTTTAATGTGAATGGGACCAGAAGATGATGGGAGAAGTGAGGAAGTGCAGAGGCAACAATATATGCTGCCCGAGTTCCTCCAGCATTTGTGTGTGTGTGTCTTGTTCAGAGTCTCTTGTCTCTGAAGTGCTGAGACATTTGCTGCATAATTCATATTCCTTAATGGACAAAACTGAGTACTTTTATTTCAAAAATAAAGTATTTGTAATATATACAAGTACAAAAGAAAAAACAGTGCATGGCTCCAAGCATTCAAGCTCTTTACATTAATAGTGTTCAGTCCATACATGCACAGTGTTATTGGTTCTATACATCAGTAGTGTTAGTTTTGTGTACATAGTACCATTGCCACTCATGATCTGCTAGGGTGATACAAACTTCTGTTGTTTGAGCAGCTTCCACACCAGACACAGCTCCTCACTGTCCAGTGGAAGAAGGAACCTAGACATCAGTACTTCCCTAGAAAGCCTTTGCATTGGCTACATCAAGCATCAGTGCACCCCTTAGTATGTAGTCCTGCAGCCTGGAATGTGCCAGTTGGTATCATTCTCTTTCAGACATCTCATTGCACTAAGACCACCAACAAATTTTGGGCAGACCAAAGTGAGTCTTTCAGAGTTGCTGATCTTCCAGCAGCACTTGGTGTCTGTCTCTGTGTGTCCCTGGGAACAGCCCACAGATCAGAGTTTATATAGCTGCTCTGCATGAACCACGACAAGCCACCTTGCATCCTGCTCCAGACCCTCTTTTCCATATACACAGTCCACAAAGAGGTGTACAACTACCTCATCCACATCAGTCGTCCCAAGGGCAGCATGCTTGGGAGTGAGGTTCTAATTGTACAGGAAAGATCTGATGGAGGGCCTTCTCACTGCCAGCCAAGCAAGGTCTTGGTGTTTGTTGGTGAGTTCTGGTAATTCTTCCTGATTGATTTGGACAGTCTGCTCAGGGAACCATCCCACAGGATCCATTGTGTCTTGGTCCCATAGTGACTGCAGGATATTTCTAGACTGACCACTGCCTAATGGACTTGTGGTTGTGAGAGTTTATCTGGAAGAACTTTTCCATGAAGGATAGGTAGTGCAGCAATGTCCAGCTGACTGGGATATTGTGCACCAATGGGGCTAGGCATATTCCTTGCAACTCCAGGAACCGGTAACACTTCAGCATGTAGTGGCACTTAATGCCCTCGTCCAGAGGTTCCAAGCAAATCTGGTGTAGTCACACAAAGGTGGTCATCAGGGTGAGGGTGATGATGTGTTGGTTTTTGCCCCCACCACCCAGGGACATGTGCTTTGCAAATCCATAAGACACAGGAGCAGAATTAGGCCATTTGGCCCATTGAGTCTGCTCTGCTGTTCAATCATGGCTGATTTATTTTTTCCCTCTCAACCCCATTCTCCTGCCTTCTCCCCATAACCTTTGATGTCCTTACTAATCAAGAACCTATCAACCTCTGCTTTAAATACACCCAATGACTTGGCTGCCACAGCTGTCAGTGGCAATGAATTCCACAGATTCACCACCATTTGGCTAAAGAAATTCTTCCTCATCTCTGTTCTAAAGGGATGTCCTTCTATTCTGAGGCTTGTCCTAGACTCTCCCACAACTGGAAACATCTCTCCAGGTCCACTCTATCCAGGCCTTTCATTGGACCTGTTTGACCTTGGATGCCCAGCTGAAGTGGAAAATGGCTTGGGTGGTGAAGGGGTGGGGAATGTGTTACAACTGCATCAAGCACAGCAGCACAGAGAGTTCCTCGCTTCTGATGACCAGGTTCTTGCCAGTTATTGAGAAGGAGTACTGACCCTACAATCCCAATTTTTGTTTAAACTTGCTTGTACACTCCAGTCAGTTTTTGTTGCATGCCTCAACCTCTCCGAGTCAGTTACTCAGCACCTTCAGGTAGTCAGATCTGACAGTGAAAGGGATAGAGGACCATTTGGGTGAGCTGCTGAAGAGCGTGTCTTCACTCTTCTTGCAGTTGTTTCTGGCCCCTTATGCTAACTCAAACTGGTCGCTGATGCTGATCAATCAGTTCAGATTAACTGTGGATCTGAATAGAAGACAATACTGATGTCTGTGTACAGAGAGGTTTTGATCTGAGTGCCCTCATGGCCTGGGATTGTCACTCTTACATCCACGTTCTACCTGATGGATTCAGCAAAGGATTCCATGCAATACACAAACAAGATGGGGAGAGTGGGTAACCCTGTCCTCCAGACTTGATGGGGAAGTTATCTGTTTCCCACCCAATGATTTGAACTGCACAATGGATATCTGTGTAGAGCAGTAGAATCCAATTTCAGATTCCCTCCCCAAAGCCATTGTGGAGAGCACATCCATCATGTATGCATGTGATATCCTGTTGAATACCTTCTCCTAGTGCAAGCTGACCAGGCAAGTGTCCACCTCTCCAGCACAGGGCTGTCAAAAGATTTTCCTGCCAGATATAGCACAGGTTTGGTCTGAGTGGATCACTTGTCGCCGAGCAGACTTGTCTTGTTTGGAAAGGCCTTGGAGAGGTTCTTATAATTCCCATTCAACAGTGAAATGGATCCCCAATCCCTGATGTCCTCTTCCTTCCCCCTTCTGTTTGTAGTTGAGGGTGATGATGCCCTCCCTCATGAATTCTGACATACTGCCAGCCAGACACACAATATTGTATGCTTCCAGCAGGCGCAGGCCCATCCTGTCCCACTGAGTTGAATACAACTAGTCTTGAGCACAATTATTAAGTGAAAAAAGTGAATCGTTGGTTGATGGACATGAAATCCTAATCCCTTTCAAGCTCTAAGGTGTAACTACAGTTTATATTTGTGCTGACTTGAGTGCAAAATTACTTTCTTGCAAATTAAAGTTGTTAATCTTGTTTTAGAGATCTGTAGGAACAAAATTATTTATACTAGTTGCATGGGCTTATTGCGTTTTGTGCTTTAACTGAACTCGCGATCAATTTCTGCTATTGATTTGGATTTCACATCAAGATGCTGGAATGAAAGATAAATATCAAATTCAATAGCAGTATTATTTATCCTGTGAGTTTACTCTGTCAAAAAAAAAGTGAGCCTCAAACTCTTCTATCCCAGACAGTGATGGGGTCTCATGCTTGATGCGAAAGGCTACTTTTACTGGGCTGAAGTATGATGTTAGATCTGTAATATACGGTGAGGTAGTGTTGCCTGGGGTCAAACAGGATACATTAATGTGATTTGCTGACTTCGTATGATACAAGCCACTTTACTTCTTGCCAGCTTTCACATACCCAGAATCCTTTTGTTTGGCAATGTGGTTTTGGTTATAATCTACTTATCTGGTTTACTGAAATAATAAAACTTGGCAGTTGTGAAGATCAGTATGCAGATTCTCTGACTCTGCAGTGTATTCAAGAAAGAGATCAGATGTGATTCTTTGAAACGTCTTCTATTGATGTGGAGCCTGGGCCAGCATCTGTCACAGAAAATTTATGCCTTGCCTTGGGTCCATCTGCTGTTTTATTCCATATTGGAGAAATATCTACTTCACTGCCTATCAGATAATTCTCTTGGCTGATGAGGGAGCTGTCAGTCAGCCACTTTCCCCAGAGAAAACCTTTGGGACTGTATCTGATGTGAAAACTCAAGATGATATGTTACAGTCAATTGAGATTTAATCACCAATCAAAAACCTAATGGTACTTGGCAGGTTTCTTGCAGAGCAATGTTGATTGATAGTCCTGCCTTTGGGAATGATAATACATATGTAGCGTACTGCAGGGATTTAGTAACCACTCAATCTCTTTTTGGGGTGACTGCTAATTCTTAGCAGTTTTCTAATATCTAGTAATGGATTTTGGACCTTTTTACAGTTAATAAAGGTGAAATCGTAAGCATCTGATTAAAAACAGATGCAGTATTTACAATGTAGATAGAGGTCCATGGTGGTCTTTATGCTCCATTCATGCCTTCTCTCAACATTCTTCGTTAAAAGTCCATTAACACTTCCTTTTTTCCCCTTCCTGTGGGTTTATCTATCTCTAGAATGCATTTATACAATTCATCTCCACTAATCCTTGTGAAATTCTATACTCAAGCTACTGTCTGGCTGAGTAAGATTCTCCTGAATTTATCATTGGAGGTCTTTGTAACTGTCTTAATTCTGGCCCCAAGTTCTCATCCTGCCCTACAGGTGAAAACATTTTCTAATCTATCATATCCCTGCTGACTCTTAAAGACCCTTGTCATATCACCACCCACCCTTTTCCAGAGAACCCTCCTTTTTTTTTGATAAATGGCATTTGTAGGCTAAAATTAAAACTTATTGTTCCTCAGGCTTTTCCGTTTGGTTAATTTCATACCTTGAAAATCTTGAGTCTTTTATTTAACATCTCAACATTTCATAATTTATTGGCTATTGTAGACAGTCCTTGTTTCAGATGATATTCAGTCTTTTGATTGATAAATCTCCCAATTCTGGTATTATTCAGTAAATATTTTAAGCTACTTTTCCAATGCCTTTATATCCATTTTCTCATATAGAAACTAGAGCAGTTTACAGCACTTGAGTGTGATCTAACCAAGGTTCAATATAAGCTCAATGTGACTTTCCACTTTTCAATTCTACTCCCCTTGAAATGAACTTGATGCTTTGCTTCTTTTAGGAATTGCCTTATTAAACACGCATTGCCAGATGTAGTGAATTGCATTGTTGGCTTAGGTTGTGGTACAATTTTTTTGGGATGAAAGGTGCTTTCACCAAAATTAGCTCCAATGTAGTCAGTGATATGGAGAAGAAGGATCCCAACGATGTC
>JARFYF010000094.1:34940401-34951961 GCA_030265395.1 Rhina ancylostomus | reverse complement strand
CTGATGGGAGAGGGCAGAAGAGAGAATGTTCCTGGTGGATGGGGTCTTTCATTATGCTGGCTGCTTCACCAAGGCAGCAAGAGGTATAGACAGAGTCCATGGAGGGGAGGCTGGTTTCTGTAATGTGCTGAGCTGTATCCACAACTCTCTGCGGTTTCTTGCAGTCCTGGGCAGAGCAGTTGCTGTACCAAGCCATGATGCATTCAGATACAATGCTTTGTATGGGGAAAATCGATAAAATTGGAGTGTCAAAAGAGTCATGTGAAATTTCTTGAGCCTCCTGAGGAAGTAGAGGTGCTGGTGAGCTTTCTTGGTTGTGGCATCTACGTGGTTGGACCAGGACGGGCTGTTGGTGATGTTCACTCCAAGGAACTTGAAGCTCTCAACCCTCTCAACCTGATGATTGGCATGGACATGGTGGATTGAAGGACCTCTTTCTTATTTCTGTAACTCTATGAACCTGAGACCTTCCAGCAATGGGTAGATTGCAGACTGCTCCACCAGAGTAGGCAATCCTGATTTTAAAGAGTGGAGACACAAGAGACTGTAGATGATGGAATGTGGAATAAAAAATGAGCTGCTGGAGGAACTCGACGAATCAGGCAGCAACTGTGCAGGGAAATGGACAGTCAGCATTTCAGGTTGAGACCCTTCATCTGGACTGAAAGAGTAGAGGGGATATAACTATTATAAGAGGTGATGGGGAAGGGGTGGGGTAAGATCTTGCAGACAATAGGTGGATCCAGGTGAGGAGAGGTTGATTGGCAGGTTATAAAGGTTGTCTGAAATGACCTGGAGCAACATTTATATTCCTGTACAGAGTTCCTCACTATCCTTTGTTTCTAGCAGCTATACAAGCATTTTTGACTGTAATTATTAGGCATAATGGTTTGTATGTGTCCAGAGGACACTGAAAAATGAAATCTGCAAAACAGGACCACTTTATATTGTACTTCACAGTAGGCACTGGTAATTGCCACTGGCAGAGCAAGGCTAATGAGATAATCACACTGCCATAAAGCGGTATATGTGTTCATACTAGCCAAGCAACTATATGAGATAATTAGATCTAAGGTTAGATCTCAATACCAGGTTGATCTATTAGTTGCTTAAGCATTGTTGACTTTAAACAAGAATCTGGTTTACCATTATTATAAAATTTACATATTCAAATAAGGTAGAAATTGCTAAACTGAACTTGGGAATTCTTGGCACCTTTTTAATATTGGCTAAGAGAAATTGTATTTAAATAAAACTGATTTGGGAGGATATTCATTCTTCAGTTTTGATTACCCATTATTCTGTACTTTGTGATTGATGTTCAGATATAAGATTTTAATAATGAACAATTTATGATAAATATTCTGGTTGAAAATACTTCTTGTTTTCCCCATAGGTCAAAGAAACTTGCAACCTTGGCTATATCACTACAGAACGTAAAAGTCACAAAGAGTGATTTGGGCTTTGAACTGAAGGAACTGGAGGAAGCAGCGCTTTTAGTTCAACAGGAAGAAAATCAGATCAAACAAGGGAAGAACGACCACCAACCAATGCAGTCAGAAAGTGAGACAGAATCCGAGGAATCAAGTAGCTCATCCTCAAATACAGGAGAATCTGATTTGTGTGAAAGTGATTCGTCTAACCAGAGCAGTTCTGAAGAAACATGGAGAAATGGATTGCTTCTTGGAAAAGAGGCTGACTGTGTAACTGATATGGAAGTTAAAGAGTCTTTGATCAAATTGAGTTGTGGCAAAGAAACTGCACACATGGTGGACGCACAGTATCCAGACAAATGTGCTTTGAGGGAAGCTCCCACTGCTAAATCACCCCCAAGAAGATTGATAGAAGAACTTACAGATCAGTTGCAGTCAGTAGGGCTTTCAGAGCACTGTGAAAAATCTGCTATTGAGAATTCTAATGCTTCAGAGCACAAGCAAACAAGCCAGCCTCTTCAGAGTTTGGCACAGTACCAGCATTCACAGACGACCTCACAGCAGACTTTCTTAGAGGTGTCTCCTGAGAGGAATTGCCTGCTGCTCGTTGCAGGTCCTGATAATACAGAGGATTCTACAAACCTGGCGTGAGTCCAGGTTGCATGCTGGAAAAAAAATAAACTGATTTACATGTGTAAGCGGCTGATGTTAGTTAATGTACTTGTTAAATAACTTCAGAAATGGAGAATATGCAGCAAATGCTTTGGGGTTTTCTTGTATATTACCAGATTTATCTGCGCATAAGCATCTTATTCTAGTATTTTTTTAAAAAAAAGCTGTTGTCCTAATTGCTGCCTCTCAATATGCATTGTGTTGTGGTGACAAATCATTGTGATGCAAGTTTAACTATTGTTATTCAACTTGTATATCAGATTAGATTGATTTGGATCAGAGCATTTGTATTTAAGTCTAACCAATACTTTTACCAGCCACATTAAATGACAGCAGCATGCTGATAAATTAATGAGCCGTGGTGGGGAGTGACAGAACATGGTTTTGCATCTTGGCATCTCCTTGGGCTGAGATTCTTGCCCCTTGAGGGATGTGGATTGTCTGCCTCTTCTGCTAAGGAATTGGCTGCAATGTGAGAAAAGGAGAACTTAGAGGGAAGGAGAAATAATTAGTAAGTTGTGGGATGAGAAAAATGGTAGGTGTAATCAACAATGTGAAATTGCAAAGCAGTGAATCCACTTCTGTTAATAGCGTCAATCAAATGTGGGTGTTGAAAAGGATGAAGTGCTTATTAAAGCTGAAGTCAGAGAAGACTTTGACCTGGAAAGCTCATTATTGAAGAGGATGGAAGAGAGCCGACAGGTTGAACTGGAGCCCTTTGAATCCAACTAAATTTTAATAATTGAAACTGCATTGTGGATTAAAAATCTGACAGGAAAATAAATTACCTAGAAAGTCTTGTCGTGGTGTTGTCTTTTGCAGTGCTGCAGGATTGAAAATTGATCTTTTCCCAGAGTGGGTTGCAATAGAATGTTTTTTCTGGGTAAGTCATGCTGGATGTGAAATTAGACAAGGCATGAAGCTTGCTTCCACATGTTACCCATGCATGTTCTTTGCAGGAATTGGAGCAGTGTCAGATCTTGTGCCATGCTTGTTCAGAGCAGCGCCAGGAGCAATCGGGTTAAATCAGATCAGTTGCTGATTGCTTCCAGGAGAGTTAAGTTGTCACAGCGCCTCATTCTGTGAAGCAGCAGCTTTTAAAAAGCCTCACACGTCAGCTTCTGTAAAATATGGGAATTGTGCCCCTCAGCTTTTCTGCTCTTTGTGTTCCGCCATGATCTCAGGTTTTAGTTGGAGGCAAGGAATGCATAGAGGAAGCAACTGGTCCAACAGGTGAGATAATGATGTCTTGCAGAGTAGGTAGATCATGATTGAAATCTGAGCTGTTACAGCTCACTTAACCTGGAGTAATGCTGTAGAATTTATTCAAGCCTTTGGGGACCAATGCCCATGTGCAAGTCCATATTCAGACCAAATGTTTTCTTATCTCTGCTCCTTTGGGGAAAGGCTGCCCAAGTTCCTGGCCGTCTCAATTTATTTTAAAATTGTGCAGTTGTGGCATCTTGCCACTAGATGTCAGAATTGTTGTCTTGAAAGGCACATCAGACACAACCACTGTTCACTGAGTTGTCATTCCTGGCTTGTATCCAACCACTGCCTCGAGTAACCTTTTCACTCCCAACTGGTGACTGATTCGATCTTCATTCGAAGCCTTGCTGGAAAATCCATACTTGTTGTAAGAGCTTGGAATATAAATAAACATCCAAAGTGGCTGCAGTTAGGATTTAATAATGCTGCCATAAATGAAAATTAAGAAACTGCAAACACAGGAAATCTAAAATAAAGACAGAAAATGCTGCAAAACACTCAGGAAGTTGGGCAGCATCTGTGCAAGGAGAAACCGAGTTAACGTGTCAGATCTGGATCCCTTCATCAGAACTCGTGGAAGTTCCTTGACCTAAAATGTTAACTATTTCTCTTTCTATGGATGCTGCCTGATCTGATGTGTATTTCCAGCATTTTGTTGTAACTTAACCGTGCTGCTATTTGCCATGTGCACAGTGGCTCTAAAATATTTAATCATGAATCCACAGCCAGTGCTGGTAATCAATGACATGTTTATATGGTATTTTTTTTAAAGGTTCAAGTAGTTCTGCAGAAACATTGTCAAACAAAACTAAACAGCCAGGTAAGGAAAGGTCAGAATAGATAACCCAAGAGGTAGGTTATAGGCATGGAGCACAGGAACAAACTCTTTGGACCATCAACTCCACACTGACGTGAAGCACCCATTTATATTAATCCTACACTGTCCATTTGATTCTTCCCATATTCTCATCATCTACCCCTACAGACTAGGAGCAATTTACAGTGGCCAATCATCTACCAATCAGCATGTCGATGGGAGGAAACTGGAGCACCCAGAAGAAACCCACATGGTCACAGGGAGAATGTGCAAACTCGACCCACAGCGGTCAGAATCAAGCCAGGTTGCTGGAGCTGTGAGGCAGGAGCTCTACAGAGATGGAGAGTCATTTAAGGGAATGCCAGAGATTATGTGCCAGCAGAAGGCATTGTAGCCACTGACGGGCAAATCGTATTCAAGGGTGATGTAGTGACAAGAGCTGGAAGAGTGTAGGTATCTTGATGGCTGTAGGACTGGGGATTGAAAGTGGTGAAGCTCTGGGAAGAGTTAGAAACAAGTACAAGAGTTTTTAAATTGTGGCACTGCTTAGCTGGGAACCAGTGCATCCAGGAGTACCATGTTCAAAAAATTGCAGAAAGAGACAGAAAATGCAGTAACCCTGCCAAACAGGCATGAAGATGCATTGAGGAGTTCCTCCCGCATGCTCCATTTGTTGGAAAGACAGGTGAGTGGTCCAAACTGCATCTGGATAAGATGAGGAACAAGAGGTTTGAAATTGTGGCATTGCTTAGCTGGGAACCAGTGCGGGTCAGCAAGTACAAAAGTGATTGGTAAAAGGGACATCGGTGTGAGTTGGGATGTGGGCAGTGGGTTTTGGTTTATCTCAATCATACAGCAATGCTGTATTTTATACACTGTATTACATGATGTGAAATATCCCTGGGTGGTCTATAAAGTGTTAATTATGGCTCAGTTGAGAGCTGTCTTTGAACCAGATATTTTGGCTCAAGTCTCACCCGAGGCCTGACCGCAATCTTTCAGTCTTTTGGAGGCAGATGTTGCACTGAAACAGCATGTAACCCCTACGTTGGTTGTAAATATACCATGGCTTAATTTCAGAGAAGGGAAATTATTCCCAAAGTTCTCTCCAATTTTTATTCCTCAAACGTCACCAACTTGATGGCCGTTACGTTGCTGCATTTGGAGCCCGCTTTTACATTTCCAGTGTCCAGCAATGGCCGCAGTTTGAAACCCTTCAATGGCTGTAAACCTGCCCTGAAGTCACAAACGGCTATAAACATTTTTGTTCTAATTTTGCATCCAGAATTACTTAAATCTGCAGCAAGAAACGTAGGAAATGCAGAAATACATGCCAAACAGGTGTGTGGGTTCATTGAGGAGTTCCTTCTGCCTACCCCATTTGTGGGAAAGGTAAGTGCTCCAGACTGTTTGGGTAAGACGAGGTAAGGGGATGTTTAAGTTCATCTGCTTTATGATGTACCTCAACCACTGACTAAAGTCACGGCCATCACTTTCATTTTCACGTGCATCTGCCGCCTTCCAAGAGTATGTTTCTTGCACTTCGGAGTAAGATCAAAGTAAACCAACTTAAACATTTCACATGTTGACGTCGCCGTTGGTTTGTTTGCCTAGACTGATTTCTGTTTTGGTGTGGCTGTAAATCAAGTGTTAAGCCAGATCAATAACCTTGTTTAATGAATGGACACCCTTCAACAATATAGTGTAATGTTATTCCTATGATAGTTTCCAGTTCCGAATCCCACTTTATTTGATTTTTGGTAAACCTGGGTTCGTGGGTGAACCCTTGGGTGGGCTTGTAGAAATCTACCGCATTATAATCAACAACAAGTATTTTTAATGCATTAAAGAACAGACTGACAGTGGCGGAGACGCCTTTAAATGCACGGTTTTACCGAAATCCATCATCCAAATAAGACACGGTTCATTCTCAATGAGGCGTAAATTACATGCAGAAATAATAAAGCAGCGAAAGTGGCCTGATTCGACTGCACGACCTAAAAGGCTGTTATGGAAATGATGCTGAACGCGAAGCGAACCAAATTTCGTTGGGTTCAGTGCGCGATTTCACACACAATTGATGCCGCACTGTACTTCTGCGCCACTACGGGCACCTCGACACTTCGCATTGAGACGTCGTTTTACAGAAAACTCGGGAGTTCAGCGTGCGAACTGCCTGCGAAATGAGGCAGCGTTAAGTTTATACAGTTCCACGGTATTTCCTGGGCGGAATGCGTATAAGTGCAGCAATAACTCGATTGTAGATCGTTATCGCACACTCAGGAGCTAAACAACTCCAGGATCAGTTAGAACTTAATTTTAAACATGTGTAGAATGTTTATCTCCTGCGGTTTATTTCCGAAATTGCCAAAACCGAGAGCAAGAGAAAACACCGAAAGGGCCACTGAATTCAGTTTCTGAATTGCGCTCTCCAAAGTTTAATTGTGCGGCGTTGTTGCAGGGTCTGCGGGTGGCTGGTGGCAGGTGTTGGAGACGCTGCAATGTTCTGGCTGGGGGCAGCTCGTACCACCTGTTTCGCACATTGGGTCACGCAAACCAGTCGGAGAGCGGTCAAAGCTCCCGCATCCCTGCTCAGAGGTGGACTGGTACGGTGAGTATTGCCATCAGAGCTGCAAACTGAAACATTACAGATAACTCAACGGACCAGCTAACATCTGTGGAGGGAGGAAGCAGCGCTTAGCAATTTAGGTCGATTATCTCGCGTTACAATCTCTATTTAGAGGCCACGCACGCGAAACGTTGGTCCTATCTCTTTAATTTTGAAATCACCTATAAAATTTTCTCCGCTTCGCCGTTTCGGTGGAAATCGTTCGAGCATCTTTTGTTGTTTCACCATCTCTCGCCGTCATCCCGTTGTGCACACCCCCTATCGCCTTGTGTCTTCTCCATTCGCTGATATAACCGATATTTCTGAGTCTTGTGACTATGTTTATTTAGGGGACGCTGAGATGAATGCCTCCTTTGAGGATCTGTGCAGCTTGGGTGGATTGAACAGACACTTATTCCTGACGCTGCGGTAACGGATTGATTCCGGAGCGCTCATCTGTTCTTCATTCGGCACCAACTGATCACTGAACGCGGACAACTAGATAGCTGGTACGGGACGAAGAAATAAGTGATTGGGGAAACGTGCATTGAGGTTGGATCGTCCAACAGTAGGTGGAGAGTTAACAGGCATCCAGTCTGCATTAGTTAGTAAAGTCATATAATTCGGAAACGGGCCCTTCGGCCCATCATGTGCATGCCGACCGTCAACCAGTCCCTCCAAAGCTCCTGTAGTAGATTGTTGCTCAAGATTCCAGCATCGCAGTCTCTTGTGTCTTTAACTCATCCCATTTACCTGCATTTGGTACGTGGCCTTCTATGCATTGGCGATGGAAGTACACTCTCAGATACTTAAATGTTGTGTGACTACCTGCTTCTGTCACCTGGGTGGAAAAAAAATCCTCTGATCCCCTCTAGCCCTTTTTACTGCTTATCTTAAACCTTTTCCCTCTGGTGTTGGACATCTCTGCCACTGGGAAAAGTTTGTTAATATCTATTTTGTATACTTCTGTCAGGTCCTCCCTTCCAAGGAAGACCATCCAGTCTCTTCTCATAACTGAAACTTTCCATCTCAGGCAACGTCCTGGTGAATCTGTTCTGCACCAGCACCACATCCTTCCTATAGTGTGGCAACCAGAACTGCGCACAAACCAAAGTCTGATAAAGTTGTACTATGACCTCCATGTTCTTATATTCTGCGCCCAGGCTAACGAAGGTCAGTATCACATGCATCTTCCTCACCTACCTGTACTGCCACCTTCAAGAATCTAAAGACCTGTACACCAAGGACCCTTTGTTCCTCAATACTCCCGAGGCTACGCCATTTCTGGTGCATGTCTAATCCTTATTCTAAACACGTACCGGTAGGTTAATTTGGGGTTTAGAATGGGCGTCGCGAACTCATTGGGCTGGAAGGGCCTGTTACCACGCTGTAAATAAAATAAAATAAATAAATAGAAATTTACATTTTAAAAAAATTTCTTAGACCACCCAAAATGCATCACCTTGCACTTATCAGGATTAAATTCCATTTGCCGTTGTTTTGCCCAATTTAGCAGCTGATGAAAGTCATTTTGTAACCTAAGACTATCCTCCTCACTCTCGGTGCCACCACTAATTTTCACGTCATCTGCAAATTTACTAATCATACCTCCTACGTTCATATATTATTACTGCGTGCCATCCCGATTTTAAGTTCCCACTCCTGTCCGCTGCAAAGTAGCACAGTGCCACCAGGTTGATTCAATAAAACGCGTTTATTAGCAGTATACCGCTAGGGAGAGGTCTCTTCAGCACTCGTTGAGAGTCGCTACCCGAGGTTTCCCCAGGACAAAGGAGCAGACAGTAATTTATACGGATATTGTCTTGCACACTGAATGAATGCAGCTCCGCGAGTTTCGGTCAGGCTTCAGAGATCCAAAGACAGACATCGCACCTACTGTTCAATATAATTGATTTGCAATCAAGAGATTCAAAGACAGATATCACCCTCATTGTTTAGGGCAAGCTTCCCACTCACTGTTCATTACACCCACCACCCTTACTGTCTAGTATAATTGGTTTGTAACCAAGGTTCCGGACACAGTGATTATCACCTAGCCCTGAGTCAGGGGCTTGCTTGCTCTTGCTGCGAGGGTTTTTTTTCATCAGTTATATGTACAGTCACAGTTTCTTAACCCTTTACTTCCTCAATTTCACATCATCTGCAAATTTACTAATCGTACCTCCTACATTCATATCGGAATTTTTACCAAGTATGACAAACTGTAAGGGGACACCACTGGTCACAGGCTCCCAATTACAAAAGCAACCCTCCACCATCATCCTCTGTCTTTTGTTACCAGGCCAGCTTTGGATCAAATTTGCCAAGTTGCTTTGGGTCCCGTGGGCTCTAATCTTTTGGACCAGTCAGTGCACATGAAGGGTCTCGACCCGAAATGTTGACTGTTCATTTCCCTCTACAGGTGCTGCCTGACCCTCTGAGCTCCTTCAGCAGTTTGTTTTTTGATCCCAGTTAATACTGGGGAAATTGAAACTCTACTTCTGTAACTCCTTTGTTCTTCTAATTCTGTGATTTGTTTGCATATCTGCTCGATCTCTAGCTGACTATTGAAAGCGTGTAGTATAACTCTGACAGGTTAATCACCCCATCTTTACTAATAAGCTTCACCCATATGGCCTCATTTGAAGAGCCTTCCAAGACATCCTTGACTTTACTGCAATGATGATCTTCTTAAAAAAACATTGAAATCCTCCCCCCCCACACCCCCATACTTCCTCCCCTATAGCACCTGAAGCTTTTATACCGTGGAACATTGAGTTGCCAGTCCTGTCTTTCTTTCGACCACGTCTCTGTGACTGCAAAAATATGGAAGAATAATCTTGACAAAGGAATGAAGCAAATTGGAAAATTGTTCTATAGATCAACACTGATTTATCTCGTTTGTAAGCATAGACATACAAAATATCAAAACTATTTACATTGAGTTGTCAATCTGAGCAGTTTCCTGATATCGGTCATAGATAGCAGAGATGGAAGGAGGGTAAGGGACCCACGGTAGATTTTAAGGAGTTTGGAAAGCGATTAGGAAGCAGGATCTCAAAGCTGGTGATGTCTAGGTTACTCTGTGAGCCTGTGCCAGTGAGTAAAGAAATAGGAGGGCCGTGCTGATGTGAATGGCTAAAGAAGTGGAGTTTCCTCAGGTATTGGAGCTATTTTTGGGGGAGGTGGGACCTGTATAGACCAAATACATCACATTCGTCAGAGCTCAGGCTAATGTTCTCATGGGGAAGTTCACTAGTCATTGGGGAGAAGGGTGTTAAACTAATTTTGATAGTGGGATGGACATCAGAAAATAGCGTTTAAAACAAAAAAAGTTCAAGAAACATTTGGAGAGAGAAATAGCTCCAGAGCAAGAAATAGAAAGTGTTTATCAGTACCAGAGGAAAAGAAGATGCAAGCAGCTTTGAGATATGTTTACAGTGCTTGATAATAAATGCAATAAGTGAGCTACAGGTAGAATTAGTGATGTGGTATTGATGTGGCAATTAGTTATGTGGAGACCTGGTTATTAGAAAGTGAAGAAATATTCCTGGATACAAAGTGTTCAAGAAAGATGGGCAGGAAAGAAAGAAAGAAATGAGGCAAATATTGATTACCAAGAATATTGGAGTGCTGGAGAAAGAAATGTCCTGGAATGATCAAGGACAGAATCTCTCTGCTTAAAGTCAGGAAACAATAGATTGCACTGCTCAGACAGTTCTATAGTCTGGCAACTATTGGGAAAGATGTTGAAGAGCAAGTTTTCAGGGAAGTTACAAATGTACAAAAGCCACAGTGATGGTGGGGAAATTCAACTATCCAAGTATGGATTGGGATAGCTATAACGTAAAATGTTTTAAAATGTGTTTAAGAGAGCTTTTTTGATCATTACGTTTCTGGCCCAATGAGGAAATTGGCATTGCTGGACAAAGTTCTGGGAAATGAGCCCGGCCAAGTAGAACAATTATGAGAGGGGAAGCAGCTAGGAAATGGTTATTATAATATCATAAGTATTAGAATAGTGAAAGAGGATAAAGAGTACTCTAAGGTTTAAAAAAAATAGATTGGAGAAGGGCCAATTTCAATGGGATGACAGCAGATCTGGGCCGGGGAGTTGGAATGGAAGACTGGTTGGCAAAACTGTCATTGACCTATGGGAGGCCATAATGTGATGAAGTTTCAGCTACAGTCCAGACACATTCCCTGGCAGGAGAAGGGCAGGAAACTTAACCCTAAAACTGCATGGATGGCCCAAAAGATGGTGAGTGAAATAGAGCAGAGAAGAACACGTGGCAAATGCCAGTTTGTTAACACAAGTGAGGAAAGCATAAAAAAGATTAGCAGCAAACCAAAAAGGGAATGAAAAAACATGTTCCATTTGCACGTGAACAGGATTGTAATAAGAGAGGCAGGGCTGGTTAGAGACTTCAAGGGAAATCTCTGTATGGAGCTAGAGAATATGGCTGAGGTACTCAATGAAACTAGTTTCCGAAGGGGAAGGGAACCGGAGGAGCAGCTCAGAAGAAGGGGATGGGGAAAAGTTAGATCAAACAGGCAGAGAGGCTTTGGGGAAGGAGAAGTAGAGTACAGGCTACAAGAGTAGTAAGGCAGATGGAATAAAGTACGTTTACTTAAATGCAAGAAGCGTCAGCAAATAAGGGAGATGAACTGAGGGCTTGGATAAGTACGATATTGTGGCTATTACAGAGACATGGCTGACGTCAGGGCAGGAGTGGATACTGAATATTCCTGGTTTTCAGT
>JARFYF010000094.1:34906818-34917093 GCA_030265395.1 Rhina ancylostomus | reverse complement strand
AGAGTTGCCGATAAATCCAAAAGGAAATTCTGTGAAATTTCTTTAAATAGAGATGATAACAAGGTGTCACACAATACCCTAAGAAATTGTTGAGGTGACTAGCAGGGGTACGTTCAGAAAGAAGCCCAGTGAATACAGGAGGGAAGAAAGCATTGATGTGATGGGGAAGAAGGCATGGGAGGAGATTCCAGTGAACACAAGCAGAGGCAGGGATGTGGTCGGCCCAATAACCTGGACACTTTTGAAGTACTTGTTCTTCTCAGGCATTCCCTCAAGATTGTGGGTGACTTGCTTCGACTCTGGTTTGTGAGTCCCGAGGTGGCCAATGAGACCAGTTTGATACCTGCAGATGGGGGGTGCCTGAAGGGGCAGGAATGTGGTGAGTTCCTTCTACCTATAATACAGAACCTCAGTATGCTCACAGTGCCTCAAGGCTCTCTGGCCCATGAATTCTCAAAGAGCCGCACTGTTCAATGGATAACTCACTAGTCATACAGCTCAATGCCCATAGCTGCTCGACCCCAGGCCTCAACTCCACTTCTCGGCCAGTTCCACGAAGCCCACAATTCCCTAATCTTTCAAGTATATCCACCTCCTCTTTATATTTCCTCCAGGTTGATCTGGGTGTTCTCCCACATCCCAAAAACCAGCTGGCTACTGTAAAATGCCTCTTAATGTAGGTTAACGGAAAAAGGAATCAAAGGGAGTTTGATGGGCTTGGCAGATAATAAGTTGCAGGGTTTCAGGAAAATAAGGAGAGGATAATAGGACTGATGGGGTTGCTCCTGTGGGGCTGCATAGACCCAATGGGCAGAATGGTCTTTTTTTCTCCATAATAAGGTAAACTACACTACCGTCAATCACAATTATCTGACTCAGTCTGTTCCTTCTATTTGACCATTACTTTTCCACTTAATGACACAGCAAAGACTTGGTTTTGAAAGAGACTTAGCCTGTTTTTTTTAAAGATTTTTGATATTACTGTGATCTCACATTATTGATATTTACACTGTTCATCATTTGCAGTATTTAAAAAAAATTGAGTCAGAATTTCCACTCTATAGATGTGAGGTTATTGTTTTTATTTGTTATTTTCAGGCACAGACGATCTGCAGGAATCTTTAACAGAACAACTCTCATGAAAACATGTTTTGCGGAGAGCATAATTTTGAGCTACATAGTAGAGCAGTGTGTTGGTGCTGAATCACAGTGTGCCATGGAGCATTAAATGGTGGCCTTGCGCCCATTTCACTTGAACAAGTTCCAAACCAAACTTTACTTGACAGTGAGACCAAAGGCAGAAATGACCTCCTGAGAAGTATTTTTCAGAACAGCAAAAGTCTGGGAGCACAGTAGTCACTGTCCTCACAGTAGGCAGTGGGCACGAGGAGTGGAACCTGAAGGAAGTTAGTTTATAATTATTTTATAATTTATATCTAAAGGAAGTTCTTGACCCCTTGAAAGTAATACTGTGCCTAACTCCTTGGGCATTAAATGCTGCAATTTGTATTACATCTTATGTACAATTTTGAGAGAATATTCTGTCATCATTAGCATGTTGCAAATATTTCTAGTATTTTCTAATTTCAGAGAAACTGGTCATTTAAGTCATAAAATCATCACAACAATTTATCAACAGCAGTGTTAATTGTTGGTGCATTTTGTTGTTCTGTTCAAAGTGATAACTGCACTGTGAATTGTCAAGATTCATAATGGACAGGAGTACAACAGTCTAAAGTCTAGTTTTCTGTCAGATGCACAAGTACATGTATGCACAGATGCAATGAAAAACTAACTTGCAGCATCATCACAGGCACATAGCATCATATAGCAGCATAACAGTGTAATTTGGTTAGAGTGGAGTGAAAAAATAAATATTTTTCTGCTTGACAGAAAATATGTTGTGGATAGTTTTGATGTATTTAATGTCAGAATGATAAGAGTGACCTTACAGAGGATTTCAGGAAACTGACAGATGTCAACAAGAAAGTTATTCCCTTTGGCAAATGTATTAATAACTAAAGGCAATTGATTTTAAAAAAAGTAGTGCCAAAAGATCTCAGGGGTGAGATGATGAGAAATTTTATCATTCAGGGTTGTCTGGACCTGATACTTTCTAAGTGAAATTCACTGCTAATTTTAAAAGAGAGTTGGATGGGGAAATTACAGGATGACAGACAAAAAAGGAGGAAGCAGAACTGTTCTTTCAAAGACTTAGTGCAACCTTCTCTGCTGTGAAGTTCTATAATTGTATGGAAAATACTAGCATGGGATGCCAGCAAAAGGTGATATGGATTATTAGAGACTTATGAAGGTTTAAAAAGATTCTCTGCCAATTAAAAAATGTCAGAGCAGCAATGAATCTTGGAGAAAGAATTGTAGGTGACGTTTGATAAAGCTGCAAGCAGCAATCAATAGAAAAGAATCTTGTTTCAGAAGGTGCTGTGACACTAAATTTCATGTTTGTGTTGTTTGTTGTCTTGTGAATTGTCACAGCTAAATTAAGAAAATTGGCTTAGAATCTATGGATGGAATACAAATCATGTCTGTTGGCGGTACTAAAGGAACAGTAGTGAAACTACTAATAACTCTATGCCTCACAATATTCAAATAATAGAAACTCTATTATCCACCATAATCCTGAGTGGATTATGGAAACTGCAAAATGATTGAGAATCACCTAGTTTTGGTCTTTCACGTACATTTGAACAGTATTCTAAGATGTCTTTGAACCTAAGCTGGGAATGAAGGTAACTGCAATGCAAATAACATAAACTGGATTTACTTTTTCCCAAGCTGTGATTTTTGTCAGGGAGAAGCAAAGTGTCATGATCCAGGTACATGGAGTTGTACATTGCCAGGCTCAGTCCCTATAAAAACTGGTGGATAATCAGAAAGCCTGGAGATATGAAACAGTAGATTCTTCTTGCTGTAAAAATCTGTTTAAAATCTACACAGATAATATCTCAGTAATATCCTTCCACAGGCTCAGTAATGCAGCATTTTATCTGAGTTATTCTTCTCAGTCGTAAGCATTTTAAAAGCAAATGAGGATATGATCTGAACTACGACTTGAAGTAAAATGAAGACCTTTTAGGATACTTTGGCCTCATTTGCCCAAGAATCCAGTGGAATGCATACTGGAGCTTGTCAGCATAAAAGACAGATAGAATGAATTACCTGCCTTTGAATGGTAATTTTCCTTTGACTTCTGTTTGAAAAAAATCTTGTTCCTTTTCGTTATCACACCAGCAGATGGCTGGAAGTTAAGCTGTAATGATCTTAAAAGCTCTATCATTGGGGCTCCTAGCAATCATTTGTTCCATTTTCTCTTGTTTCACTAGTAAAAGCTGACAAATCATTTTGCATGAAGCAGCTGGAAGAAGTTACTAAAATGCAGTCAGCCATATTAAAACCAATGAACATATTCTGTCCTCACTACTGGCCCGATTACTTTTATGGCAAGGTACAAGTACAATGCAACAGACCATTTGAGCAATTAAATGAATTTAATTACTGCATCATGATAGCTCGGCCTTGATGCTTTATTTTGCAGGTAACTTAAACAAGCCCTGAAATAAATTAAATGAGAGTTTTTCCATGCATAATATTAGTCCAATTTTCTTGCAATACTGTAGCAAAGTACTCAATGTTCTAAACAATCTTTAAAGACCATTCTGACTTGTGATTACATTTCGCCGTCAAAACCCTTCGACTATGAGGTGTCTGAAAGTTCCCATGTGTAATTTACAGCTTGTTCTGCCAAACACATGGATTCAGATTTTAGAAGTAAAGCACTCCCAAAATATTATTTACTCTTGCTTAAGTGGTTTACTGCTTAAATATGATTGGATTGAATTTCAATGTTGCTAAGTGTTGCAGCAGTGGCTCCTGTTTCCATAGTTCATACAAATCCCCACAGGAACTATTATTAATGCCAATTGCCATCAAGGATCAGCTTGACCTTGATCACGAAGCTGATAAGGGCCAGTGTACAGTCTTGTGCTGAGATCACCAAGTACCACCCTATTGAGTGCATAAATTTCTTTTGTGTGAGGCCAAATTTTAGCATAGCATTTTAGTCAACGTGCCAACTTCTGTTTTACTTGAAGTGTTTCTTTCGAATAGGCAGCAGTGTGTCACAAAAGTCTGATGGGGTTTAGCTCTTTAGCTGCTTCTGTAGAACTGGATTTCATTTGTGTAAAACTTTGCATTGGTGTTAACTTCTAATGTTATAAGGCTGAAAAATAGCCACTGTGGCGTATACACTGCACACTGCAATTAACAGTAATAATTTAGTTAAGGGAACCTCAGTGATTTTAATAAGGAACCATTCACCGCTTCAGATATTTGTCAGCAGTTTCAACATTTTAGTCTTGCATTATCCTAGGAATTGGACCTGGTTGCGCATTTCATCATCCATTATGGTGAAAGGTCAGTGACCTGAGATGTTAACTTCATTGCCATCTGAGCTGCCTGACCTGCTGAGATTTTTCAGCATTTTAATATTTAATTTTGTATTTCCAGCATCAGTGTATTTTGCTTTTGTGTGGAGCATGCATGGTAAAAGTTTGCTCAGAAGAGCCTTTGGAATAGCTGAGTCCCAGTCTCTCAAAGGCACGTCAAGGTTTCAGCTGCAAATGAACAGAGGTGGAGGCTGAAGCAAAAGATGTCACAGAGTTGGAACTGGGTATTGTCTGGAATGAAGAGGATATGGTATCAGAAGCTCAGTTGTGTCAAGGAGCTGAAAGTAATAAACAGTCTGGTTCAGTTGCAGACAGTAGCTGGGAAGTGGCCAGGCAATGGTCTCGTTGGTGGGGACAAAGATAGTGGGCCAGACCATGCAGTTCTGTTGCAATGTGGAAGTCAGAAATGGAAACAAGCTGGAGGTAATGCCCCCACTGCTTCTGACTCCCGCTCCATGGCTGAACTCAGGACTGAGTACTGGGCAGAGGGCAAAAGTTCTCAGCTGAAAGACTTGGTATACTTCACTTCCAACCCCTCAGTGTTTGACCTTTGTTCTGAGCATGAAAGAAAAGATGATTAGTTTTACTTTACTTATTCTTTAAGTTTTTAATTATTTTCTATCATAAAGGCATGTAACTGTAGTGGTTAGCGTAACGCTATTACAGCACCTGTGACCTGGGTTCAATTCCGATCACTGTCTGTAAGGATTTAGGTATGTTCTCCCCATGTCTGTGTGGGTTTCCTCTGGGTGCTCCGGTTTCCTCCCACATTCGAAATACATACGGGTTAGGAAGTTGTGGGCATGCTATGCTGGCGCCGGAAGCGTGGCGACACTTGCAGGCTGCCCCCAGAATGTTCTACGCAAAAGGATGCATTTCACTGTGTGCTTTGATGTACATGTGACTAATAAAGAGATTTTACATAAACTTATTATCCTCGATTTTATTTTGTAATGCTTATTATTTCTTTAAATTATGTAAATCACTGAGCTGTTTTTAGGTACCTTTGAGTATCAGAAGTATTTACCACATGTGCCACGCTCTGCCTTACTGTGATCCTTAAGGACAGCAGGATCCGTGGTGTTGCAAAAAGCAAGCATATCTGGGGGAAGAGCAAGAACAAGTGAGCATGTTGGTGAGTAGGAAACATCATGATCCCACCCAATGACTTTGGGCTTCCCAGCGTTCAAATGGAGGAAACTTTTGCTCATCTGTTGGACAATCTACAAGATTGAATGGGTTTCATGGAGGGCCTGAAAAGGAGTGTGATGAAACCTTGGTGTCATTGGTGTATATGTATGATCTTCTTGCAGCTAATTTAGCGGCAAATTAAAGTACGTTAAGTTTGTACTTCCACTCTGTGGTTTCAGGCAAGGCAACTTGGGTGGCTTGAGAGATCCAAGACGGGGCTCATGCACAGTGGATGGTTGCATCTTCTCTGGCCTGCCCTCCTGTGGTGGATCGGGCATTTTGAAGAAGCTTAAAACTCGACTTCTATACTTGTGTCCTGAATCGGTCAGTGGTTTGTGACATCACCATCTAGCTAAGAGTTATGTCATGGAGTAGGAGGTTAACTTTGTGCCCAGTGAGCGTTAATGGTGTTCTTATAAAGTCAGTAAGATTTGGGCCATATTCAGAGTGGATATCTAAAGCCCTTTGATATCTACCTACCAACCAATCGAACCTTCTTTGCAGGATTTGTTCTCGGTAAATATCAAGAGGCTGTGTAACAATCCAGGAAGCATCAGTTCAGCTCTTGGCAACAAATTACAAGTCATAGGGTTTAAATCTGGCTGAAGTCACAACTGGAGCACACTATATGAATGTAAGATGCTTTTGGTCAACCGTGCATCTGATCTTCCTCCAGTCTCCTTTGGCTCTGAATGCTGTATTGGAGTATACCAGTCACCTCCTCTTGCTCTTTTTGCATCCTTGTTCTGTCATATCTAATTGAACAGAGGGCACCCCTCCTGTCCATTAATAGTCCGTCTATGGCCTGTTCCTGGTGCTTACAGAAAATGGGAGTTGGTGAATTGCCAGACTGCTTCAAGGCAGCTTCCACTATAATGGACAAAGATGTAATTTTCCAATATCACAGCACACCTATTACGCATTGTGCAAGGTTGGAGTATGGTATTTGGAGTGCTTTTATTGAGTATTAAATATACATGGATGATTAAAATATAATTTTATGTTGAAGTCAGCGTGGTCTCAGCTGCAACCACTTCACAGGAGAATTGTTGGTTAAGTAAAGGTGGAAATACATTGGTACACAAATGGAGTGGTAAAACACATTCAGTTGGAGGAATGTGAAAATAGGTCACAAAACCATGTTAAAATGCAAGGTAAGAGATTGATACACAAGTTTGTTTTTGAACTACAGAAACATGACACTTCCAGACTTTTAAGCTATTAACAAGAGAAGAGATCTTTCCATCACATCTCAACCAGAAGAAGAAACATCTCTGTTGCTCACAAGAATGAGGTGATGTCATTTCTTCCCCAGTGCACAGTAATTGTTTGTAGGAAGAGTAAATAAATCCACCAGAAACCAAACAGAAGTGAATTGATAAGAGGCAGGAAATTAGACCAAATGCAGAAAATGTTACCTGAAAGGGCAAGTTAAGAGATCATAAAATGCAGATGGCGAGAGATGTAAAGGGGATTGTTTAAACATTCTGAAGACATTCTGTATACCAGAAGAGTTTCAAGACATTTTACGTTGTGAATTTGAATATAAAGAAAACAGCGGGAAGAATTTGATATTTTGATATTTGATATTTTGGCCAGATGTGGATTGCGGTGCTTTGAATATTCCAGTGGCATTCAGCTCCATAACTAAACAAAAGGAAGCAGATCAAAATAGGGTTGTATACTGCAGAACTATCACTTTAAGTGGTATAAATATTTCAGCTGAAGATGGTGGAAGATTACTCCAAAGGCAGACCTGGGTTAGAAAACTGGGTCTCAAGGTTACTCTGTAGGACTGAGGTTGTCCTATCTGCTCTTTTAACATTGCACTTGCATGGACTTTACATTTGCTTTGCTTACTATGTGATCTGCACCTGTTATGATAATTGAATAAACCAGTCCAAAAGCCTTTTCTCAGTCGGTCGGTTTATACTTTGAATCATTTTAAAATCTAACAGCGGTAACATTTTTCAACTAAGTGCAGCTAGCTCAAGGGATGGGGCCTTGTTAGCCACCTGCATGTGGTCAATGACTGTCTACACTGAAAAAAAAACGGAACCAATGCTGCTAATGCCTCTATTCTTTTGGTTTAAGGTGCCCACGGGAAATTTGATGCACTCAGTGGCAACTGTTAAAGGAATTATCAGTACGGTATCAAGACAGACTACGGCAAATATAGTGACCCATATTTTCCTGAGATATGCCAATAATTCCGTGTGAATTTACCACCATTACTTCCACCACCAGAACATTTCTCACGTTCTCCACCAAATGTCAGGAAGTTCAGGATTCATATACAAACTTGGGAGTCCTGAACTTCATGACAAGTGTTCACTGGGGATTGACTGACTAACTTTCTTTTATTTTACTTTCTGGGGAATCTGTACTTCGATAAGCATGGGTGCAAGACCAAGAATTCCATTCATTTCAATGTACAGGAACCACTGCAAGGAAAAAAAGGGAAATCTTAAATAATTTGCATTTTTTTAAACAAATTCACCTTACTTGTTATTAATAATTTTAAGTGTTTTAACTTTCTTTGTTATTCAAAAACATTTGAATTTTTTCAAAATATTCTGGTTTGGTTTATTTCCAATAGTTTTTGCATGTTTTTGATTGTCAGATTCATTAAGAACCTGGGTTATTTTTGATAGTTTTGTTAGCCAACCAAGCCAAGGGTGTGACCATAACTGTGATCTGCATTTCCCTGTTGCCAGTCACTTCAAGTCCCCCTCCCACACTGTCACTGATATGTCAGTCCTCGGCCTCCTCCACTGCTAGGAGAATTCCAAGTGCAAACTGGAGGAAGAGTGCCTCATTTTCTGTCTTCACCTTGCAGCCTAACAGCATGAACATTGAATTCTCCCACTTCAAGTAATCCCCACTCCCCTTCCCCACAACACTTCCTCACCATGCATCTTCTCTTCTTCTGTTTCCTAGCCTATCTCTCTTTTTTCTATCACTTTTTTTCCTTTCTCTCCTTACCTTTGAGCCACCCCCTGGTGAATCTGCTCTCCCCTCTCCTGCACCTGCCTATCACTATATCTTACCTGCATCAACCCATCACCACCTTGTGCCCACCCTGTCTCCCCTCCTTTTGTCCACCTATCACTGCTCTACTTTTCCCTCCTAGATATTGGGCTTCCCCTTTCCCTATCTTCAGTCCGGAAGAAGGGTCCTGACCCGAAACGTTGACCGCCTGCTTTTCTCCACAGATGCTGCCTGGCCTGCTGAATTCCTCCAGCATCATCGTGTTTTTCATCTGGATTCCAAAATCTGCAGAAATTCCGATACCAGGACTTTCTGGGCTTGTGGACTTGAGTGGCTCAGATGTAGCAAGATGTTGGTGTATCTGCCTTTGCAGTAATAGTTTAGGTCTCCATATACTGGATTCTGTAATTTCCTTTAGAGGTTTCAAAGATTTTACCACTGTATTATGGTAATTGGGGGGGGGGGGTTTAGAATGAGGGATCAGAAACTGAGGAAATGGGATAAAACATTGGAGTTGTGTACTTGTGGAATTATCTACCATAGAAGAGACTGTTAGACAGTCACTGAATGTACTTAAGAAGGGTGTAGATAGATTTCTAGGCACAAAAGGCATCACAGGTTATGAAGATAGAACGGAAAAATGATATTGAGATGCCCTATTTTCTTTGTTTCTATGCTTTAGTGTTCCTAAAACATTATTGATGCCTCACATTTTCCTGATATACTGTATACAATTGCTAAATATTTCTGGCCACACTTGTGGAATATATTATACTGTGGAAGTTCATTGTCTAACGGTAATGTGGTTCCCGGGCTGCACTGAAGTTGCAGTAGTAGCTGTAGCAGGTGATTAGAATTCATGACAACAGCCTTACAGAAGCACAGAAGTATCACATCTTAGTCTTCTCTGCAGTTCTGGTTGGAGAAAGTTTGATTAGGGGGAAAATTGGAAGCCTGTGGCAGGTAGAGGCAATTGGGATCAAAGGATTCTCCTGAGGAATACAGTGGATGTAGGAGGGAACTTAAGAAAGAAATTTGGAGGGCAAAAGGGGCAGGAAATATCTTTGGCAAGTAAGATTAAGGAGAATCTCATGACAGGTGCAAGACAGTAGCCAAGGAAAAAATGTTTCCCCTTTGGGAACAAAGGGGTAATCTGGGTATTAAGCCAAGTGACATTGGTGAGATCCTAAATGAACACTTCTCATCTACATTCACGGAGAAGAACATGGAAGATAGTTCAAGTGGGATATGTGGATAATCTGGACCAGATCATTATCAAGAAGAAGGGGATCTTAGATATCATGAGATGCATAAGAGTTAATAAGTCCCCAGGGTCAGATGAAGCAAGGGAGGAGAGAGCTGGGACACTGACAGAGATTTTTGCATCTTCATTAGCTGCAGGTGAAGTGCCAGAAGACTGGTGGATAGCTAATGTTGTTCCTTTATTGAAGAAGAGCAGAGGGAATAAGCATTTTGGGAGATTAAATGCAAGGTGAAGGTGTGCAGTAAAATGGGACAATCCTTAGGATCACTAATGTATTGGTTTATTAGTATTGGTATTGGTTTATTATTGTCACTTGTACCGAGGTACAGTGAAAAACTTGTCTTGCATACCGATTGTACAGAT
>JARFYF010000094.1:34779013-34791248 GCA_030265395.1 Rhina ancylostomus | reverse complement strand
AGGCCCCTGATGGGGCTCAGGTGTGTATTGTTATCTAATCAGTCCGGCATGGAATCCATGTGCTGGACAACAAGGCACTAATGGAGCCAAATGAGGGCCAGAACTCAGAACCATGACACTTTGATGATGAGCGCACAGATTTCAGCCAGAGTGAAGGGGAAAGATAACCTATCCATGTGCTTGCCACTGGAGATTTAACCTCTTTGCCTGTCATGATGACAGCTCCAGAAAGGATTTCAATCCACAGGCAAATGCAAAAGAGACTAAACATTAAATCTAAGATTACATATAAATAACTGAGAAAAGGGAAGCAGACTTCAGGAAGGAAAAGAACAGAGTTATCAGATAATTGAAATACATTCACCTTAATGTGGCATAGTCACTGTAAGTGTTGGAACAAAATAAAGCACTTAATTAAAGCAAACTTATCTGCCTGTCAAATAGGTCGTCTGAATTACAAATGTAGTTTTGATGTCTGAATTATTCAGTACCAGTAACATGTACTAATTTTGCTTTGCATCACTCTCGTGATGCATTATTTCAATAAGCTCAGTGTATTACAGCTGGAGATGACCTTTCTTTGAATTCAGTTTGCACTAGAACTACAGCAGCTATCATAAATCAGACTCCTGATTCCAGACTATCCATGAGCAATACATAAGCAGAGACCAGAATCTTGTGACTGAATTTCTGTCTCATAACCAACAAACCATCTTGCTTTACGTTAGGAGAGCACTAGTTTATGATTTATAATCAACTAGAGTCGTCCATAATTGGATTACTACTGTTCATTTATCAATCTTTATAACATTGCATGTATTTTTAATATTTTTAATATAAATGCATTGGTGTAAGTGTAATAAAGAGGACACTAATGAATGATCAGAAACATTACAACATAATTTTCAGTGAAATATTTTCAACATTGGTTGGCTGAAAAAGAAACGGTATATTTGTATTAAAAATAAGATATTTAAGCTCTGGCGTATTGTAACTTCTATGAGGCTTATAATTGCTCATTCACAGATTTATTTTCCAATGTCTGTTCAGTCAGTTTCATTCTCAGAAATTAAAGTTATAACATATCAATGTGCAATTGTATGTTTTTATATAATGAAACTATAATGATATTACTATAAGAAAATCAGAAAAAATATATTGATTTATGTACAGTGCTGTGCAAAAGGTGGTAAACTGGGTTTCTCAATACTAGTATGCTAGCTTTCAGTGTTTGCTTGCTTGATTTGAAACCTTCCTTTGATCATTTGATTCCATGTTTCAGAGGAGCTGTTCAATCCTTGGATTAGAAATCCTATTCTGCCACAAGACTATCATTGCGAGTGTATAACCCCACACTACTGCCATCAACAGGACTTTAGGGAACTATATTTAGATAATCTGTACTTGAAGTTCATAATGTCTGATAGCAGTACTATTTCATCTCAAGGTGCCTACTAAATATTGTTGTTAAGTAATTTCCCCTTTTGTTTCTATGCTTAAATGCATTTCACCCATTTGCAAAACTAATATTACCACTTAAATGGTTATTGGTGGGTTCAGACATCAAATAATCAACTTCTTCTGTTGGTTCACATCCATTGTCAGCACTATGGCACTCCCCCATAGAACAACATGCTGATATCTTAACATGTTGTAACTCTTCATGCAAGCATATGTTAGCATAGTGGATAGGGTACTGGATAAGTAACTGGGATCTTGGAACAATAATCCAGAGGCATGAGTTAACATTCTGTCATGGCAATTTGGAAATTTAAATACAAATGATTAAATAAGCATAGAATAAAGAAATAAGGCAGTCTTGGTAATGGTGAAACATGCTATAATATCATGAACTCTTGGTTGATTAAATGTTTGCTTATATTACCAAACTGTGCAAAAAAATGAATAAATATTTTCAGGCCACATGAATATCAAATCAATAGTGTATTGAAATTGGACTACAAGGGGCCAAGAATTAGATTTATAATATTACTATTAGTCCATCGTGCAACCACTCACTGAAATAATTAAGTTACACTAATGCACATTTTCTCTTTATTGTCTTCTAATACCTTAATAATTGATTTTTTTAATTACAAAGTTTACATGAGAGAGGAAGAAGTCTGATTTTCCAACAATATATGTCAAGTTAAGGTACACATAAGGTGGACATTTTGATGGAAAGTCTCACCATTCAGGTTGGCCTGTTAGATCAGATTATGAGCTCGATTTGATTTCAGCTGCTTTGATAATAAAAGCTTTCAGTAATCTGCTGTTCACCGCCAGCAGTGCAATGAAAAGTAAACTGCTCCAGCTTGGAAGGAAAAAGCCTAATGTTGCCCACCGTGTCTCCTTTAAATTGTGCCATCTGCTGCCCTACTACAAAGAGTCACCGATGGCTGCCATAATGATCCTTGATCCAATCAATCTTTATCCTCCCAGGTTGATGAGACAGCATAAATTAACATCACAGAAGAACAAAACAATGGAGAAAGGCATCCTCTCCTTTTTATGTTGTGAACCAGGAGTAAGCGGGTGTTTAACAGTGGGTGTGGACTTGATGAGCCAAAGGACCTGTTTCTGTGCTGTCTGTGGTCTCTGACACTAATGCAAAGTAATGCTCTATTGGTGACAGGATGAAGGCCAAATGGAGAGGAACAGTACTGGACATTGCATAGGCAACATGAACATACCCTCTAGTGACTAACCTTCCCCCCCCCCCCCCCCCCCCCCCACCCCAAAAAGCAATGTTGTGATCTGTGTACAGTTTTCTCATTTCTAATCACTTGCATTGTTGAGTCAAAATTTAGTTTTGAAGAATAAAGCATTTTAATTAACAGCTTTCTGTAAAAGATTAATATTATCTTGGACTCTTGATTTACAGTATTCCATATGTTTAAGATTAGACAAATAATTGAAACTTTTCAAATGCTCATCTTTCCACCAAAATTATTTATTTTGAGGGAAGCTGCATGCAATGTTGAATCATGACAGAACCTTCTTTGAAACTTGAAGAGTTTTTGACTTAATGGAAGTTGGTAATGAAGCATAATCTAGATTTTTTGAAAAGCCTTTAAGATGCCCCATAGTAGATAGATGAATAAGATAAGAATGTGGTGTCAGGAGACTCGTGGAAGAATGGTTTACTGACTGGCTTCAGGAAAGAAAGCAGAAAAGGGTAGCTATAAAGGGTAGCTAGAAGAAATTACCAGCACTACCACAAGTGGGACAGCTGCTGTTAAAGGTTTACATTTAATGATTTAAAGTCTGGAATCAAGAACATTCCTAATATTTGGATGACACCAGATTGGGGGGTGGACAGGGATTGCCAGTACTGAGCTGGACTGCAACAAATCTTGGAAGGACATTAATAAACTTGCAGAATGGGCAAATAGACAGAAATGATAGCTGGTATATTTTGGTAGGAAATAAGAGGTCATTTGTGGTTATGTTGGTGGAGTAGCAGTTACATTTCCAGACTAGTAACTGAAGTCTGGGATAATAATGTAAAGATGGTAGCTTAAATCCCAATTTAAGTTGATTTGGATTTAAAAAAAACACAATTTTAATGGTGACCACAGTGCATTGTTGTAAAAACATTCTTGTTCAGTAATGTCCTTCAGGGGAGGAAATCTGCCATTTTTAACCAGTTTGGCCATCGTGTAACTTGCCGCAATGTGATTAACTTTTAAGTGGATTCTGAAATAGTTGAGAGACTAGTTGTACTGTAATTTCTGTGCTAAAGCAAAAAGGAGGCAAGTGGGCCAGTAGTCATCAATGTGACAAAGGAATTCTGACATAGCAAGTTTTCCCTCAGCCCAGTCAACTATGGATTCCCCACATTTTTATGTTTAAATTGAGGGAGCTTTTGCACAGACTTTACAAGCAACGACCTGATGGTATTCCTTGCAGAATTGTTCATCAGGTATAATGTTTCACACTTTAGGGATGTCCCTGGGTATGTCCTGACCCAGCTGCAGGACAAATCCCCAGATGAATAGCACGTACACCTGTGGGAAGGAGTAGCTTGGATCTATTGATGTTGACTCCAGGTCTTTTGAAGTCTCATGGCATCACGTTTAACATGGTTAAGGAAACTTGATTGCTACAAAATTTCTCCATTGGGCTGGTGAATTTAATGCACCCCTGCTTTAAACAATACTTGGAAGAAACAAAATAGCTAGGGGACTTCAGGCAGTAAGCAAACCAAAACATACAGTAAAATGATTTGACTCCCACCCCCCCACCCCAATCTATTGATGATAGAAGATTGCTGACAATCTGCTTGGTAAAAGTGACTACTGCACAGTCCTGTGATGAAGTCCCATCTATGCACAGAGAACATCCTCTTGTATTGTATGGCACTGCTGTGCTAAATGTGACTCTGAGTAAATCTGGTAGCTCAAAACAGAGTATCCATGAGGCACCATGGATTATCAGCAGCAAAAGGTGTTCATCACCACAGTCTGTGATCTTGTGGCCTAGTGTATATATATCATGTGTTTTCCTCTTACAACTACGCTAGAAGATTGACACTGGTTCAATGTGGACTGCAGAAGAGCTTGCTGGGATTAACACAAGGTGTACTGTTTCTCTACCTCCCCTTTTATTCTACGGTCTTCTGTTCTCTCCTACCAAATTCCATCTTCAACCTTTTGCCTCTTCCACCTATCACCTCCCAGCTTCTCATATGATTCCCACTTTCCCCTCCCTCCCTCCCCCTTTCTCTCCCCCCCCCCTCACATCACCTTCCAGCTTGAGCTCTGCCCCCTCCCTCCACCCTTTTTAATCTGGCTTCTACTGTCTTTCTTTCCAGTCCTGATGAAGGGTCTCAGCCTGAAATGTCGACTGTTCATTTCCCTACACAGATGTTGCCTGACCTGCTGAGTTCCTCCAGTACTTTGTGCATGTTGCTCCAGATTTCCAGCATCTGCAGTCTGTCCTGTGTCTCCTTAAATTGTGATGTTAGCTTGGCAAACCCACAGCATGAGACTGTGTTTAACAGAATACAATAGATGGAGCTAATCAGTACAACATCATTCTTTCTGCATCAAGTCATGAATGGTGGTGAATAATTAAAGTGTTCACAGAAGGATACAATAGCATGTCCATTTTCAATAATGACAAGGCTTAGCATGGAGCATATGCAACCATCTTTAGCCTGAAGTGCTCAGGGGATGATCCATCTTTGCTACCTCCTGAGCTCCCTGCCTTTAAAGAAGCTAGTCTTCCACAATTCATTGGACTTGCAGGAGACTGCGGACGTTGGAAACTGGAGCAAAAAGTAACATGCTGGAAGCACTCAGCGGATTGAGCAGCATCTGTTGAGGCAGGGATGGTCAACATTTTAGGTCAAGACCCTACATCAGGACTGAGAGTGAAGATAACCAGTAAGTGGGAGGGGTAAAATAGTGATGGTGAATGGAGCGGTGATGGGGGTAGGAGAATCATGAGAGGTGGGAAACGAAGGAATTGTGAGAGGACTCCATCAACTACGACAGGGGGTTGCAACGTTTCCTGAAGAATGAGGACGTTTCAGAAGTCCCAGAGTGGAAAGCCTCATCTTGAGAGCAGATGTGTTGGAGACTGACGAATTGAGAGGAAATGGGGTGGGTGTCTGTTGTGGGGGTCTGTAGGTTTATAGTAGATTCCCTTGAGAGATCCAGAAAAAGAAGTGTCAGAGGTGATTCAGGTGAACTTGAGGGCAGGGTGGAAGTTGATGGCAAAGGTGATAAAATTGAGTTCCTCCTGAGTGCGAGGAGCGGCACTAATGTAGACATTGATGTGGTGGGAAAAGATTTGGGGAGGGGTGCCAGAGTAGGTATGGAACAAGGAGTGTTCCACATAGCCAATGAAAAGACAGGCATAGTTAGGACTTCTGAATGCACATGGCTACACATTTGACTTGTAGAAAGTGGGAGATATTGAAAGAGAAGTTCTTGAGGGTAAGAACAAATTTGGTCGGGTGGATGAAAGTGTTGTGGGGAATTGGTTGGGGCCCTCTGCTTTCTGAAACAAAGACCCAAGAGCTTCCTGATAGGTGATGGAATTGGAAGTTGTTAAAATGCTAAAGGGCATTAGAGTTGTCCAGGATATGGATGGGAAGGTACTGGACAAAGGGAGACAAGATAGAGTCGAGATAAGATGAGAGAAGTTCAGTGGAGCAAGAGCAGCAGAAACAATGGATCTACCAGGGCAGTTCAGTTTGTGGATCTTGGGTAAGAAATGGAAGCGGCAGTACTGGAGACTTGTGCTCCACGACTAGCTGCACCTCCTATCTAAGCTGTTGCTATGTAGTTACAAGAATGGCATCAGTCTGACAGTATGAAAAATTATCCTGGTCACAAAGACCAGGACAAATTCAAAATGGTTATTTACTACCTAATCAGTTTATTCTTACCACAGTTATAGAAGCCTTGTTATCAATTCTATAGTGTAGCAGTTATTAATAATCTGCTCAAACATTCCAAATTTAAAATTTGCCAGGATCACTCCCAACAGCCCTCATCTACTTGGGCCAACTATGTGGCATCAAGGAGTCTTGGTAAAACTGAACTCGGTGGGCATTAAGAGTAAAGCACCAATGGCTGGAATTATCTTGTACTAAAGATGGTTATGCTTGTCAGAGGTCAATTATCCAGGCCCAGGTTATCACTGCAGAAGTTTATTGGCCCAGCCATTCTTAGCTGCTGGTTTGATGACCTTCCATCAGCAAGTCAGAAATGGGAGTACTTGTGCTTAATTCTGTAGGTAACTTGGGAACTAAAGCCTTTGACTGCATACAACAAGACTTTTTATAGTATTCAGGCATGTGCTGTTAAGTGGCAGGTTAAATGCCAGGCAGTAACCATCTTCAACCTACTTAAAACACTTGCCATTGCTGGGTCATCGTTGATCAGAAACTCAACTGGACCAGCCATATAATAGCGGTCACGAGCGGGTCAGAGGCTGGCTATCCTGCAGCATGTGATGGTGCCTTTCCATCTACAATGCACAAGTCAGGAGCATGATTAAATACTCTGTGCTTGCCTGTTTTGAGTGCAGCTCCAAGAGCACTTTGGTTTTTTGCCTTATGGGGCAAAGTAGCCTGTTTGACTGTCACCCCATCCATCATCCTGAACATTAATTCCTTCCAACACTGGCACAGTGTTTTCTGTCTACAAAATGCCCTACATTTACTTTGAGATTGCTCTTCAGCCATCTTCTAAACCCGTGACTTATACCACCAATAAGGCTTAAGACAACAGTTGAAAGAGAGCACCACTCCTACAGATTGTTTTCCAAGTCTCTCATCATCCTGACTTGGTAATGAAATATACTGTTGTTCCCTTTTAGCATCATTCTGGAGCTCCAACTGAATAGTATTGTGGGGACCACCCTGAGTAGCAGTACAACAATATGTCAAGACCATGGCTCACTACCATCTTTTCAGAGCAATTAGGAATGTGCACTAATTACTGGCCTTGCCAGCGATGCCTCGATCCTGAAAAAATAAAGACTTTGTAAGGTGGGTAGAAAGATAAAAAAATTTGGAGTACAGACACACCTGTCACTGAAAGTTGCACCACAAGTGTCAGAAGGGGTTAAACTCTCTAATTGATTTCCAGATAGAAATGATGAGTTGGGAAGTTCTGCTAAACCTGTATGTAGTTCTGTTTTCCTTTTAAGGATTATAGAGGTGTATGGAAAGAGTGCAGAGAGGATTTACAAGGGTAGTGCCAGAAATGCAAGTGTAGATATATCAGGGAAGGATGAACTGACTTGCTCATTTCATTTGCAATTAAAGCTTGGGGAGTGAGCCAATATTGGTCTTTAAAGACAGGAAGTGTTTTGGGGAAAAAAATGCAGAGAAAGCTTCCACCTATGGGAAGAGTATAACCGAAGGCTACTGTTATAAGGTGGCCATCAGGAAATCCTGTAGAGGATTCAGAAGAAACTTTATCCAAAGAGTGATAATGTGGAACTTGTAACAACTATGTTGAAGTGAATAGATGGGACAAGCATATGAAGGAGAAGACGATGGATGGTTATGTTGAAGGTTTAGTTGGGGGAAAAACCAGAAGAGGCTCAAATGGAGCATTTACATTACAGTGAACCAGTTTGGTTGAAAGCTATTTTTGTATTGTATAGTCAATGTGATCCAATGAATTGTGACCCAATTCCCCCAATTACAGCTGATCGAGCAGAACTTGTTGCCCAAAGCTTCATTTGGGTTACTATTCCTTTTCCTTTGTCTTGATAACACCATTGCTGCTCCTGCAGATTTCATATTATGATTTTGATGGTTAGGGTGGCATTTAGGTTGCTGGACTAATTCAAAGGCAAATTAATTGCCCACATAAGCTGATGAAGTTTGTTCTTTAATAAAAATCAGTCATCAAAGATGGTAACCAAGAAGTCAGTAAATTTTCCATTTTCAAGTGGGGGGCATCTAGCTTGCTTTTGGCCGTAATCTGCCCACACTTCATCTAACAGCATTTGACCATGACCACCCGGTCTTGTCCAATCTCCAAAAAGCTATGGACCAGATTCTCAGACTTCCCTAAATTGTGGGAACTGTCCTACAGACTCAGCGGGTGGGGGGAAGAATCTGACATGGACTGTACCTGATACTATTCTTGGTTACCCTGAACATGAAAAACCCAGAAGATATTGTATTATGTTGGGAGGAGTGGGTGTTGAGCAGTCTGGAAGAATTAATCCTCCTGAACCTCATCGAACTTGAGACGTCAGACTAAATGTGAGCAAGGAAATCTGCTGATAGACTGCTTCAACCTCCATTCAGTAGATGAATTGTTATTTTTGAATACTATGCAAGAATTACTGAGGATAGCAAAGGCTCTGGTTGGTTGGGGAAGAGGGTGGGAGAATCCGTTGAGTGGCTCAGTAGTAGAGCAACTGACCAAGTTGGCTGACACTTGAAGGAAATGTCATGAGGTTATGCCAAGTGGTGAGAGAATAGATTTTGAGGATAAAATGTACTTCAACTTAAAAAATAAAAAGCAAGATTAATTTAGGATTACTGTAAATGATGGTCAGTGTGAACTGGTTGGGCTGAAGGGTATCTTTTCGTGCTGTATCTCTTTATGGCTCTTACTCTCTTACCAGTCACAGATGCATCTGTCCAGAACTGTAATGATGGGTACAAAAACATCCTTAGATTTGAGATTTTTCTTTAATGGAGGATGACCTTAATAGTGAGTGATCCCAAGGTTCTGCTAAATTGGATAGCTCAAAGTTCAACATTGGGCCTTCAGAAGGCACTGTCAGACAGTTGCAGCTGAAGTTGTAAAAATCAGTTGTAAAACTCTGCTGAGCTGATGACACGGCATATCCCCACTATTATTATCATTAAACCAGGGGACAAACTCTCGAGTGAGGAAGAATGCCAGGAGTAGCAATAGGTATGCCAGACTAGAGAAGACACAACACTGGATGAATGCCTGTTAAACAGTGGAAGCACTGCTGTGCAGAGGTGCGTGATCTTGTAGCCAGTGGATCAAATTGGAGCTTTAAGTCTGTTACTTTTCGTTGCGAATCATGGCAGTCGGTAAAAAAACTAATGGAAAGAGGCAATTTTATGAACTTTCGTATTTGTGGCGTCCAGCAAGTGGGTGCAGATTAGGCTGAAGAATCAGTCAAAAGTGCCAAGTGAATAATTCATCTGTCCCTTCCTAAGGAAACATTCCAGATGTAGAAGATGCATATTAACCAATTTTATTCACTTGACGTGTGATCAAAATATGTAATGAATGATAAAAGGCCATTTGCCCCACTAACATCCACTCGTAGTGCTGCAGATTGGTGCTCCATAATAAACCTCAATGCAACCAGAATGCTGGCATCTGTCTGACAAAAGTGGAAAATTGTCATTTTGTTCCTCCAAAAATAACAGAGCAAATCAATTTCACCTCCTTGGTCTACTGATACATAAGAAGTGTTGGAAGTTTTTGCTGGCTGTGCTACTGAATATCATTCACTACAGATAATTGTTTTATTGCTCATTTTGCCAGGACATTGTTATAACCTTGGTGAAAATGTCAACAAGGGGAGTGAATTCCAGATGTGAAATGAAAATGGTATTAATCGGATCAAATAAATTTGAAAGTGAATTGAAATTAAAGACAGAGAGGCAAGAAATTCCTCTCAAAGGAGTAGTACATAGCATGAGAGAAAAGGGATGTGATTGGTGTCAAACAAGTACCTAGCAATGACCAAGAGTTCAGTCGCTCCATTGGTATTACCATTGACATAAGCCCCATCAATATCCTGATGATCTGATATTTCACTGAACTAGCTCGAGAATATGTAAGTAGCAAGCTATTCTGTGGAAAAACACCTGGTACATGCCTCTTGAACCTTTTTAATCTCCGGGGATGTTGTAAGTGCGATGGCACACTGTCCATTTGTCTGGATGACCGCAAAAATGCCCAAGAAGCTTATCATTCAGAACAATTGGAATCTGCTTGACCCCTCCCTCTCCTGAAACATTAATTCCTTCCACCCATGGTGCATCATGGTCACAGTTTGTGTTCTAGAACAACAGTGTAGAAGTTTGGAGTAAAATGCTATGCCTTGGATAGCAAATCTGGAACTTCTACTGCCAAGAATGGTACAGGTATTAGGCATGTGGCAACACCACTACCTCAAATTTACCCAATAACCTGATGTTGATATAAAGTGCCATTCTTGCTCCATCACGGAATTGTATCTTGGAATTGCTTACCTAAAAGCAGAATGGGAGAACTTCCACAAAATCTTTTTTTTGGAGAATGGTTAAGGTTGAGCATTAAATACTGTCCCAGCAAGCAAATCCACATCTTGCATGAATAATTTAAGTGAACTGCAAGCAGTGTTGAAATATTGTTAGTACAAGCAATTTATTCCCCAGAAGTTGCTACACTTTTTATGCTTGTGTTGAGAACTTAGATTTTTAATAGGCCTAATTGAGCAGTGGCTGAGCTCATTTCAAAACTAGGTCCCTGAACCCTTAAGGGTTCATAAGACTATTGAGTTCTATATGTTGCTATACTGCAATGTTGCACCATAATGGACTTTTTTTCATTTATTTTTGTTCTAATTATGTTTTTCTTGTATAATTTATGTTTAATTTGTTCTTGTGAATGTGTGATGCTGTGTGCCTGTGATGCTGCTGCAAGCATTTTTTTGATTGCACCTGTGCATACATGTACTTGTGCATATGACAACTTGACTTTTAAATACTAACAACAATGCATTGATATCCACTATTTTCATTTGGATAGCTCACATTGTTTTCAAAGTTAGAATGCGGAGTGGAAATCTGTGACTACAGTAGTGTTATTTGTGTGTGTCTGTGTAAGTTGGCTGCAAGGTTGCTTGTTCTTGGGCATTCCCTCCAGATTGAGGGTGACCTGCTTCCACTCTAGTTTTGAGTTCTGGGGTGGCTGATGTCAACATGTGGGAATTGCGGACTTTTGCACAGGTGGGGCAGGAGGCCTTTCGTGAGGGGGGATAATAGGTAGCTTGTGAGCTGGTGTGCTTCTGCTGCTTATGCAGGCTCTGTGTGCTCTCAGTGCATGGAGTGAATGCCATCCCAAATGCTCCTCCTCTACTGTTGAGCTATCATGAGTGATAGATTCCCAAGGATTAGAAGGGATGTTGTGTTTCTTGAGCAGGTCCTTGAATATGCACATATTACAACAGTGGCTTCTAACATTTGGGAGTTTGGTGTCAGACTGGTAGATTTTCTGGGCTATTGGATGCTATTTTTTTTGCTTATTTTTAAATGTTACACAGCAGTGAACCTAGGGAGTTTCAAGAGAACAGGCAGATTGGGGTCCCAGTGAATTTCAAGGGAATGCAGGAAATATCATCTTGTGAGCCAAATGCTGAACCATCAAGATTTCTGAGTGGTCATGTACCAGATCACTGGAGTTTTGTTTCTCAGGAGAGCGTCTGCTGCAAAGTATTTTGGGATACCTAGAAGGAGTTGTGAAAGGTGCTTTATAACTTTGTCTTTTTAATCAATTGGTATGATAAATTGGCAGCTGGACTATGACCAATAAACAGAACTTTTGTTTGAGTAAATGGACTGTGCCTGTTATGGGTGAATACACTAGGACTAATAATTGCTTTCCAAGTCTGCTGCAAATGCATTGACAAGTGTTCTGACTATTGCTTTAAATGTATTATACTTGAGTTAAAGGCTGCAGACCCAGTTTGTTGTTTGGTATAAACTTAAATCCATGTGGTT
>JARFYF010000094.1:34447761-34457890 GCA_030265395.1 Rhina ancylostomus | reverse complement strand
TTGATATCTTGGGTGGGGTTCTGATTGTAGGCACATTTAACTGGTATGTGTTGACTAGTTCTTATTAATAAAAAATTACCTAAACGCCTTGTTAGAAAAAAAATCAAATTTATCTTGATTAGTTATGGTTTCAGAGATTCAAGTGCATGTGCATGTTTTATTGAGAATTTTATTTATCACAGGTATTTTTGCATCTTGCCGTGAGAAATGTATGAGATCAGGGCATGACCATGTGAAATCAATCAATCTGGCATGCTAAAAGTGCTGTTGAAAAGGGACTGTCCACAGGGAATGCAGTGCCTGGAAGACCTAAAGAGACAGATGGTAGTTACTGTCTGTAAGAGAAAAAAAATAAGCCAGATGGATTGTTACTCACAAGGTTTACTAATGGGCAGACTTTTCCTGCTTGTTTTAATTTGTAAAGCATTGCTTAAGCAGTGCTGGCATACTAGATGTCACTATGGCCTTTAGAAATATCAACAGTGATGTCAACTGATAGTGACAGGGATGCCTTTCCTTTCCTATTTTAAGAGCAAAGCTGTTCCTAAAATAGGCCACTAAACAGTGTTTACAAAGAACAACACTTGTAACACTGCAAAACAATGTGGCATTTGCTATACAATTGTAATTGGACTTCAGAGACAATAATGAGGGCAATTTTATCTTAATCAGCTGGCAGAATGGACATGATGTTGTGGCCAATGGTGGAAAGCTGAAAAGAAATCTGGTACCTCATCACATTCCATATTCTTCTATGCCTTGCTCATTCAAGTACCTGTCCAGATGCCTTTTGAATGCTGTTACTGTTCCTGCCTCCCTCACCTCCTCTTGCAGCTCATTTTAGATACCAACTACCCTTTGTGTGAAAAATCAATCCATCAGATCCCCTTCAAAGCTTCTCATTCTCACATTAAACCCATGCCCTCATGTTTTAGACACTCCTACCATGGGAAACAGACGCTAGCTATCTACCTTATCTATGCCTATCCCGATCATGTCAGCTCTCGGCCTCCTTCACTTCAGGGCAAACTGACCAGCCTATCCAATCTCTCCTTACTACACAAACTCTTCAATCCTGGCAACATCCTTTTGAAATAATACACACCAAATGCTGGAGGAACGTAGCAGGTCAGGCAACATCTTTGTGAACATACTGTGAATCTTTTCTGCACGCTCCCTAGCTTAATCAAATTCTTCCCATAATGCAATGACTAGAACACCACACAATACTCCATGTGATACACAATACTCCAATACCTCTTTACAATTAAGGAGCAAGGGAAAGTCTGAAAATAAGTCTGTGTTTATTGGTCTGTGTTTATCTGTGTTTCCTTAATCTCACTAATATTAGCTCTGGTGTAAATGATTTTTAAAAGAGAATTGTTTGTTTGGGGACAAAGTTCAGTTTGGAATATTAGTGTGTTCCAGGCACACAGTGAGTGCTTGTGAAGTAATATCTGTCTTTAGGTCTGCTAAAATTCCATTCTAGAAAAACAAGATTAAGATCCACCAGAATCTCTCATGTCAATTACCCTCCATTTTGGGTTCTGTTTTAGGATTCACAACAGCAGATGTAAAGTCTGCTGGTTCTCAGAAATTCACCATCAGCAGAAGAAACAAACTGAAAAAGCAATTCAAATTTAAACAGATCACAAAAGTGCAGAGTGCTGCAAGTAGGGGGACAAAAACTGTCATTGCTTTTGGAGAGCATTCAACAGTATCTCAACCCCTTAACAAGCTTCTTTAAAGTTGAAGGGCCACAATATGTTACAGTTCTCAGAAATAAAAACAGAAAATGCTGGAAATACTCAGCAGGTCAGGCTGCATTAAAGAGTTCTGATGAAGGGTCTTCTACCTGAAATGTTAACTCTGTTTCTCTTGCCACAGAGGCGGCATGACCTGCTGAATATTTCCAGCATTTTCTGTTTTAATCTAAAAATTAAACTTTTCCCTCCTAGACACTACTTATTAAGATTTGTAATTGCTTGTCGACATTGATGATGCTGGTGCTCCAAAGCTGCACTGAGGCGTGGAAGGAACTGCATGATGTTGGACTGAAATTACTTGTAGGCAGAACTGGAAAAGATTTCTTGGCTTTTTTCACTGAAATTTGGTTTAACTTCAGCAATAATACTTGTAACTAGTTTTGCTTCTAAACTTGGATAGATCTGGTTCAAAGTTCTGGGCACCCATCTTATTCAAAATAGAAAATGCCTGGTGGAAGGTCATCGTTCTGAGGAGTTATTCTATTTCTCTCTCCACAGATACTGCCTGACCTGTTAAGCACATGCTCCATTTCCTGTTTTTATTTCAGATTTCTGACATCAACAGTGTTATACTTTTGAAATGTTAAATGTTTTGTCAATGCTACTTGGTTAATCTTTTTTACAAATCTTTTAACTACTTTGAATCATTTCAATTTATATTTTCAGTATATGTGGAACCATAATATTTATGTGTGTGTGCTTGTGTGTGTATATATAAGCATATGTTTGTATACATATGCATGTATTTGTGCATATGCATGTATGCAAGCAAGTATATGTACCCACCTGTGTGCGTGTGTATGCATGTGTGGTTGTGTGTGCATGCATGTGTGTGAGAGCGAGAGAGAGAGAGGAGAGAAATCTGGTTGAATCTTGCTGGCTAGGGTTGATGGTTCTATTCAGAATTACTTGTGTTCATCTCTTTCAGTTTGAGCCTTATTGAAAGACAGATGGTGCCACACCTTTCACTATGCTTCTTAGTTGGAATGGAGGCCTATCATGCAGGTGGATCACTACACATATCCTATAGGTCATGAAGCACCATTAACTTCAATGGAGATTCTCAGCTTGCAACAAGAGGAGGTATGTTTTTCTAAATTATACTTTAGTTTTATGGTTTAATTATTTCCAAGTATTTTTGTTTTAATAAACGTTCTACTTAATTTTTGAATTAGTTATTTCTGTTGTAATAGTTTTTAAATGTCTTTGAAAGTCAGGGACATTTAAAGATGTTAAATTTATTGAAAACTTTGGCAAAAGACAAAGCTCTGCCCCTCAGCACAGCTGACTATCAGAGGCACTTCACAGGCAGGGCTATTTCCAAGTTGTTATACATCATTTAGAAAGTTCCACTGGCCACTTCTGGGCCAAGTCATCCCAACATTCCAGCATGGTTTCTGCATCAAGGCCACATGAGATGTTATCATTCCCATGTAATGGTCTTTTTGAAACATTGCAAAAAACTTGGACATTGGAGGATTGGGACACCCATCTTGAGGTGCTCACAGGATAACACAACCCTACTCCCGTAGCACTAACCTGAGAGGTAAGTATTCAGCTCTGTCCTTGGGATTTCCACATCCAACTTCCCTAGCTCACCAACCCACCCCTCATCCCTCCCCCTGTGGACCATGACCCATACTAATATGTAACCCTCAGTCCCTCAACTGTCTGTGGTCTTTCCTCCTCCAATTCTTTGAGAGTCTGCTGGTCTTTCCACACCAGCCAACCTCCTGGTCCATCTTCTCCCCAACCGTCCAGCCGTCTTTCCTCCACACTCATCCAATTGTAGGAAGATCATTCCTCCCCACTCTTGCCAATTGTCTATTGGTCCATAATAGTCCTCTGAATCCCCAACAGTCCACTGACCCATCATTCCCCAAGCCCGCAACAACATGCTAAACTTTCCTCACCCAATCTAATTTCTGGGCAACTTTTTTTGTTTTAAGATTACTCTGATAACCACTCTGTTTTGTAATAGTTTGCTGACATTTGTTAAGCTTCTGTCAAAGCAGTGCTTCTCAGTGACTAGCCTCATGTTTGGAACTGTAAAGACAGATAAATTCACATGCTTAGATGAAGCTACATCACATACAAACCAGGAGCATTATTGTAAATAAAAGAAAAGAGCTGTAGGATATTTTCTCCTTGGGCAGAGAAAAGTGAAAGCTTGAGAGGTGAAATGTATTATAAGTATGCTGTTTTCCAAATTAACATATGGCTGCATATTTGACTAAGAGTATCATTAAAGAAAGGATATGGAGTGTCTGGTTGTAATCTCTACATGGTTTGAAGAAGCATTTAATGTGGGTTTTTCCTTTTTCACCCATGTTAGTAATCCTGCTGATGAAGCCTCTACATTTTAACCTATGGGTAACTTTATTGTTGCTTGGGTGTTAGCTATTTGAGCAATATCTAACAAAAATGACTATTGGGCAGGCTTTCCAATGGATAGGCAATCTACTCTCTCTGTTTGTTGCCCAATATTGAAGATGTCTATTGCACAGATAATAAAAATAGATTCAGTGAAATGAAGTTCATCAAAATAGATAATTTCAGAAGCAAGAACAGAATTCACATATATTCATTCTGATAATTCTGTTTGAAACTCTGCTGAGATTAAATGGAAATATCTAACATCTAGTTCACATGATGTTTCTGCTTTCCTGTTGTGAATCTGGAAATTGAATGATATCCTGGTAATGTTTTGTTTTTGTTACATTTGTTTACTTTTTGATCAGCAATAAAAAGGAATTTTCTGACATGAACTAAATATGTTTCATAAAAACTAGGCCCAATTTTACTGCATTATTAATAATTTTTTTCTTTTACCCTGATGCAAACATGTTTTGCTTCTTAATACAAACAAAATGATGCCATATTCTGTTCTGTAAAGAGCTCTTGCAACCAAGGATTGATCAGAACTGGCTGCTTCATATCAGGTGTGTGCCAAGTTAAGTTTGAATCATAAAACTACACGAGTCTGCAAAGGAAATGATGATCTGAGATATAAATGTATTCGCATTTCAATTGAACTCAATCAAACCCTGATTGTGGAATACTTTGCTCAGGTCTTTGATATTTTCTGATCTCAAGTGTGAGAGGCAGCAGTTACTTAAAATTCTTCTATTTTGGCAAAATTGGGCTATTTACAGCAGTAGACTGCTGAATTGATACAAAACATAAAAATGAAATGGGCTTATTATGTTTGTGCAACCTTAGCTCAACTTTGAAATAAATGGAATACAATGGTAATGTATTTCTGAATAGTTGTCTAATCCCAGAGAAATAGATGCTCTACTGATTTGTTCCAATTTGTGTGCGCTGAACTGCTATGATTGTCAGCAATGCTGTCCTCCAGATGCTAAACTGAAGTTCTGGCAGCTCTTTCAAGTGGATGTAGAACACCCTGTGAAAGCACTTCAAAGAAGTGTGAAGTGATGCATTTTGGGAGGTTAAATAAGGGCAGGACATATACAGTGAATGGTAGGGTCCTAGGAGTATCGAGGAGCAGAGATCTGGTGTACGTCCAAAGATCCCTGAAGGTGGTAAAGAAGGCGTATGGGATACTGGCCTTCATTAGCCACAGCACAAAACATAAGAGCAGGAAAATTATGGTGCAGCTTTATAAGAAGTTGCTGAGGCCACATCTGAAATATTGTGTGCAGGTCTGGCCATGATTGTTCTGCAGAGGGTGCAGAGGAGATGCTGCCCGGGATGAAACGTCTCAGTTATGAGGCCTGACTAGACAGGCTGGGCTTGTCTTCCATGGAGTGGAGGAGGCTGAGGGGCTCCTGACAGGCATGCAAAATTACAAGGTGCATAAATAGGGTAGATAGTAGGAAACTTTCCCCCATAACAAGAGTCCAGAACCAGGCACCATAGCTTTAAGGTCAGGAGTGAGAGTTTTAGAGAGGATATGAGGAAGCCATTTTTTTATCCAGAGGGTGGTTGGAATCTGGAATGCACTGCCTGAGGCATGATGGAGACACAGGCTCTCACAATATTTAAGAAGTGTCTGGACTAGATCTTGAATGGCTGAGGCATAGCAGGCTGTGGACCAAGTGCTGGTAAATGGGAACATTATAGATGGGTACTCAATGGTTAGCATGGATGGGTAGGTCTATTTCTGTGCTGTAGGACTCTTGAGTCTATGAAGAGCAGAAGAATTATCTGCAGTACTCTAGTCAACATTTATTCCTCAACCAAAATCAAATATAAAAATACAAATTGATCATTTTCACATTACTGCACATAAGAGCTTGCTGGGTGCAAGTTGCCTACCATGCACCCTACATCACAATGACTCTTCTTCAAAAAGTAATTCATTGGCTGAAAAGATCATTACGATGTTAAGAACAACACCATACACATAAAGATCTCCCTTTCAAATAAGGAACTTTTGAATGACTCCAGTAACATGTTGGACAATGATAAACAAACCCTTGTAAGCTGCACAGTGACTTCTGCCCAGATGTACTGACACTAGAGTTTATCTCTGGTTTAAACAGGCGAGAGTTAAATTCTTCTTCTGTACTGGTTGAAATGATGGTCCATGGGATCACCACACTGGAGCAGCTGCTTCTTACTCGTAGCCACTGGAGTTTTGAGTGGAAGTAAAAGAGCCAGACTTCCAGTGTGACTCAGTCGAACCCCATTTTTAAACCGTCTACTGCAAGAAATCTGCTATTTTTTATGCCACTTCAAAGCTAATTCTCATCAAGATGTACATTTAGATTAAGTCCACCAGAGGGGAGCAGAGTAGCACAGTGAAATAATGCGCAGATAGCTTCATGAGAGAACTGATAGTCTGGATAGCTTGCCAGTATTGTTTCATCCTGTTCCTCACTCACTCTATGTCCAGCACACAGCTGTACTCTTACTGTTGATCCTCTTCTTCTTACTAGCATAATTGTTCTAAGACATCTGACTTCCTGGGAACACTTCTCTGCCCCTCCCCCCCTTTTCCAGCACCTTGTCCCACTCTGCATGCTCTCTTCTCATTCTCCCAGTCATGCTGCACTCCAAGTGTGACACCAACTGATGTACTTAAGCTGGAAGCAACTGGTTTGTGCAGAAGCCTTGAAGTCAGCAAAAGAAGTCCCTTGGCACCTGCCACACCATTGTGGAGAGTAGCGATTTCAGCAGAATTTAATAAAGCACCAGGCACTGTTGGATCATAGCAGCAACCAGAAAAACTCACCGCTAACGATGATACCTTTAACAGGACCGCTGGAAGGGGGAGGGGTCGGTGAGTGGGGCAGTGGCTGGGCTTCTGGCTCGTGAACATGTGTTCGCCTTGTGGTTAAGAGCGGTTGTGAACTGAGGTCGCAAGTGTGAACACAAATCAGTTTTGCACACAGAATGGTGTCACAGTTTGGTCTGGTGTCTATACTCCTAGTTGGCATTAACTGCGTGGGGGTTAGTGACCAATACTACGTCTGGTGTGATCATGCCTCAGACCTATATTGGAACAATCTTTCTACCACTGGCTCCCAACACTCATGCACCACAGTGACAGAAAATGTGGCAAAATTATCCAAATTTTGTCGACTGAGTTACTGAAATTTGCAAAATGAGCGCATGTTCTCTTTGTCTGATTCATGCAGGGTGAAAACAAATGGTAGAGTTGGGGACATTTCAGAAGAGGGGAAAGCAGCTTTCTTTTGCTACTCCGGCCACCTTCCATCATCCAGATTAAAGCATTGTTGCCCACCAGGCTTCCTGTCATTGTGACTCTCCTCCCAGTAAGGATTCCCAAATACACTCACCCACATCGTACCCTAGCCACCTGTTCCCTTGGACCACATCCCCAGCCCTGAATCCCTGCCACTAGTGAATTCCCATCCCAACAACATTTTCAATCCTGAGCCACCTTTCATGACCAACACTTGCCCCAATGACCCTGCATACCTTCACTGTCCAGATCCCACCCTCCTCTTGTGCCTGTGCTGCCCTCATGTAAACTAAGACGGGACACAGACTCTGCTAGTTTATTTTGTGCCCCTCCACAGCAGCAGGCTCTTGAAAAAGTGTGTTGGCCTGCCACACTGCACCCAGTTAACTGCCTTCACAGGTTCCATTCAATATCTAACCAATGGTGCCACTGCTGGACACTGCTGATCAGCACAATGCTGACGTAACAGCCAGGAGCACAGAGTTAGTCATTAGATATCACAGTTTAGTACAGAGCAGTTCCATTACACCTCATCAAGGAAAATGCTGACACAGAAAGAGATCATTCAGTTCTGTAGGTCGATGTCTTTGCTATTCAATGTTGTAGCTACCTATTTCCATTCACTGGTCTACTTTATTGTAATATTTTGTATCTTTAAGCTTTTAGCTAATTGCTTAGATTCCGTCATATTTGGTTTCAATGCCCACTTACATAAATGCTTTTCATATTCTAACATGTATGAAAAATTTCTTCTGATGCCTTTATTTTTGCCTCCAATACTAATCTAAGTTTATATCTTTTGTTACAGCTTCACTACTCAGTTGATTAACTTTTCCAAACATTCTTAAAATTTATGTTCTTATTGTGTCTGCCATCCATGCCATCTTCTTGCAGCTCCCATCGGGCAGGAGGTACAGAAGCCTGAGTTCCCAAACCACCAGGTTCAGGAACGGCGACTTCCCTTCAACCATTTGGTTCTTGAACCAATCAGCAAAACTCTAATCACTACAGTTTAGCAACATGATGACCACTTTGAATACTTTGCACTAAAATGGACTTTGTTTCTTTTGTTCTAATTGTGTTCTTTCTTATAAAAATTGTGTATAATTTATGTTTACTTCATGTCTTTCTTGTGAATGCCACTTATATGATGTTATGTGCCTGTGATGCTGCTACAAGTAAGGTTTTCATTGCACTCTTAATACATGTACTTGTGTATTTAAACTCGACTTTGACTGTTCAGTATATAAAGTGCGGAATTGTATTTTTCCTTTACACAGTTAGCTACCTTTTATTCAAGAGATAGGGCTGAGGAGTGGCAAATAGATTTCAATACAGATAAATGTGAGGTGATGCATTTTGGAAAGTCAAACCAGTGTAGGACTTTTATACTATGGATGGTAGGGTGCTAGGGAGTGTAATGAAACCAAGGGACCTAGGAGTCCAAGTGTATGGTTTGTTGAAAGTGGTGTCACAGGTAGACAGGGTGGTGAAAATGACATTTAGCATACTGGCCATCGTAGGTGGACTGAGTATAGGAATTGGAACATTACATTGCAGTTGTACAAGTCGTTGGTGAGGCTGCACTTGGAGCACTGTGTACAGTTTTGGTCGCCCTGTTATAGGAAAGATGTGGTTAAACTGGAAAGAGTGCAAGGAAGATTTAGGAGGATGTTGCCAGGACTGGAGGGCCTGAGTTATAGAAGGAGGTTGGCCAGGCTGGGTCTTTATTCCTTGGAGCGTAGGAAAATGAGGGCTGATCTTATAGAGGTTTATAAAATCATGAGGGGCATAGATAAGATGGATGGTAGCAGTCTTTTTCCCAGGGTAGGGATTCCAAAACTAGTGGGCATAGATTTAGCGTGAGAGGAGAAAGATTTGAAAGGGACTTGAGGGGCAACTTCCTCTTGCAGAGGATGGTGAGCATATGGAATGTGGTGCCAGGGGAAGCGGCTGAGGCAGGTACAATAATATCATTTAAGAAGCGCCTGGATAGGTACATGGAGGGGTGGGGCTTAGAAGGATATGAGCGGAACACAGGAAATTGGGACTAGCTGGGTGGGCACCATGGTCGACATGGACTCGTTGGGCCAAAGGGCCTGTATTCCTGCTGTATTGCTCTATGAATCTAACCTTTCTTCACTGTATATTTCTCCATTTCATTCTTGAAGGCCACCATGGAACCTGCCTCCTCCATATCTGCAGGAAGTGGATTCCAGGTTCCAACCACACACTGAGTCCCCATGTTGCTTTTAATTCTCATCTTTATTTTATACCTGTGCCCTCAAGTCCGTGATCTCGCCACCAGAAGGGAACAGCGTCTCACTATCCACCTGAACCAGACACTTCATCATTTTATATACTATCAGATCTCATCTCATCCTTCTCTTCAAGGAAAACTGTCTCTTGAATATGTGTATAATGAAGTAATCTATATTATTTACCTCTAGATGTTGCCTGCAAGAAGTCAAGCGCATAGAACATAGAACAGTGCAACGCAGGAACAGGCCTTTGGCCACAATGTTATGCTGAACTAATTAAACTAGTGATGTCAAATTGCACTAATCCCTTCTGCCTGCACTTTAAAGAGGGTGCAGAGGAGATTTGCTAGGATGCTGCCTGGATTGGAGAGCATGTCTTATGAGGATAGGTTGAGTGAGCTAGGGCTTTTCTCTTTGGAGAGAAG
>JARFYF010000094.1:34367058-34380907 GCA_030265395.1 Rhina ancylostomus | reverse complement strand
TAATAACTTTTCTTTTCCCTTTCGGGCTGTAAGATTATTGACCAAGAAAAAAGTTTTTTTTTACTCAGGCTGAAAGTTTGGTAGAATCAGAATTAATAGCAATTTTCAAAAGGAAATGAAATTCAGGGCTAATTGTGACTCTTTCAGAGAGCTTCACAAACAGGGAGAACTGAGTATCTTTATATCTATCTTAACACCTAGGAAAATCTGCAAATAAAATGAACTGCCAATGCTGGAAATCTAAAACATAAAGAAAAACAGAGTCAATACTTCTAAAGAAAACTCTACAACCTGAAGCGTTCCTTCTGCTTTTCTCTCAGCAGATGCCGTCTGCCCAGCTGGGTGTTTCCGGTGTTTTCTTAAGTTTTTGTTTAGGAAAGTCTAGGTCTAAGATTCAACTGTTGCATATATGAGGAGCCTCTGCACAGATCTCAATCACTCACAATCCACACAAACCAGGTGGCATTCTAAATTACCTTGAGGTGCCAGAAAAGAAATTACTTCAATGTCTGTTGTTTTGATAATGACAATATGATAATTACAGGAGTTCAAGCAGAAAATTATGTGTTTATTTTATGTTTCTACATACTTATTACTGGCCCCCAGAAATAGATAATGCAGTTACTCTATGGTTACAAAACTGCAAGAGGGACTGTGACACTACTAATCTGGCAGAAACTAGCCGAAAAGTTTACCCATTGAGAGCCCACCCTATTCCTGCAACTCTCGATTTTAACCTGCTCTCCTGAGCTGGCAGCAAGCCAGTCCATCTCAGACCTGCAGAGTCCTTCTGAAAGTGTGAAGTTCAGGGAATGTATCATTGGGACTTGACTGCAATTTTAACCAGCAGTGTGAGGAAGGAAGCCATTGTGGATGTCAAATCACTTGAAACTGGAAGAACCATAAGAAATAGAAGCAGGAGAAGGCTGTTCAGCACTTTGTGCTGCTCTGCCATTCATGTTGATCTTTCACTTCAGCATCACCTTCAACCATTAACCACATATCCCTTGATTCCCTTAAAAACAAAAAGTCTTTTGACCTCTGAAGATAGTTTTTGTGTGTTTTCCCTGTGGCAACAAGAGGAGCAGGAGTGGTAATTTCTCAGTCACAAGAGCCACTTAAAAATACGTCCCCATGATTTAGCAGAGTCCTGGTGACTAATGTTCGTTGCCAGCTGTGCAGCCTCCTGGCATCAAGCTCTACACTCTAGCCAGCCTCCCAGGAACCACTTTCCACCTGCTTTGAGCAATTAATTCATCAGGTCTACGTGTGTGAGGCTCAGGAATAAAAAAATCTTTTAGCCCGTGGCTTGCTTTGGCCTCTGCCCACTCAGTGCCCGTTCCTTGTTAAAATCAAGGCTTTAGTTATCAAAGGATAACTTTTGCTACGGAGATTGGGTGTCAACACCATGCTTGGGGTACAAATGTTACGGGATTGATTCCTTAGTGAGAATAACAATTGGAATGCAGTTCACCTCAGTTTTCCTGCACCTGTATTTGCAAAACAGTTTCAGCAATATCACTTCTCACTGTCTGGACAGCCTTTGAAATGGGGAAATGGCCTAGATTTGCAGATGGAAAATTGTTGAAATTTTGTTCATCAAATATTTACCAATAGTCCTATTTCAAATTCAAACCAAGAACACATTGCAGTACATTGTGTATGGATATATATTTTTAAGAACTATGTCTACCATGTGGTATGACTTCTGATACACTGTTATATCAGTCACTGCTGTTGGTGGAATGTATATGCCATTAATAAAGGATGTTTGCATAGATGCTCTATTCTATTTACTTGCCTTATTAAATGCCAGAAGAACCTATAGACAGTACACATATTAATTATTGATTCCATTCAATTTGCCTTTGATCCTAGAGTCAGGAAGTTTGGACTGTGATTAAAACCTGCAGCTCAGCATTTCATTCTTAATTACACAATATTTATAAAAATTGAAACGTGCCAAATGGCATCTTTCAATATGGAAAATGTGCTGGTTAGCTCTTCATCTGCGTATCAGGTCTATGATCAATGCCATCTGGTTACTTTCTAAGTAGGATTTGCCCTCAAATGTTTTGCCCCTCATCATAAGTTGAGTAATAGGCTGCATCGTTATCTTGGATGTTAATAAGTAAAATGTAATCAGGGCAATAGCACAGTGGAAAACAAAGCCAAAATATTTATTTTTATGCTCTATGTACAAACTCAAAATGTCCATGTAAAGGATTAATAGAGATAAATTAGGAGGCAGTTATATTAATATTTTGGCCAGGTTGATTTTGGAAGCATGCATCTGTTTGAATGCTGAGGAACTTCTTGCTTATGATATGAACATTCGCATTTAAAAAGATTAGCTCTGGTGGAGGTGATTACACAAGTTTCAGCTTTCGTTATGCAATGTGGCAACAAGATAAATTGTTTGTGTGTCACAGGTTGACATTGTTCTTAATAGAAATCATCAGGACAAATCCCGAGAGAATTGTGTTTTACAGTTATTGATTTATGGCAGAACCTCAGGCAATGATCACTTGTTTTGTCACAAATGTTTGCAGATTAAATACATCTATCCTTCACAGACCCTGTAAGTGCCAGGACAATCTTTATCTTCTAAGCAGCATTAATGTGATTGTCCAAGTGAAAGACAGTGACAATAAGGAGTCCTCAACCATTTTTATTCCCATTTGGCATTCACATAATGGAATGCTGGGGATAATGACTCCTGAAAATTGAGATGTTCTGAATTGCAATACTAGTCACAGGTTTCATAAAATAACAAAGTGAAATGTATCATCCAGCCTGTGGTAAAAGGATTAAGCTAAAGCCATTTTTAATATGCATTCACATAAGAGGACTAGATGTATTCAGGAGGCAGCCCTGCTCCACATCCCATACTGGGAGCAAGACAAGTTGAAAAGTTAGCTACAAAAAACCAGGCATAATCTTTAGCTGCGTGTGTAGAATCTTATAGTAGAAAAGCAAAGAAGACATGCCAAGCCTTTGTAAACCACCAGTTAGGCTTCAGCTGGAGTATTGTGTTCACCACACTTTAGGAAGGCTGTCAAGGTTTTGAGGAGAATTATAAGAGCTTTACGAGGTGGTATCAAGAATGAAGGGTTTTATTTTGCGAGAGAAGCAGAGATTGTTTTCCTTAAAGCAGAGAAGTTAAATGAGGAGAAATTGGATAGAAGTATTCAAAATAATGAAGGTTTTTGACAGACTAAATAAAGAGAAACTATTTCCTCTGGCCAATAAAAACACTGTTCAGGTAAGTGGCAAAAGAACCAGAAAGAGATGAGAAGCATTTTTAAGGACTGAGATATGATGATGTGGAATGAATCGCCTTAAAGGGTGGTGGAAGAAGATTTAGTCATAACTTTCAAAATAAAATTGGTTTATACCTGAATTGGAAGATATTGCAGTGTTATAGAGAAAACACAGAGCAGTGGACTAATTAGAAAGTGCTTTCAAAGAGTTTGCACAGATACAATAAGAGGACAAATGACTTCTTTCCGTGCTGCATGATTCTATGAGGATGAAGTGGCCTTATGTCTCTTTGAAAAGGAGGGACGCATTGCCCTTGGTGGCAGAGCAAGCTGTTCGATTAGATAAACTCACTTCAGCAAATGGGGTTTGAGGCAGAAGCCAAGAGTCTGGGATCAGAAAATTCAGCTTCCATGTTAGTGTGTCTTCTGTGGGGTAAACAGTCTTTGCCACCAGGCCACCGGAATCAAATACTAGGGATCTGTGATAAGAAGACAGTAACATTTCTAGATTTATGACTGTTTTTATGTAAGTAATTTATATCACAATGTTCCTTTTATTGCTGTGCTTTGAAAGCATAAGGCAATTTGCACAGATAATTTACCACTATAACTTGTGTGGAAGAGCTGCTGAAACTTGTCCTCTCTATGCCATTTTCCTGGGGTTTCTGTAGCTCTTTTGAGAAAAATACAATGGACAAGCAGGGCAACCACTATAGGAATTCACCCCCTTAATTTGCTCGAACTAATTAAAAAGCAAAGGCGGAGATAATTGCTGGCTGTGCAATTAATTTGATATCATTCTCTACGGACCCAAGAGAAATAGTTTGTCTCAGCAATTAAAACAAACCATTGTTATGAAGAAGCCTTTGTGCTAATTGTTTATTTCATTCACTCACAAGATAGAAAAGATGGGATACATTGTTCATCCTGTAATGTGCTGGGAAAGGTGCAGTTAAGCTGCCTTCTGGAGCTGCTTCAGGAAGGTACTTTCAGAGCACATGTTTATTTTTTAATACAAGCGAGTGGGTTGTTTAGCCATTTAGTACTGTGGACCTGGTGTCATGTACATGCCAGACTAGGTTAGGATGGTCGATCTCCTCCCCTACAAACTTTAATGAACCCAAATTTTTTAAATGTAAATGTTCTAATTTCATGGCCAGCATTACTAATACTAGTGTTTTATTCTGGATTTAGGCAATTGATTTGAAATCACCCAGCTGCAGTGAATTTGACCTCTCTAAACATTGGATCTAGGCTCTCTTACTACCTCAGTAACATAACCACTATGCTTCTGAACCACTATATCCTTGCGCATAGAAAAATACAACATAGAGACTGGACTCAAGGGGATGGAGCTAGATTTTTGAGAAGCGTTCAATCCCCATAAAAATCTGCTGGAAGAATACGAGTGAGTGACATTAAAAATTTAATTCAGCAAGATACTCCACTGATGTAGAAAGAATAGCATGTTCATTTTTTGTGTTGATACACAAGAGCCTGATGCTTTCAATAATAAGCTGCTGTAAAATATTGTATGCTAATGATTTGTGGTAAAGATCATTTCAGCAAGTGTTGATCTGCCTTGAGATAAATTGAAGAATTACATGTGGAAATGATGCATATATCCTGTTGGCTGTCAAGGGCTGGATATTCTGCAAGTAGATTCAGGTTAGTGAGAGTCCTTTCCCATTGCAGTAAGGTGCCTGGGTTTGTTAATGGGTCACTGAATCTCAGGAAGCACACGAGGCACAGCCATGAAAAAGCTTAGCAATAACTATAAACCACACAGAACTGATAATCTGGTGGTCTTGGGACTTTGGTAGTTCCAAACTGGCAGATTTTACGAAGTACTTGATATTACTCCTATTTATACCCCAACGCACTAGTAATTCATTTTTTTAGAAGCCACACAATAGTATAACAAATTTCCCAGTGAACCCTGTGAGATTAAAGGAAATAGAGCCCCGTGGAGCCAGTTACTGAACCACTGAGACTTTTGAACAATCAGATAGTAGATTATCTGAGTTTTACTATAAATTACTTCAGTCATGCAACAGCCAGAGGCAGCCAGAAACAACATGAAAACCAGATGAGGTAAAAGCGAAAACTGTTTACGAGCATCATTAGTAAATATAACAAAGGCGTATTTTCTCCAAGTATTGGAAATGTCTCAAGAAAGATCACTGACTTCATTATAACTGAGAATTTGCCAACAGGATAAAGGGTCCAACAACTGATGGCATTTATCCAGAGTTCTGATAAAGAGTTGGGAGAGGATTGGGAGCACCAATTATTATTATGTAGCTAATGGAAACTAAAAAGGCAGATTGCAGGTTGGTTAAAGTGGTGTCCATATTGATGAGAAGTCATAGATTTGTGCAACGGAGAAGCCGGCCCTGTTGCCCACAGCATTGCTATCCATCATCCCTAACTATACTAATTCCACTGCCCTGCATTAATGTAATATCCTTCTATGCTTTACACATTCAAGTACCAGTTCAGATGCCTCTTAAATATCATTACTGTTTCTGCTCCACCACCTCCTCTGAGAACTTATTCCAGACACCAACTATTCTTTCCACCTAAATTTCAACAACTTAGGACTTTAACTTGAGAACCCGTCCTATCTTTTTCCAAGACTAACTTGAAATTAATAGAATTATGGTCATTGGTTCCAAAGAGCTTCCCGATGACACATCAACCTCTTGCCCAAGCTTATTTCCATAGAGGAGGTCAAATGTAGACCTTTCCTGAGTAGGGCCATCTACAATTTGTTTCAGATAACTTTCTTGGACGCACTTAACAAATTTTGCCCCAACTAATCCCAAAGCACAAAGACAGTCCCTGTCAATGTTAGGGAGGTTAAAATCGCCTACTATTACAACTCTTTTATTCTTATACATATCTATCTTTCCCTACATATATACTCCTCTAATATGCTGTACTTAGATGAAATAGGAATGTGGAATTAGAGCCTCAACTGTAATAGTTCTATTCTATCTAAGATAAAGGAAGTCATCTTTAGGAGTAGCCAGTAGATTATTACACAAAACGTGCTGGAGGAACTCAGCAGGTCAGGCAGCATCCATGGAGGGAAATAAACAGTCAACGACGTTTTGGCTCAAGACCCTTCATCAGGACTTCAACGATGTTTTGGGCCAAGACCGCCATGGGTGCTGCCTGACATGCTGAGTTCCTCCAGCACTTTTGCTGTATTACTCCAGATTCCAGCACCTGAATTTTTGTAAGCCAGTAGATTAACCTGTTTAACAGCAGTCCGCTGTCAGCAGTCAAAATATCCCATTTGGGCCAGTCTCCTAGTTTTCTTTGTGATGTGGGTAGTGGGATGCAGAAGGTGACATTGCTGGCCAGCCATGAGCAGTGCTGCAAAAGCGACTACCTGCTGGACCTGCCTTCTGCTGCCACCTATCTACTCACAAGAAACACATGTGGCACTAATCGTAAATGAGTTTGCAGTGAGCTGAGATCAGATTTAGGATGTTTATCACTAAACCTCTTTCCTGACCCTCTCCCATTCTTTATGAAGATTATCCCCATTATACCATATAATAATAGGTTTTCATGATACCAAGCCAGACAGTGTGAATCAGAGAGTTAATTACTTTTATGGATCTGACTAAACCATTAATTAAACCGTTTGCTGCTAGGTGGGTGCTGGTACCTCCACCCACTGCCCATGCGCAGTCTCCATGCACCCCATTCCCCTGAACTTAACTTTCTGGATCAAGAATAATGAGTCAGTGGCCCATGCAGTCCCAGACCAGGTGACACAACCAATTCCTTTCTTCAAGACCCTGAGACGTAGCAGCGCTTTGAACAATGTAACTGGGTACAAAACTCCTTTGTAAGTCTTTAATGAGTGGCAAGCCCCCACCTTGAGCTTTGTCAGTTGTCAAAGCTGCCATCGTAATCCAATATTTCATATATTTCATTTTATTAGTTTAAAACTAATATATAATGAAGAGAAAATTAAAGTTATTTTAAAAAATAAGAAATCTGAAAAAACACCATGAAATAATTAAAAAGCTTAAAGAAAATACACCTAATTAGAAGTAATTTACCTCATTCTTTCATCCTCTGGGGCTTCTGTATTCATACAGGTTCCCAAATTTATCCAAAGTGCAGAACTGCTAGCAAAGCCCAGCCTTACCAATCGCTTTATGCACCACATTCTGCACTTAAAATACTAAATGCCATGCTGCTTGAATATTCAGAAGTTATTCTGAAAAATAGGTAAGATTCTATAGGATGAAGATGGTTGTATCAAAAACTGTGTAATTGAAATGAAAGAACAATTGTAGGGATTGAAAGGTAATCTTTCCTATGATAGTATTGAAATTTGCAAATCCATAAGAGCATTGGGTGGGTGGAAGGCTTGAAGATGGGTTGCTGGGTCAGATTACAACCCAGTTTAAACTGAAGTCACTCAGACTGATAGGTGGAAGGTCACTGCTCTATCAGCTGATTATAACCTGTACAAATTGCCTCTCAATAGCTTTATGCTTTTATAATATTGGTTACACTATCCAATTTATGCAGCTTTCTATGCTGGAGAGAGCACTATATATGCATGCACTATACTTCCCTCCCAATGGTCAAAATGGAAATGTTTTTGATCTGGATGTGAATGACAGCTTCTGAACACTATAACTATCGAAATACGCTGTGGCTGAATATTAAAAATCCTTAGGAGATCGAAAAGGTTTAGAGGCTTATCAGGCCTGGGCATTTCGCTCTGTGGAAAGCAGTTTCAAGTATGCTCCCACATTAAGGTAAATCTAGCCCGGCTGGAAGTAGTGAGCTCACACTGTGACAGCTAGATGCCGCATGAAGGATATATTCAATGAGGTGTCAAACCTACTTTGAAAAGATCAGGTTGAATCCCATGGGAACCTTGTAAATCTATTTGACCTTAAGTTTAATATTTAAAGAGAAGAAAATTTCTTCTTTCACGTACTCAGCTTTTGCATATTTGTCAGATAGCTCTGCATGTATCCAAACGTGCACAGAACTCTCTTCTGAAAAGTTCTAACGGGCAATAGCCAGGCAATATTAGGAGGGTTTTGCTCGGGTGGAACTTCTACTGTCAGACCAGGGACCAGAATGCAAATACATCTTCTGTGAAAATAATTTTTCAAGGTAACTACAGTTTACCACAAGTACCAAAATATAACTCTGCTGTAAGGAAAACTCTTCTGATATTGAGGTCTGTTCAAAAGCTGTAACTGAGCATAGTCATAAAGCTCCTTCCAGTCTGGTTATTTTTGGTGCCAATGGAAAGAGATATTATTTTAGGCAATTCTCAACTCAATAAGCAAAAACACAAATCCAAACACAAGCTGATTTGCGGAAAGGGGAAAGTGTTGCTGCTTGGGAAAGAATGATCCAGAAAAAAGGATCTGTGTTTAAGAAGTTAAAGAGCCAGAAGTTCTTTTACATAATATGTTTTTATGGACTATGTGAAAATTGGAGAGGTCAGGCCTGCTTCACTGTTGGTGTCTGGTCTGATCTTACCTTGTCCATGGTATGGACTCCAGGGGATTAACCTTCCAGCAGATAAACCTCCTGGTATCTGATCTGACCTTGCAACCAGCCATTGCTGCTGTGGTTGTGTAGGTCCTCCTTCATTTGTTCAATATCTAGCTCCATTCCACCCTCCACGCCCTGAATCCTGGCCCGGCTATATCTCCAATTTCCCACCACCCTGTTACATGTTTAATCCCTGATGGCCTTTCCCTGATTATCCCAAAGCTTAATGAGTCTTTCCACAAGTCCCTTTGCTTAATCCCTTGTTATCCTGATCCCTATTGTTCCGTCTCCTGATGTTGCCCCTCTCCATGATACTCCCAACTCTCAAACAGTGGGTCCGATTCTCCCCATTCCTCACACTGTGCTTCTCCCAACATGGCTTCCAGGTTTTCTTGATGTAAAAGGACAGCTTTTGGGTGATCCTTTGCATGTTTGCCATGCATGGTGTCTTGGGTCTTGTGCATTATGGAATATTTTTGCCAGGGAAGCATACATTAAACTTGCATGAACCCCCACCCCCAACCCCAGCCACCATAAAGCACTAACTTAATATGTCTTTTCAGCACCAAAGATTTAGGCCAATAACTAGTAGAACATTAGGTACAATAAAATGAAGAAGAAAGGAAATATGAAATAATAGATATACAGAGAATAAATAGAAAAGAGAAAAGTAAGGAAGCAGAATCCAAACAGCAAATAACTAAAATCCATTTCTAGCTGTGGGATTGTGTTATTTTGCTTATGTCATTAATTCTCATTGGCAAAAAATACTTATTTAATAAAAGTTAGAAATATTTACTTAACTCTGCGATCCATAAATACCAAACAATGATTATTACTTTGTTTTATTTTCCCTGTTATAATTCATAACTAATGATATTTACTCATCAATGTTCATAATAACAAATGTATAGTTCACAATTCCGTGTTTATTGTAAAACATTGTAGACTTTCTCAAGTCTGCCAACACATCAATGCACTCTGTACTAACCCAATGTAACTGTGCTGTGTAATAAATTGACCTGTACGATTGATATGCAAGACAAGCTTTCCACTGTACCTCAGTACAAGTGACGATAATAAACCAATACCAGTACCAATACCAATACCAAAATGATTTCCACCTCAGACCTACGGTATTAACAAAGAGTTTCATGCAACAAACACATCACTGTAATTCACTAAACATAAATCTATGGATCAGAGGGTTCCATATAATATGAATTAACTGATTACAATTGTCATTAACTCAATAAAACACTGTTCCCATGAGCTTTGCTGCTTACATGTTTAGCCTTTGTTTTCTCTGAAACTGTGTAACTGTTTAATTATTTCTCTAGAACGCTGGTTAGTTTCCCAAAATGGGAAACTAATCCCATAAGTCAGTGTGTGAATGTTACAGCCCTTTTTAACAGATAGTGGAACATTATTGTAAATTCTCTGCCTTGTATTGAGGAATAATTAAAAGGCAATATAATATGGATTAAATTCACAAACAAGTGGTATTCATCTTTGGGATGAAGCCCAAGGAAAGTTCAGCAAACTAATATATAGGTGGAAACGCGAAATATCAAGAAATGATAAATACTGTTAGGAATAGTTTATGGACCTTCTGAGAGCAGCAAAACTGTGGAAGAGTGTGATAAGGGAAGAGTACGAAGAGATTATGGCAAAGGTATTATGATAATGGTGAGAAACTTAAACTTCATATAAACTTGGTAAATTCAGTGGAGAGTTCATGGTATGCTTTTAGGATCATTTCCTGAGCAGAATCAACCCAGAATAAACTGTATTAGGTATTGTCTCATATAACGAGACAAGCTTAAGTTGTTATTTTTTACCAAGTAACCTCCCAGGAAAAAATAAATGATGAACTAAACTTAGTTGATATATCTGGAGATGAATCCAGAGTCTTGAACTTATAAATATATAAAAAAGGTTTTACTTGAGAGACATGTTGGCTAAAAATGTGAGTGTTCAGTTGAATATTCAGAGCTAATGCTCTGCATTATCTACTTCCATTGCTCCAGTGTAGGTAATCTTTAAAACACTGCAAGATAAATTGCAGTTGTTCCACTTTGATTGTGCCCAGGTTGAGGGGATTGTCCACTCACTGTAAGTTTTGCCTGATTTTCTTGCTGTTTGACAGGTGGTTAAGGCCCAAGTGAGGAAGTAAAACAAATCCAGCATGATTGAGAAGGATGCAGTCTTTAATTTGGTCATGTAAAACTAATCCAATTTTATCTGCACAAAATTAAAATGGATAACAAAAAATCAATCACATGCAAGTCTGAATCATTGATGTAAGCCTGGCCTTTGTAATGAAGTGGGCTTTGTTATATATCAGTTCACCCAGCTCAAGACTTAGAAATTAATGGAAACAAGTAGAGATGACATTACTCTGATTCCGAGAAATTCCTCACAATGACTGGGGTTGTCAATGCTATCGTAGATCTCATGACTCTTGTTCAATTTTGTTTCATGTTCAAAATGAAATCTGTTCCACAGAAATGTCTGTAAGCAAATCAGAAATTATTTTAAAAAGTCAAAAAATGGAACGGATTGCTTGACAACAAATCCATTTGAATTAACTTAATGTGACAGGTTAAACTGCTGACTAACTCACTTAAAATGGAAGCTAATGCCATTTAACAAACATTGCTTCTCTTAGGCAGTTGTGGGCGTTTTATTCGAACCAATAAATTCATTAATTAGTTGTTTAGCTAAAGTGCTTTGGAGGTTAAAGAATCAATGAGAGTGATTGGATAAAGCATTACACCAGTTTATTTTGACAGTGTTAAGGATGGCAAACATTGGTCTTTTATTGCTCAGCATTCACAACTCATAATAGTCTACTAAATATGAGACATTAATTCAAAAATTAGAGTTTAGAAAAATAAAATTGATCTCTAGATAGCTTACAACATCTGATCAAATCATTAGTAATGAAAATGTCTCACTAGATGACAGAGTGATTATAAGGTAAAACACACATGGATTTCACTGGAAAATGATGACAGAATTGTAGTACTCTTTTAAGCTTGTTGTGTCTGACATTGGTAGAATAACAAGTTCATGCTTCCGAGTAATAAGAACTTCACCCAGTATTATCCATGTGGTTTGTTGTCCTGATTTTGCAAACAGCTGGCACTCACTACTTAAAGCCAGCCTGCACCTCAAAGAGAAGATGCCTTGCCGCTGCAGGAAGTGATGTTCTGGAACTTGTTTCACCAGCAGACATCCAAGAATGTTACGGCATGGAAGACTTGGTTTGTCGATGCTGTGCAAGAGGCCTTGGTACAGGAAGTGGAGAGGAAGAATAATGTTTTCTTTCCATAAAGACTAAAGGTCTCTCAAAATGTGTAGGTACTGGGGAGGGTGCCGAAAATATTGACAAGAATGGTTCCAAGAATGGTGGATTTCAACCACGATGTTAGAATGGAGAAACTGAGTTGTTCACATTGGAAGATTGAGAGAAGACTTGATGGAGATGTACAAGATCATGTCTGTTTTAGATAGGGTAAATAGAGAGAAGTAATATTTGTCAGCAGATGTCTTGAAAACCAACAGACATAGATCCAAAGTGCTGGGCAAGATAATACTGGGGGGATGTGAGGAAAAGCTTTCTTATGCCGAGCGTGGGTTGTGATCTGGAAAGTGCTACCTGGAATGGTGCTGCAAACTGCCTTAATCATGGTTTTTGAGTGGGAATTGAATGGGCAATTAAGGGGAAATAATTTGCGGAGTTGTGGGGTAAGAACAAAGTAATTGGACTGAATAAATTGCTCTACAAGGAGCTAGCAAAGATTTGATAAAGCTAAATGACCTTTCTCAGTCCATAAATCTTCTATGATTCTAAAAAGCATATTCAGAGTGTGGAAGACAACTGTTAAGGTCACTGCTGGGAATCAAAGCCCAAGGAGCTGGACCTGGTGCTACTGAGAGTTCACTGACAGCAAGTTCAATGCCAGCATCAGTGAATGCATCCAAACAAGCCAAATCCCACCAGCCCAATGCAATGCTCAATGCACCAGAATCTGGCCACTCACCCAGCAACTTGTGGTTAATTTCACATACTTCTTCACAACCTCACACCCTCAGCACAACAGCAAGCCTTACAGCTATATCCCACTGGTTACTCATCCCACTCTCTTGCAGGACAAGTAGATGCAAAATCACCAGACCGAAACAGCTAACCAGCTGGAGACATTTCTTATCCCTATGGAGACGAAAATGTGCGCTAGAACTGAACCCAAGACTGGCGGAAGATTGGTAAAATATAGAAGAATGGCAATATCCTCATGCCCAATCTTCCTTTGGCATCCTGGTTGCTTTTCATGCCAAAATCTCTTCTGATTTACAAACTGCAAACATGGATTTCATCCCCCTCTTACTTCTCACGCTCTTGCTCCATCGCAATGTTACCCTTTCTGGTTTGATGTTAATGTAGCTAAGAACTGCCACCTGGCAGGCAATAATATAAAAACAAGCAAAGAGCAAAGACGGATAAAAAAATGATACCCAACTAAGCCCTCAAAGCCAAATGATTTAGAGGGCAGCTTAAAGATGGAACCTGCATGTGGTCAGTCAATGGTATGTGTGGCCTACAGCCAAGGAAGGGTGAAAGGATAACGTTGGTGCCGGCTCACTGGAGGGTAAGCACACACATAAATTCTGCTGTAAAGTATGGGTCAGCCTGCAGGAGTGGGCTGTTAGATAAGCACTGTGAAATGTTCGGAGCATAGGCAGATTGGACAGAAAGTTGCATGCTGTGATGAAGGATTTGAAGTCCATCACCAAACTCAGAGAGGGTTTCCTGCTCATCTTGGTAGAAATTCAGCTTTGAACCACTGTCCAAGATCTCAGCTTCCCTTGTGGCAATGACTGAAGCCACCCAAAGGTTTGAGCATTGCAGTGGAATCTGTCATGCAAGCTCAGTCTGCCACCATTGAGGCTGGGGATCCCATGTTTATAGGGGATTGACAGGTGACACGGCAACCTGTCCCCCATCAATGACTACAGTCACTGAACCAATG
>JARFYF010000094.1:34265954-34277773 GCA_030265395.1 Rhina ancylostomus | reverse complement strand
AAATAAATAATACTTTTGGTTCACAGTTTTACCTAATCTGAGTTTGCTACAGTTACGTCAGTCACGGATTAGTTGTTCGCAGTTGATCTTTGTTTGAAGATTGAAGACAGTGTGTTCCTATAAGTTTCTGGAGACTTTAGAGGAGCACGAGATTATTTAGCAATTTAAATGGTGGCAAGTGTGCTTGGTGCAAAAAATGGAACTTGGCACGTATACAGAGAAATACTGCTGAGCATCTACATACTGGCTGAGTTTTGGGTGTGCAGTCAACCTTTCTTGATATAACCTATCCATTCATAATCAGGTTTCACTGGTGTACATTTGAATTGTGCCTACAGCATTATATGGACACTTTGGGTGCAGAATCAGCAAGAATCCAGCATGGGAAATGTAATGAATGCATCTTGGTTTCTTCCCCATCATCAGCTTCCAACGATACTATTCACCGAGTGCGATTTATCTTTATCCTCTTGGAAATTTGCTACCAACCCACTCAATCCCTAGCTTGATTTACAGCTTCTAAGAGAGTAGCTGCTGTATTTTCCTTAAAGAAATTGCAGATTACTGCAATTCACTGTGCACTGATTCCTCTCCTCTTTTCATGCTGTGCTCCAGCTGATTCCCTTTACAGATCTCTCTGAAAACTGAGAATTCTGCTTCTTCACATATAATCAGTTCCATTGTGGAACAAGTGTCAGTGCCACACTGCTAATACACAATTTTTGGAAATGCTCCTATCGAACATGTGAGCCATCTGATGTACCTGCGCACTCAGTTAAACAGCATATGATGGAGGGGGACATCTATCTCAAAGTTTGGACAGTTTAAGCCCAAGCTATTTTTGCTGTGGATGTTGCCTTTATAATTCCTGAATGTTATTTACATCAACTGTACATGAATAAGATATGCATTCTTCTCGTGGCTTCCCTGACATATTGCATCATGAAACAGTTATACATTGCTTTTACCAACCCATGATCAGAACTGTTATGGCATTCCCATGTTACGTTGGATCAAAGCTGCTTAATAACAAGGCTTTATTGTCTAGATTCATATCATCTATCATATTTCATATCATATTTCTTTTTCCAGAGCAAAGGAACTTCATCATCATGTTGTCAACAGAGAGGATTGAACCTTTGTCCCTAGCCCTGTGACCTGCATCAGTGTGTTGTTCTCACTGGAATGATACGAGATCATGACTGACCACTAGCGCAACACACTGATGCTGGTCTCAGTGCCAGGGGCAAGGGTTCAATCCTCTCTGCTGTCTTTGTGGAGTTTGTACATTCTCCCTGTGACCGTGTGGATTTCCTCTAACATCCCAAAGACATGGTCGGTAGGTTAATTGGCCACTGTAATTTGCTGCTTGTGTGTAGGTGGGTAGTAGAATCTGGGAGTAGTTGATGAGAACATGAGAAGAATAAAAATGAGATTAATATAGGATGAGTATAAATGAATGTTGAGCTTGGTGTGAACTCCATCAGTGGAGTATGACTCTTTGTCCAACCAAAGGACATTAATTGAGTAACTCTTCAATCCCCACAAAATCAATTTCACTAAGCCCTCAATAAACCAGACCAAGTGATCTGCACAATGTTTTTCTAAGCATGTATTAATTTTTGGCTGTATGTTTTAGACTATTACATCAGTTCCTACTACACCTGCTTCAATATTGTCACAGCGGTCTCTGATTCAAACTAGAGACACAAGAGATTGCAGTTGCTGGAAGCTGGAGCAAAAAATGAGCTGCTGGAGAAACTCATGGGTCAGGCAGTGTCTGTGGAGGGAAATGGACAGTTGATGTTTTGGGTCAAGGCCCGTTGAGTTCCTCCAGCAGCTTGGTTTTGCTTCTGATTCAAACTAACTTTTTGCCATTCAGCTACCTGTATCTTCCTGCAACTCCACTCCTTTCTTAGTTGAGAAATCTAGCCCAGACAATTCAGGAGTAGAAAGTTTGTTTTTATTCATTCATTCACAAGATGTTAGCATTCCCAGGCCAGGCTGGCATTTATTACTCATTCCAAATTGCCCCAACTGCTAGGCTATTGTACAGGACAGTTAATAGTCAACTACATTGTCATAGACCTGAGGTCACATTTTGGCCAGACCAGATAAGGTGAGATTTCCTTCCTTCACAAGTGAACCAGATGTGATTTTACAAAAATTGATCTTTTTTGGTCACCGTTATTGACATCAAATATAGTTAATTATGTGAACTTAAATTCCCTCGTTGTCATTGTGGCAATTAGACATGTCTCCAAATCAGCAGTGTGGACCCCTGACATTAGTCCACAGTTCAATCATTACACTTCCATATCCTTACAACAAAAGCTATAAAGAGAAATAAATCTTAGAGATTTGATCACATAGCACTTTTTTTCCTGAAAATCAGTGGTTTATGGAGTCAAAGCCAATTTTGATCATTGCTGGATCAAATCACTCCACCCCTGAAATTCAAGCAGGCATTATGTATTGCAAATAATGCTTACGCTGAAGATGTGATTTCTGTATCAGACTCTCATCTCTTGTGTGATATTCATTTAGAGTAATGCCAAGAGGAATTTCTGCTATGATTCCAGAACTCATCAATTGTTGGGCAATATCAAGCCAACAAGGCATTGATAGAGAACAGCTTAATGGAGGCTTATCTGAACATTCTCAGTTCACTTCCGGGAACCCAACCCAGGTGGATTCTCTTTAAAGTATTTATTCACCTGTATTCCTTCAGGTACCTCAGCAAACCCAATGTCTTCATCCAAACCCAATACCCAGGCTAGAGTTTCCTAAATTCCCCATCATTCAACTGTTTTATTTAAGGAAGAGTATATACTTGCATTAGAAGTAGTGCAGGGAAGATCACCAGGTTGATTCTTGGGGTGAAGGGTTTATCTTAAGAGGAAAGGTTGAGCAGATAGAGCCTATACTGTTCTAGAGAGGAAATCTTATTGAAACATAATATTTTGAGAAGGGTCAATGAGATAGCTCTGAAAGGATGTTTTCCCTTGTGGAGAAATTTTGAACTAGGGACATGGTTTAAAGGGTTTAGAGTATGGGGTTGCATATTTAAAACAGTGATGAGTCGGATGGTATGGGCAGGTTTTTGTTTGACATGGTAATCAAAGATTACAGGAGAAAGACAAGAACATGGGGATGATGCCAAGATCAGATCAGCCATGATCTTAAAGAATGCTGACCTATCTCTGCTCCTTTTTTATGCTCTTTATCTTCCAGGCCACTGTCCAAACTAATCCTTACAGTGAAACACTCTCAAAGAAAGCATTTTGTAGGAAGGCTACTGAACCAGATAGAACAGATAGGTGAGAAAATAGATCAGCAGACATTAACAGTAAAAATATAATTGTAAGAGACTTCAGTGAAAATAGACTGGGTTAGTTGGTGTGGAGGAAGAGCAGGTGTTGCCACTCAGAATTCCTTGCTTGTTCAATATGTTGTCACGCCAACAAAATAAGCTTTAATCTTTATTTTCTCAGATTGTTTTTTACACCTCCAATCAGCAGTTTCTTCCCTAAAACACAAGAAGCCTGCAGTGGGAGGGAAAGCTTGGTCACCGCACTGATACCCGAGGCAGCTTTCAGGAGGGGCTCTACATGGTGACAAGTCATGCTGCTTGTGAGAGGGACATTGTACACAAGGAGTTGTGCTGTCCACCCAGTACTTACCTCTCAAACAACAGTGACAGGCTGTGTTAATTATACCTTGGTAGGTTTGCCAGCAGCAAGAGTGCTCTTTCTCTCAAATATTTTTCCCTAATATCTGATGTAGATCCAGGCCAAGCAGGAGTGATCAGGCACTCCCCCCACCCCCAACCCCCTACACCTCAACACTTGACTGAGGGCAACTTCTTGAAGGCAAATGATTTGTTTGGCTAGTTCTTAACATTAAAATAGCTATAATTTGAAAACAAAGCTCACTGCAAACTTAAAAGTCCTTCTATATCAATCTCACCTGACCCTGTCACCACAAATAAACAAACATGAACTGATTAATCCCTTGTATCCTAAAAGAAAATCGGCTCAGTGACCTAGATGCAGACAATGATATTGTTGGAGGTATGATCAGTAAGTTTGCAGACAATAAAAAAATTGGTGGAGTCATAGGATAGTGAAGAACATTGTTTAGAGATATAGTGGGACATAGGTCAGCTGGAAAGTTAGGCAAGTGGTGGTAAATGAAATTTAATCCAGATAAGTGCAAGGTAATGCACATTAGGAGATCATATTCTGTAAAGAATGTATTTAAAATAAATGCAAGGGACCTTAGGAGCATTGATATATAGAGAGAATTTGGGGTACAAGTCTACAGCTCCCTGAAGGTAATGACACAGGTGGATAGAGTAGTGAAAAAGATATTTAGTATGCTTGCATTCATAAGCTGAGACATTGAGTATAGGAGCTGGGACGTCATGTTGTTGTTGTATGAAGCATTGGTTAGACCACACTTAGGGTATTGTATACAGTTCTGGTCGCCACATTGCAGGAAGGATGTGGTAGCAATAGAGGGAGTGCAGAAGAGATTCACCAGGATGTTGCCTGGAATGGAGAGCTGTAGTTATAAGGAGACATTGGATAAACTGGGTTTATTCTCACTGGAAGGTAGGAGGCTGAGGGGTGACCCTATAGAGGGTTACAAAATTATGAGATCCAGAGACAAGAAAGATGGTCAGAGTCTTTTCCCCAAGGCAGGTTAGTCTAAAACGAGAAGGCACAGTTTTAAGGGGAGAGGGGAGAAATTTAAAGTAGATCCAAGTGGTAAGTTTTTAACACAGAGGGTGGTGAATATTTGGAACGAGCTGTCAAAGAAGGTAGTGGAGGTAGATACTATTGAGATATTTAAAAGGCAGTTGGACAGGTACTTGGATAGCAAATGAATAGAAAGATGTGGGCCTTGTGTGGATCGATGGGATTAGCATAGGACATTATCATGGTCGGCATCGATGAGGTGGGCCGAAAGGGCCCATTTCAGTGCTGTACATATCTATGATTCAATCTCATACTGTGCACCACAGAGACATCTGTCCACATTAAACCTCTCAAAGCTAGATGCAAAGAGACCTGCTGGATGCCATCTTTTGTTGAAGTAAAAAGACCAAAGTCTTTGGTCTTTTGGTCAAAAAGTCTTTGTTCCAAAGACATACGGGTAGGTTAATTTGGGGTTTAAAAATGGGCAGTGTGGACTCGTTGGGCCGGAAGGACCTGTTACCATGCTGTAAATGAATTTTTTAAAAAAATTAAACATGTTCAGAGCAGGGAGTCTAAAAGGAAGATGAATTATTGTATTTAATCTTGATTAAGTGAAAGTACAAGGATAGACTGGTAAGAAGGATGGCATAATGGAGGCCCAAAGGGTGGTTCAAGCCATAACCTTAATTGGAATAAGGTGAGTAGAAAATGATTGACTAAAACGAGTTGGTCTGCCACAATATAAAGGCAACCCCACTGCAATCAGTGAACATGGTATACAAGATCAGAGGAAATTTACTTAAAAATTATCCAACTTTCAGTTTGGGTTGGCCTGTTCCCATTTGTGAACATTATCCAATTGTTCATTGTTTGCGGCTAGCAGCAATTGACTTTGATAGTATTGTTACATCTGCAATATTTTTAAATTGTAGCATTTTGTTTCAATGAGCTCTTTAAATATTCATATTTTATGTATGCTGTCAACATTTTTTGTGACGTGATTTGGAATTGCCTCAGAACCTGTTCTAACACTTTATAAATATTTTACAATGGACTGAAAATGATTTGCTCCTCTTTTGGAAAAATTCCCAACTCCCACTGAGACACAATAACACTCAAACATCTTGATTGGGCTTGATTAATAGTATCAGCCTCACTGGGATAGTTTTGTCTTGTGTTTGGTAAAATTTATAATGGGTAGACTCAGCCTGAGGACAAATTATTGTAAGAGAGTCAATTTTATCTTAGTTAATTAAGTTTAATATGCACTTTGATTAGCTTATTTACTTTGCCCCTTGTGGTTCCACATTGACTGTTAAAATGAAGCTTTGTACATGGGCTGAAACTAATTTCAATTTCAGAGTATATGATCATTTATGAATTTAAAGAAAGCAAGATGCACATTCACATTGAGCTTCTCACAACCTCAGGACATCCCAGAATGGTTTTACAGTCAATTATATACTTGGAAACACTGTCACCTTAGAAAACACAACAGCCAATTTACGCTAAGCAAGTTCCCAGCAATGTAATAATGACAGATAATCTGTTTTGGTGAAGTTGCTTAAGGAGTAAATATTGGGGAGGGGACCAGCGATAATCCTCCTGTGTATCCCTGAAATAGTAAGGACTGATGCAGGATCTCATCCCAAGATGACGATCATCCCTTTGCCTCCACAAAGGCTGCTTAACCCACTGAGTTCCTCCAGAGGTTTGTTTTTTGCTCAAGAATACAGGGATATTGGAGGAGATTTCCAGCATAGGAAATAATATGAGGTAGGTCGTAATGCGTGAGAAGCTGCACATTTTTTTTTAATCAGCTCCCATTTTTCTGTCCCTTTAATCGTAATACCTCTCTCAAGGTCCTCTTACATATCCCTGCAGACAATGAGCCACTGAACAGTTTACTGTCGATTAATGGAGTGATGAATGATCAAGGCCAAACTAGTATGTATTCTACTCAAGCTGCTATGCGTAAAGTATAAGCTCCTGGGGAAGGCTAACATACAATTCTTTCTTTGCAGTGTAAATGCTTCATGAATGCCTACTTTTTCCATTGTTAAATATATTGGTGCATAGGCCTATGAAAATACACCACATGTATGACAAGGACTTCTCTCCCTTAATCTTTCTTCAAGCATATACAGTTGGATGAGGGCATCTGCTAGTATATTATGAACTCCATGTTGCTGCACTCTAGGTCACTTGTTTATGAGCAGCATCTAAGGTGCAGCATTTGTGTATGAGCTTGGACATCTTCAGTGTGAACTTTCTCCTGTTGTCTTTGTGTCCACTATCTGCTCCTGCTACCCTGTGGTATGTGAATTAATAAGTGAAAACCAAACATCTGTTACCAAAAAACAAAAACAGCAGTCTACTTCAACCTCTCTCATTCCAACTTTTAGAATAGTGGCTGTGCTACTCTACTTGAAATTAGTATATTTTCTTACATGATCTGATTTTAAACAAACAATCTAAAAGGCTAATGGAATACTGGCATTCAGTCCAGGAATTCTGAAATAAAACCATAAGGGACATCAGATATTGATTACATTGTCTACGATAGGCAACAACAAATCGGCAACATTTATGTCCTCTCAATCATAGGAGAGATGTAAAATTGGCTGCCAGTTCCCTATCACCTAAATTTCCCTATTACACAGAGATAAAATATACCCCAGAAAGTGACGCTTCAGTTGGACAAAGTCCGGGACAGATCTTATCTTGAGCAATTTATTCAGCTGTTCACCCCAAAACTCAGGAAGCATACATTGAACTTGAAATGGGAAACAGTTCAAATTGATCAGAATCACTCACCATGAGACTGAGTTATGCTGATTTTTGTTGCATTACCTTACTGAGGTATTTAAAATGATAGAGTTTCAAGACTGCAGCTAGAAAGCACCTATTTCCTCCGGTGCAGAAATCTCAAACAAGGGGACATAACCCAAAAATTAGTGCTGGCTATTTAAAAGTAAAATCAAGAAGCAATTTTACCACGAAAGAGTAGTGGAAATCTGGAACTGTGTCTCTGAAAAGATATGCCCAGAGCAAAATAAATCCCTTGGTTAAAGAGCTTTTCATTACGCCAACCTTTCTTTGATGGATATGGTATTTATTCCATCCTTTCATAAATATAACGTAGCATCATAATGAAGCATTTTTATTTAAAATCAGAATTCAAAAATTGCTACTAGAAAATGCTCAGGGTAAATGTTCCATTAATTCCTTACATCTAAGATACTCCTTTTAGCGTTGAATTCTAAATACTCTCAGACAGATTCAACATTAACCCAGTTTAAAATGGAGCTACTCAAGCTATTCTAGGCAAGACCTGGGGCCAGCACATTGCCAGTGTTGTTGAGCTGCCCATAACCTGACAATAACCCAGTTGTATTCACTAAGGCTAGTCTTCAGGATAATCCACTACAACAAACAGGCTGTTCTTGTATAACTGGAGAAAATGCTGGAGACACTGACAGGTCAGGCAGTATCTAGTTGCTGACTTCAGTGGATTACAGGTTGTTGCTGATAGTTCGATACTTGGGCATAGAGGCCAGTCATGCTTGAATAACATTGAAGCAGCTTTACTCTGCATTATGCTTATAATAACCAATTTATCTGTGACTTAATTTTGCTGTAAATCAATATGCAAGTTCCACATCACCTCAAAGGTCACAAACAGCAACTTCAATATGCCAACAACCTTCAGTGGTCCACTGTGAATTGCATTCGTCTGATAAAGTTAGATAATTAGAATTTTGATCAATTGTTTCTTTTTGTAGGAGACCACAACTGAATGAAAACTTGCAAACAAATAATGTGCCTTAAAACTGAATCAACAGAGAAAGGACGAAAGATAATCCTTAACACTAGCTTTCATTGAACCAGATAACATAGATTCATGCAGCACAGGAAAAAAGCCATTTGGTTCATCTAATTTGTTCCTCTTTTTCTGGTCCTTTGAAAAATTCATCTAGTTATTGCCACCTGCCATGATTTTTTTTTATTCCCCACAGCTCCACACATTTTTCCTTTTCAAGTGTATTTGTATTACCCTTTGAAAGTTATTATTGAATCAGCTTCCATCAGCTTTCAGGCAATGAACTTCAGATCATTTCTACTCACTGATTAATAATTTTTCCTCATCTCACCTTTGGCTTTTTTCCAATTATCTTGGGCTTTATTTAGACTTTTTCTAATCTTTGTTTTCACAACCAATGTAGGATTATTTTAATTTTTACCTTCCCTGAAATGCCAACCTGCACTTAGGGTGGGCAATTTGTACATTTGAACTCGGGAAAAGAACTGGGTCTTGTGGATTATTCGTTCATTTTTCCAGCTTCCCATTAAATACAGCTTTGTTGATGTCATTGTTGACCCTGAGATGAGGTTTGAACAACATACATGCACAATCAGTATGAGCGCTTAATTCCACCTCCCTAACGTTGGCAGATGTTTCCCCACTGCCCCTTACCTGCTCCGGATCCTCCCCTACACTTCAATTGTTGTATCGTTAACAATAGGCATCAAGGAAAATAGAACAAAAACTGAAGTCACAATCAGCCAGTATTTTATTTGTAGGTGGACCAGGCCTCTGAAACTAAATGACCAACTCCTGTTCCCAGGTTCTGACAAATTTCTGGCTGGTATCTGCCACTTGTAATCTTGAGATCATTCAAAAGTCTGCTGACTATATCATTCACAAAGAGCTGGAGGAAATTAGTAGGTCAGGCAGCATCTAAGCAGGGAAATAAAAAGTCGACGTTTGGGTTGAGACCCTTCATTAGGACCTGAGGTGAATCTCGACCCGAAACGTCGACTGTGTATTCCCCTCCATAGATGCTGCCTGACCTGCTGAGTTCCTCCAGCATATTGTGTGTGTTGCTCCAGATTCCAGCATCTGCAGAATTTCTTGTGTCTGTGACTGTGTCATTGCTCACATGAGCTCTGGGTGATGATGAAAGACCAATGACTTGAAATATTGTCTCTCTCTCCACATTTGTTGTCAAATCACTGAGCATATCGAGCATTTTCAGTTTTATGAAATTATCACCTTATTCCACTTTAATTATGACAGTAAACCCTCTTTGACCCATGAATGATGTAAATGAGGTGACAACCAGCTTTCAAGACAGTTTACTGGTTTTCCTTTCATCATTATTTTTCAAATGACCACAAATTTGCCAGTATGGGCATTTGCAGTTACAGTTAATTATCTCACACAGGCTTCAATTATCATAATTAGCGCAACTTGATCAATGTTACTTTCTCAGCTTTTAAACAAGGCAATCAGTTCTGACAGACATTGACCTAATTTGTATTTTTATGGTGCCTTTCACAACCAGGGGCATCTCAAAACACTACTACCAGTGGAGTTAATTTGAACATCTTTGCAGAATCAGGAAATTGACATGAACTTCAAATTTGTGATAGAGTCACACAGCACAGAAACAGGAGCAACAAACAATCTACTGGAAAAACTCAGTGGGGTCAAGCAGCAGAACCACTGAGTTCTTCCAGCAGATTGTTTGTTGCTCCAGATGCCAGGATGTGCAGTCTCTTGTGTCAGCATAGAAATAGACTGTTCAGTCCACACGTCTGTGCGAACTATCAAGCACCCATTGACACCAATCCTACACAATTCCCATTTTATTCTCCCCAGATTCCCATCAACTTCCTGCAGGTTGTGCCGTTCACCTGCACATGGGGGGAAATTTCTAGTGGCCAATTAACCTACCAATCCACACATTTTTGGCATGTGGGAGGAGGCAGGAGCACCTGGGGAAACCTATGCAGTCATAGGGAGAACATGCATACTCCACATGGACAGTACTGCAGGTCAGGATTGAACCTGGATCACTGGAGCTGTGAGACAGCCCTCTACCAGCTGTTGCCCCTGTGCCTCCTCGAATTTGTATGCACTATTCTCCTCGGAAAGCACAGAAGATGTTATCATGAAGACACAAGAGACTGCAGATGCTGAAATCTGAAGCATAAAAAAACGCTGCTGAAAGAACAGCGGATCAGATAGCATCTGTGGAGGCAGAAGGCTGGTTGACATTTCTGATCAAGGCCCTGCATCAGGACTGAAAATGTTATGCCGTATTAGTTACTTTTTAATTGTTCTTATGGTCCAAGATAACATAATTGTTGCTGAACACTGACACCCCTGGCTCTGAAACACTTATACACATTTGCTTAGAAATTGGATTTAGTTGGATAAGTATGTGCTGTGTTTACTCCTAGTTGGCATAGTAGGTTAAACCATTGGCAAATGGCTTTCAATTCTGGTAAGTGCAAAGTTTTGCATTTTGGTAAGTCAAACTAGCGTAGAATTTAAGCAGTGAATGGTCAGGCCCTGGGGAGTGTGGAACAGAGGGTCCTAGGGGTACACGTACCTAGTTCGCTAAAACCAGCGACACAGGTAGACAGGGTAGTAAAGAAGGCATTTGGCATGCTGGCCTTCATCAGTCAAGGGATTGAGTATAGGAGTTGGGACGTTATGCTGCAGTTGTACAAGATGTTGGTGAGACTGCACTTGGAATATTGTGTACAGTTTTGGTTGCCCTGCTACAGGAAAGGCATCATGAAACTGGAAAGAGTGCAGAGACGATTTACAGGGATGCTGCCAGGACTCAAGTTCTGAGTTATAGGGAGAGGTTGGGCAGGCTAGGACTTTATTCCTTGAAATATAGGATATTGGGGGGTGACCATACTGAGATCTGTAAAAACATGAGGGGTATAGAAAGGGTGAACATACATAGTCTTTTTCCCAGGGACGAGGTTTAAGATAGGAGGGGAGAGATTTAAAAGAGACCTAGGGGGCAACTTCTTCATGCGGTGAGTGGTGTGTGTTACGAGCCAGGTTGCTATTTGGTGAAGGTCCCTTTAAGGCACCTGGACGGTAGAGTAGTAGTGTGTGTGTGGTGTCATATCCATTCATTTTTGGAGCAAACAAGTGGAATCCACTCTGTCGTTAACCTGTAGTGGGAAATAGGTAGCTCTGTGGGCAGCCACGTATCGAATGCTTTCGGGGTGGCAGATACTTTGGAACAATGCAATGGAGATCATCGGAGATTGAGGTGTCGTCTGAGTTCCATCGTGGAACATGTG
>JARFYF010000094.1:34090418-34103318 GCA_030265395.1 Rhina ancylostomus | reverse complement strand
GATGCATTTCACTGTGTGTTTCTATGTACATGTGACTAATAAAGTTATCTTATCCTCCTTCATATTTGGTGTTGCTGGCCTTTATTGGCTCCTGATTGAGAAATGGCTTGATCTTAAAATACCTCTCTTTCTCTGCATGGCCTTGCTGCTCCCTTTCCATGGCACTTCCTCCATTATAATTGCCTCACCATCGACAGATGTACATTCAGTTGCTGAGATCCCCGAGCCTAGAATTTCCCAAACCTCTTTGGCTCTCAAACTCTCTTTCCTCTTTTAAGATCGATCTCTATGACCAAGCATTCGATCATTTGTCCTAACATCTGTTGAGGCTTCCCTGTCATATATAGCTTGCTAAAGCCCCTGTAAGATTTTGGAGGTTTTGCCTATTAAAATCCCTGCACATTTGTACAGTGTTATCAACTCTATGTGAATGGAAGTCATTGTTTTTGTTCATCTTTCTTTTCTTCATCAGCATCCTAACCCTTTCCTTATGCTTACATGTCATTGCATTAATCTTCTCTTCATAATTAGCCACCGAACTCTTTGAAATTCTTAACTTTCCCAATTCTTCATCTTCCAATCCATTGCTACTCACTGTCATTCAGCCAAAGTTCCTAGTTTACTCCCTACTTACTGCCAGTCTTTCAAAGTGGTTCCAGTGGGTGGCATCCATGCCCTATTACAATCAGCACTGATGTGTTTCCTCCCATTTTTTCCCTTGCCCGTTGGAAATGTACATGGGTGAGAATTACCAGGACATCTGAATCTTACCCAAAAGTGACCAGTACCATCCTGCACAAGCCATATTCATTTTATGGGTTTGATCATTTGTTTTAGGAAGTATTGGAACATTGGAACTGTACAGTTCACTACAACTGTAGTTGGAACGTATCTAAGTAAAATTGCCTGATAACTGGGAATCAGTGAGATAAATAATACACTCACAAATACACAATTTGCTGTAGAAAATGTCTGCACCACCTATGTCATTACAGCTCTTACAATAAATCTGGAGAACAGTTATCTGCTAACAAAAGACACTCCGAATAGACTGAGAGATGCTTGGAACATATTGCACTATCACAGAGAATACATCTGTTTCTATGACAACGCTCAAATGCAGCATTCTAAAATAGTTCTCCAAAATGATATTTAAATCTTCAGAAATTGAAAATTTATAATAAAATCTGCATCAAGCCAAGTATGTTCCCAATGTGGCTTCTCATCTTTGTATGGATTCTTGAATGACAGTGACTTAAACTATTTAAAAGCAATTAATAATACAGCAACATGTATCCTCATGTAAAAGCAAAATATTGCAGATGTTGGAAATCTGAAACCCTCATACAATGGTATGTACAAACAGCCTGTAAACCTAACCCACATGAAAATGTGTGAAGAATTATTCAAAATGGAGTTAGATGCCATTACATATTTTCATGAAGGAACAATAAATAGGTGTGGCAGTATTGCAAGTCAGTGCTTACTCTGCAATGTCACATTGATTCATTACAAATTGCCCTGCCAAAATGAAACTAGAATTACTTGTAAACAGTTTTATTTAAATCAGTTCTTCAGCTTTCACAGTCTTGAAGGCAAATTTGCATTTTGCACAAAGCTGTTTATTACTTTATTAAACTGATATAGACTATGAACTTAACACCATTAGAAGCTAGCCTAAATTCTGGTGCAGCAATCGCCCCTCATCTCTGCTGGCACCTTCTAAGTGAAGCAAGATGGTGTGATGATTATAGCTAAAATCACAGCGGACCGTTGACCTCATAGTGAACTTTATTTTGCATAGCTTCATTTATTCACTTAATCAGACAATATCAGAGAGAAAGGCAATGTACTGCCAGACTGCAGTAAAGCACATGAATAATCTTGCACAATTTGAATTGCTTTGGCTAAGTGGTTGTCGATGGAGGCTGTGTGCCATGCATGATTAAAAAAATACATATTACTTCGGTAATAGGAAAATGGGTTTAAAATCAATTGTAATCCATTCACAAATAATTCAAAGTGGAACAGTTATGCAGGGTTATGCATGATTAAAACATAATCAATAACTTAATGAGAACATATATACATAAAGGAAAATATTAATGTTTTATTAGAGGAGTGAGATTTACTTTTGTTCTCCTCCAGACGGGAGAGAAATAGAAGACAATAAAATCCAAAAACACTAAGGGGCCACATTAAATGCTTTTCCTCCATAATCACAGTGTTCCACATATCATCACTTTGCGCAGAGCAATTTATTATGATGGCAACTATATCATAAATGCCAATTTATCACAAGCACGTTGCCTTAGATTAGACTAAGGCTATGGGGAATTATTTTAATATTCAAAAGAGAGGACCTAAAGATCTGAACATTTCATGAAGCTTTTCCACACACTGCATTGGGAGAATCAAATTTTTCTTTTATTTTGCTAGATCTAACTTATACCCTTACCCACCCTGGATCTGTCAAATCAGCCAGCAGCATAAAATAATTTATGTATATAGTTGGAATTAATACTGATTTACATGAAATAAATTCAGAGACAAGATACTCTTGCATTCTACCTGCTTGTTAGTATAGTTAAGTTAGTATAGTTCTGATATATATAGTTCTGATAGGAAAAGAATTTTATAGCTATAGGTTTGATCTCCATCAGTCATTTGTTACTTAATTTCAGCTTGGGAAAGAGAATGATGCTGCTATTGATCTCAACACTCCAAAAGGAAAAAAATTATGCAAGCATACAAAAATGACAAGTCAAATGATCAGCTAGTCCTTTGGATCGATCCATGCCACCACAGTGCAACTAAAAGCCATGACCTCCTTTGCCTCCCACTCACCGAAGACATATAATTACTATAAGATAGGCAAAAGAAAGGAGAAAACACCAATTAAGCAGTGCTGTCACACCTGATTGCCAGCATTAACAGTAGCAGATAAGCAACAGAAATGTTCTTGTCAAATAGTCTCCAAAGAGTGACAGTCGAAGATTATACATAATTAACAGATATATAAGTAAAGGTCTGAAGCACAGCGATGCTGTTCAGTTGCGAATTTGGACTGTCCAGTTAAGGTTACTGTTGACATGGACAAATCCAGGTCATCACAACTAGTATTAAACTTACACAATCAGAAACCATCACAGATATGCAACTGATAGATTAATGATTTTTTTTCTTTTTCCTTGAGTTTGCTCCAAGCGTGGCTGTCAGTGTGACTCAAAGTCAGCACAGGAACCTAAAGACCCACACTCATTGTTTCAGGAACAGCTTCTTGCCCTCCGCCATGAGATTTCTGAATGGTCCATGAATTCATGGACACCAGCTCATTATTCCTCTTTTGCACTAATGATTTTTTTTTGTAACTTATAGTAATTTATATGTCTTTATGCCTTTGCACTGTACAACTGCCGCAAAACAACAAATTTCATGACATATGTCTGTGATGATGAACCCGATTCTGATTCTGACATGTCACAGAAGCATACTAAGCTTCAGCCCTTTTAAATCCTGCTTTATGATACTTCCCCACATTCCCCAGGCCCACTTGAGATAACTGAGTGATGGTAGGAAGGTAAATTGATCTAGCAGTGTTTTGCAAAGTTCATTCAATCTAATTAGAATGGATCCTCTGCACAAGTACCTATGAGAGAACAATGATTGGTTCAAGGGTAGGACTTTGGTGAAATAAAAGACAGGATCCAGTTTTGACAAAGAGAGCAGAGAGTCTTCTCTTTGATAATGAGCCAGTAACCATTTTGCTGGAAGAACTGTACCATAAAGCAGCTTAGATGTCTTTATATTATTCGGCAAGAGACACCTCTCTGATTAAATACATTTCCACAGATCATGGGAGTAGTTGAGGAAGACATATTCCATGCTTCAAGAAGTGTGGATAGGCAGGAGTATCAACAATATGCCTAATTGAAGTTTGCATATCAAACAATTTAATCTTTCTGACAAAATCTTTACTCCATGCCAAATGCAATGCTATTCTGATTTTAATCTTCCTTTGATCAGGTAACTTTGCAAATTGGAACCTACTTGTCAGTTTTTGTTTCCTGTTTAAATGCACACAATTTGAAACACTGCTTTGCATCTTTAGCAATTTAATCTGCATTATGACATCTGCAGTATGATATCAATGTGACATGTGTACTGTTTTTTTAATATATTACCAATGGATTCCCTGTAACATGCTCATGATAAGTTAGATATCATGCTGTTTTACCAGGACCGAAGTGTTATACTATGCAATTACTGAATACATTATTGGACTTATAGGGGGATGTTACACCTTTTTATTGCGGCAAAACATCAGGTCCCTGTAAAACCAATGAGTAGATATATCTTAGCTTAATCACTATTAAAGGTGAAATTCAGAAGCTTTACATGTCCTTGCTAAATTCAGAGCTATTACAAATATCCTCGCTCCTGAATCAAGATACATTCTCAATAATACCTTTGCATACAAAATAGAAATTTGGATGTGATGGATGTACACTATATGGTGTGGAACTGGGATAACCAGACATGAAAATACGGGCCACTTCAGAATTTCTTACTGATGATGTTTGTTGAGTAATCCTGATGATTTCTCCCATCTCACGTATGAAGAATATTAACTTTTAATTGTGGCATTCCCAGTCGATATTAATTGGTTAGCCTCGATCAGAATAGAAATCCATCAGTACAATTGTTTTGAGAATCCCTGATCCAGATCTTCCAACCCTGACACTATTCAGTAATCTGAGCTGGAATGTACATGCCAGAATGTCAGACATGGACAAGGATCCAGGTCGACTGTGATTTGAGCTGAGTAAGCATGTGGGCATGTAACCGGATACAGAAATCAGCACCTTCAGAAAACGTAGGAGGAGAGTAGAAAGGTTGACTGCATCAAGTCACACTCTAGGGTAATGACGGATCAATCTTAGGATTCTATCCTTGGCTTTAACACAATGTGGGCTTTCAGGTAACAGCACTTAATTTTGTGCATGTAAGCAAGTTACTTAAATTCATGGGGGCTGATTTTCCTTCATCATTTGCACTGGCTTTAGTGAGGTGCATCACACATTGCATGCCTCTAGCTGAGCATAACTGAAACCACACATCCTTCAGAGTTCAGTGCAGTTGAATGTCTTTGGAGGGACTACTGCCTGAAATTGATACTTGAGCAAAATCCAGCTAGTAACATTTTGAGCTGCTGCAGATCTTGAAGGCCTGCTGCAGTGTATGCGGCCATTTTGGCCTGCTGGCTGCAGTAAAAAATATCCAAAAAATGTCTCCACAAGAGACTATTAACAAATATAAGAGCACATGGAATTGGAAGCAATTTACTGGCATGGAATTGGTTATGAGATAAGAGATGGAGAGCAGGGATAATGAGTGTGTAACCAAATTGATTTAAAACAGACCTGTACTGGATTTGCAGCTTTACATCACACGTGGAAATTATCTCAAGCCATTACTAGAATTTGACACTGCACACAAAATGGCAATGCAACTGTCAGACTGATCATCATATAACTTCCTGAACCCCTTTCCCAGTGCTCATTCTGTTCTAGCACTGCCAGTAACAATGTCTAGAAAATTCAGAAAGTCATATATAATTAATCAATCCAGCAAGACCAAAATGCCAGAATCTATCTTACAAAGGTGAGATCAAGGTGGAATCAGAAGCAAGTCAGAAAATGGAGCCAAACTGGGTTCCACCAGCAGAGAGACATTTACAGCCATGCGCTCATACAGATAATGGGAGGGAGTCCCTCAGCTTCACTGGAGTATCTAACCTTTAATGATTTCTAACCATTTATAACTTGAGCTCTCACCAGTTGAGTTGGGATTTAACTTACTACAGCTCCAGGAAAGACCCTAAAACTGTTGTTGCAGCAGATAAGTAATCCCCTGGAAAATAAGTAACCTCGTAAACAGGAAATACTTTTTTATAAACTGTAATTACTTTTAAGTCTGAAGTAAAAACAGAAAAGACTCAGCAGGTTAAATAATATTTGTGGCAAAAGCAATGGAGTTAATGTTTCAGTTCTGACAAAAAGTCTTCACCCTGAGACATTAGCTGCAAGCTCCTTTTCAGCTGAAGCCTCAGGGGCCACTTTTACCACTGGCCCCTTCCAGGGCCGGCTTGGTGCCACTCTGATTCATAAAACAGCTGTAGCATAAACCAGGTCAATGCAGCCTTGCCCCATCACCCTGACTGACCTTACTCACCTTCTAACTCAGAGTTAACTGTGTCTCAGGACACTGTCAATTTCCTGATGCTGATAAGGTCCGAGCAAAGCTACAGGGCCCTGAATTATGAATGTCGATGTGAAAGTGATACTGATCAGGGTGTTTCGTTGTTTCATCAGCAATTCTCATTCATCACCACAGTTTACAAGAAACATTTTTGATGCTGTTTTCCACATTTCTATAGGAGCATAAAAGAAGTGAAAGGTTTTACTGACAATTGAAGTTAGCTGGGGGTGGGAGGAATAACTTTACTTTTGATTAATTGCAATATGACAAGCAACTGTGCATTTCCTCCCTGAGGTCATTAAAAAGATATTCTTCCAGATTTCTACTAGATTTCAGTCAAATTTCATATGATTAATTCTTTCCCATGTGGTAAAGCAGAAAGCATGTGGCTATACTGATGATAGATACCACATGTTATAATTCACCCAATTACACAGCTAGTTTGAAAAGTTACACAAGCGCATATCATCATTTGTTTAACTGCATCCCAGAAGGATGGCATGTTGATCAATGCAATTTTCTACATTTCCATGATAAGGACGAAGTACTCATAGTTCTCTTGGGGCTGAATTTAAATTGCTTCCCCCAGATGGGCACAGGGTGGTGGCATTTTGAAATTGGCCACACTCTAATTGACATCCTCTTCCCAGCAATACCTAAGCCAGTGCAGCTGTCCCCTGAGATTAGAGTTGTCCTCCCCACAAATCCCCACCATTTCTATTAGGCCCACTGTCCACTGGTTTCCCACAGTCATCCCATGCCCATACGCACGAGACGTGGACGGCACTGCAGATTCCCACATCACAAGGGCCTGCAACAGTGCACTGCCAAGGCCCTGTTCCCAGAACACCTCTGGGAACTCTAACAGCCGGCAAAGGCCCACCCCAGCTTCACCTGCCGTAAAAGCCGTGAGCTTTTCAATAGATTTTAGTTGTGAGATTTAGAAACATTTAAAAGTTATTAAAATAAAATTAAATAATTTATATATTTAAGAAGATAATTATTTACTTCAGGTGTTTCAGATAACTTTCTTTTTAATTGTTAAAAATAGTTTGAAGTAAAGAAAAAACTAAACCAAAATACTGTAAGTAAAAATATCTGTGTATCTAAAAAAAATATCTGTTTTGGGGAAGGTTATCACAAAGAGTGGTACTGTAGGCCATTGCTGATGCTGTCTTAAGTTCATCCTCTTGCTTTTCTGAGCCTAAAGTGATAGCTTCTGGGACTCAGTGGCTATTAAGGAATCTGCTTCTGTAACGTAGATCTTTCTCCTAGATTTCTTTGCCAAAGAGTCACCACTTTAAATACTCTCGATTCATTTTGAATTATTTCCTATATGTTAGTGAATCCCTTTTGCTTAGCCTTTGATGCAGCTTGCAGCAAACTCTTAAAGGACTGCATAAGGTCTTTAATTCAGCAATGATTTTACACTACTTACTGATTTGGTCTACAGCACATTCCCAATAGTTAGTATCCAGGGATCCAGAGTAAGCAAGCATGACTCTGTTCAACTTTTTGTTGCTTCTTGGTTAATTCCTTAGCATCATTTGTTCAGCACATTCTAGAAACTACATTTTCTACTCTTGGACCCAATTGCCCTTAGGTGGCTACAACTGAACCACTGCAAACATGCTCAAGAGTCCTTTACAATGCTCATTAGATAATGGAGTTTGTTATCCAATACTGACAGTATGTATATTCATCCTCAGAGAGCCCCAATGCAGCCAATAAATGAACATGTTATTGTGGTGTCCGCATAAATTTTGAGGTTATACAACATCAACATCATTCAATTGAATTTTTTTCACATGTCAGTGTGTTTGAAGGATAAGCAATAAAAAAGGTTTAACATAGCATTTTTTGTTCCGCTTTTAATAATACACCAAGATCTCCTTGGTCCAGAATTGCCTCAAAATCCACAAGTTGAAGAGTCATTTCCACTTGATGACCCAAAATTTAGAGTTTATTATGTTGGCTTCAGTCCAGTTTCCCTCTGTAGCTCTGTGTAACCTTTCCTTAAAGGAAAGTCAAAGGTTGAGAACAATTGGAAATCATAGTTGTGACCAGGCTACATCCCACCTTGCGTGAATTGATAACTGTGCAATATACAGGTCATTGGGATGGTACTTTGACTAGTTGCTCAACATGCATTTCTGTATTTATAAGTTAACTCTCTATGGCACCCACAAAGCATTATGGGAATAGTTGTCTTTGTGTGTAAAATCCAAGGTGGAATTACATTGCATTTCAACTCAAAAGCTGGCTATTCATTTCTATCAGTGCATGTTGATAATTTATCCTTCATATATTTTCCTTATTGCCTTATTGCCTTATGTGTTGCACATCATCCAACAGAACAGTCAGTACAACATTACAGAAAGGGATAGTTCTGGTCATCTTCCCACAAGTGACATTCATCTGAGCTTACCTCAGGCATGGAAATCAACTAATCTAGGTTTAAACAAAGAAGATACTGTAACACCACATCTAATATAGCTATAGAAATGTATGAAATAATTAGTATAATTAGACTATTCAGCATAAGGCACAAAGTATAGTTTTTCAAGCACAATGATCCAAGAACTTTAATGTTTGACATCACGTTCATTTGGATCTCATTCATCAGTTTTAAAATCATTAACAGGTAACTCAAGACAATGAAGGCTTATTTTCAGTAAAGTAGGATGTGATAGATTTCAAATAACAAGTTTTTGGAAGCTTTATTATTGGAGACCATATGGAATATTCTAAATCTAAATTACATAAATGACATAGTCTAACACAATTACTTGGGTAATTGGGGTTAAGTCCTTACCTAAAGAATAATATTTGTAGATAGTCTGAATAAGGATCCACAGTACACGCAATGGGTTCTCACATAATGAGATTTGCTGTGCTTATTGCTTTAGGCTCAATCTCTGTATAATTTTTATTTGGTGACTCAACCTAATTCCTATTCCACCCTTCTGTTTTTGTTCCTGCCATTTTATGAAGTTCTGGTCATGATTGTTGCTGACAAGACAGAGAACAAAAGTGGGAACACCCTACTTCTCACACCACTTTCCAATTTTTTCTTTGCTTGATATGTAAAGACTGTTACTGAAATGAACACAAAGATTAAACGGTAGAAAATCTTCTATCCTAGATTTTGCACCACTCTGCAACCCTCTGCAGCACAAAATATCAGTCACTGGTGGTGGCAGATACACAATCATTTAATTATCCCAAATACTGCCCACTTTGTCCTTGGGGTGTAACTCTCATGGAATGGGGCAAACAGCATTTTGAGTGATTGCCTCAGGAGCTTGCTGGTTTATTTAAACACTCACTTGGGAAAGGGATGTTCTGCGCATTATTCCATGACCATTATGGCACAAGCGATAGTAACTGTTCACCATTGTTAGAGGATCAGCGATTCAGTTATAGTTTAAAGAATACTTTGACCTGTCAATATTTCAATTATTTCATAGGCTGCCAATTTTCCATTCCTGTTAATTGTTTAGCAAATACCATATCACAGTGTCTGGCTCCCCATAGATTTCTCACTGGTAAGAACCCCTTGGAAGAAGGTCAGACCCAGACCATTAATTATCTACTGAAAGGAAGCATGTAGCTCCCATGAAACCTGAGTACAGCTCAGTTTTCTGAATAATATTTGTCCTGTTCTTACATAGCCCATGAATCCTCCCTTGTAATGCAGGCAAACCCCATGTTACAGGGGGGTTGCATTCCTAGAAAATTATTTGTATTGTGATTTTCTGCAACACAAAGCAGTGTCATCTGCAAATGCATCAGGAAATACGAGTTGTAAAAAAATTGTGTTTATTTATTTACTTTTTTCCACATAAGTTCCATGAGAGTGAATTTTATTCGGCATCTCAAACTTTAATATTAATTATTCTGTTAGTAAAACTAGTTGTAATTAACACTTCAACAGGTAATCAGCATTACTAGGCATTAGAAAAGTTGGAAGTTGAACTTAAAATGCCACAGAATCAAATTTGTAAGCAAAGTCAAATTCAGCTGACTCCAGGAAATACATCAAAGGGTCTCTGGGGAAGAGTCTGCCCTGCCGCACTCCACTCCCACTGGTGTGGTGACTGTGAGGTGACTGAACAGTTGCATCTAAGGACTTCCACTCTGATTCCAACAATAATTTCATCATATATTTAACAGGATTAAAAAAATAAACCCAAATAATTGCCAAATACAAGAACAATCCACAGAGCCAAAGCTGTGAAATGCACAGTTCCAAACTGTTGTGATGAAATGCCTATGACATAAAATGTTAACTCTATTTCTCTTTCCAGAAATGACTCCTGACTTGCTCAATGTATTCAGTGTTTTCTGCTTTTATTTCAGATTTCTAGCATCTGCAGTTTTATTTTTTTTAAATTTTCAGCTCCAATCTATTGCTTTGTGAATTGCTAGCTACAAGCTATGTATTATGCATATTATGCAACCATTAAAACTATTCAATAAGAAGGGAGTGGCAATGGAATGGAACTCTGGTGCCTCTCATGGCCCCCTATTGTCCCACATGTTGAGACAGCATGATAGATGAATTGCTTTAAAGGTTCCGAACACTGACAGTGTCTTTGATGTCGTGCAGTCTGTTGCACATTGACATTACATCTTTGTATCACAGCATGCAGGTTGGCCTGGCACAGTTAGATGAACAGACTGTGTCTCTGAGCAGCCTACAGCTTCCACTGGCCTGCCAGTACTGAGGCATCTCTACTCAGATAAATTTTAATTGGCATTGATGATCATGAAATTTGCAGTTGCAAGATATGTCACTCACTACTCCATGTCCAAGCCTAGAATAGCAGGTGACCAATGGACTGAAAGCTTTCAAAACTCGAACAAATTGATCTTTTAAATGTCTTTTATGCCTTCATTGGAAGGGAGCAATCCTTGAAAGTGAAAGCACTCTTTCCCTGACATTTCTCCTCCACATTGCTGACCTACTCCATTAATTTTATCATTTCTAACATGTACAGTCTGAAGCTTAAATTTAAACTTACAAGTATTTCAAAGGCCAGTGGCAATAACAGAATTAGCATGGGAACCACTACACGTTTGAACTGCAAAGCAAAAGAAAATAACAATATAAGTAATAGGAACAAAAGTAAGGCATTCATCCCCTCAAACCTGCTTCACCATTCAATAAAATCATGGCAATTCTGAACATTAACTTCAAATCCAGTTTCCTAGCTACTCCCCATCACACTTAACTCCCCTTCGGTTCAATATTCAGACTATCTCAGGCCTGAATATATTCAAATCAGCCCATGGAGTAGAGCAATCTGACAACTTTCAACCCTCTGTGAAAAGAAATTCTGCAAGTTTGGTTTCACCACCGCAACAGTACAGTTGTAGCAAGACTTTACTACTTTTATATTCTACCCCCTTGAGTTAAGGTAAACATTCCATTTGCCTTTCTAATTATTTGCTCTGCTTGCATACCAACTTCCTGTCTTTCATGTGTGAAACTACCAGATCACTCATACACACACATTGTATAGACTCTTTTCATTTCAGCAATGTTCTGCTTTTCAATGCTTCATGCCTATATCCTTTTGCAGACTCTATGTCTTCACACAACTTGTTCTCTCACCTTTATTTAAATATTTTGACACTTAGCCATTTCAATTGAATTATTAAAATAGATTGTAAATAGCTGAGGATTCCTGTCACAGTATGTTGACAGGCCAACTAGAGGGAATGCCATATTAGATCTAGTATTAGGTAATGAACCAGGTCAGGTGGCAGCTCTCTCAGTGGGTGAGCATTTGAGGGACAATGACCACATTGTCATGGACAAGGATAGGAGCAAAGAGGACAAGAAAATATTTAATTGGGGAAGGGAAAATTATGAGGCTATAAGGCTAGAACTTGCAAGTGTGAATTGGGATGACATTTTTGAAGGGAAATGTACTTTTGAGATGTGTTGTTGTTCAGGGATCTCTTGCAGGATGTTAGAGATAAATTTGTCCCGGTGAGGCAGAGAAAGAATGGCAGGGTGAAGGAACCGTGGTGACAAGGGAGGTGGAACATCTAGTTAGGAGGAAGAAGGCAGCATACATAAGGTTTAGGCAGCAAGAATCAGATAGGTCTCATGAGGAATATAGGGTAGCAAGGAATGAACTTGAGAAGAGGCTGAGGAGAGCAAGAAGGGGACATGAAAAGGCCTTGGTGAGTAGGATTAAGGAAAACCCCATGGCATTTTTCACTTATGTGAAGAGCAGAAAGATGAAGGGAGTAGAGGTAGGACCGATTAGGGATAAAGGTGGGAAGATGTGCCTGGAACCTGTGGAAGTGGGCGAGGTCCTCAATGAATACTTCTCTTCAGTGTTCACCAAGAAGAGGGGCCTTGATGACACTGAGGACAGTGTTGGTGAGGTTAATGTTCTAGAGCATGTTGATATCAAGAGAGAGGATGTGTTGGAGCTGTTAGAAAATATTAGGACAGATAGGTCCCCAGGGCCTGACAGAATATTTCCTAGGCTGCTCCGCAAGGTGAGGGAGGAGATTGCTGAGCCTGTGGCTAGGATCTTTGAGTCCCTGTTGTCCACGGGAATGGAGGGTGGCAAATGTTGTCCCCTTATTCAAAAAAGGTTGTAGGGATAGTCCAGG
>JARFYF010000094.1:34051262-34062241 GCA_030265395.1 Rhina ancylostomus | reverse complement strand
ATAGAGGGAGTAGAGTAGGACGCCGAGGATGCAGCCTTGTGGGGCACCAGCGTTGAGAATAATTGTGGTGGAGGTGTTGCTGCCTATCTTTATTTATTGAGGTCATGAAGTCGAGGATCCAGTTGCAAAGGGAAGTGTTGAGTCCCAGGTCTCAGAGTTTGGTGATGAGTTTGCTTGGAATTATAGTATTGAAGGCGGAGATGTAGTCAATAAACAATAGTCTAACGTAGGTGTCTTTACTGTCCAGATGCTCCAGAAATAAGTGTGGGGCCAAGGAGATGGCATCCACTGTAGACCTGTTTCAGCAGTAGGCGAATTGCAGTGGGTTGAGGTCTACGAATAGGCCTGTAATCCTTGTAAGGCCTGCTGCTTGCTCTATCTCTTGCCCTCTGTCAAAGGGAGATGAAGTATACTTCCCTTGCTTGAATAGAAGGCATCAATGATTAGTGGATGTCAAGCTGGCAGATTTTGCACACATCCCAGCCTAAATAGAAATAGGTATAAAAAAATTAAAACCTACGGTTACCTTGTCAGCCACTGGTAATATAATCTTTGCCTTGATTTAAGGTGGCAGATGGTGTTTGCATTAGATGGGATATTTTAGCGAGAGGGTGGTCACTGAAGCACAGACACATCACCTGTTGTTCCTTACTGATGTTCTTCACTGAATGCCCTGCTGGTTATGTCTTCTCCTCCTCCTCCTGAATATTCCAGAAGATTGCTCCCTATTCATTCTCCTGGAGGTGCCATCTCCCGCAGGAATATCCATTGTACGTGCATCTGGGAGCAACTAGTTTGTTCCGAAGCCATAAAGTCAGCAAAAAGTCCTTCAGCATTCACCACACTCTTCCTTGCAGACTTTGGTGATTAAAAAGGAAGTAACAAACACTTGTACAATTCTGACAGCAGTCAGTAGATACCAGTTAGCAACTCACCATAAGGTCATTAATGATCCCTTTAAAAGGCACTTGGTGGTGAGATTTTCTTGCTGTTGAATGCATGATAAACTTTGTAAGGTTCAAAGAGGACATTTGTTGGGATTTGAGCTCCAGTAGGACAGCACAAGCATCAGATCAGTGTTACAGGCTGAACAATGGCATGGTCTGCTTTTGCTGAAGATTTTCACTGACAAGAGCTATGCGTATTTTAATGCTCTTACCAATATGTCACCAGGGACAATTTAGAACATAAATCTGCATGGGCATCAGATGCTAATCTGGAATGTAAATGTCACTCCCAGCATTCAACATACACTTGCTACAGATCCACATGTTATGCCTCTAGCCACTTACTATGAAATTGTTAAATGTTCAGGTACACTTACCTCTTTATGTGGTTAATTAAATAACATTAATAAGTAATTCTCCACAGAATACTAGAAGAGGTTCATTCAAAATGGTTTGATATCTGAAATCAGAAAATCCATTGAGATAGGTTAATGGAAGAACAATATCTTGCAGCAGCAAATAAAAATCAAAAGAACTGCAGATGCTGGAAATCTGAAACAAAAACAGGAAATGCTGGAAATACTCAGCAGGTCAGCAGCATCTGTGGAAAGAGAAACAGTTAACGTTTCAGGTCCTCGACCCTTCATTAGAACTGGGAAAAAGAGAAAACAAGTCAGTTTTAGGTAGCAGAGAATGGTGCGGGATGGAAGGGAAGAACAAAGTGAATATCTTTGATACGGTGAGAACAGATGATTAAATGTGGCAGATGAGTAACTGTTAAGACCAGGTTAGGTTTCTTTGTCTGCAATGTGTTCCTAATGGTAACATTGTGTAACATGGCCAACAAGTCTTGACTGGACAAAAAAAATGAGCCAAAAAACTGGCAGGTAGAAATGGCCAGTTCTGATATAGACTGAAAGAAAGAGTGAATTACATAAAGAATTCAAGGTTGAGTACTGAAGGCCCGGATAGAAAATAAAAAGTTGTTCAACAGGCTTGCAATGGGCCATGTTGCAATGCTACAGGAGGCTACAGACACAAAATGCTGGAATTGCCCCAACAGGCTAGCAGCATCACTAGAGAGAGAAAAATCAAATAACATTTCAAATCAATGACCTTTCATCAAAACAGCTCCTGGCTTACTGTGTGTTTTCTGTATTTTCTAATTCTATTTCCAATTGGATCACATGAATTAATTCACTCTTTTAGATACTCCAGGCACTTTTTGTTTAGATTTCAGATGTCCAGGGTCTGCTTATTTTGCTTCTGATTGCTTCCCAATTAAGTTTTTATTCCTTGCTGTTGAGGGAGCCATTTAAGTAGCTTATTCCCCACACTCCCGTTTTGTGTAATAGGCATAGTTGAATAGAGCAGTATGTTTTGCTGAATTCCGTTGTGCTTAGGACCATTGATTACCTTTTTGATTGTGAGAAAGAACAACAGTTCTTTCTTTTCTCCCAAATTCCTCCACTACGGGGAAACATTTTAAGATGCTTCACTTTAAGGAACCCAATATTCCAGATGTCAAACAAAAAAAAATAAGATACAAGGCAAAGAGGAAGCTTAAGAGAAGTTCTTTTGAGCAGATTTTTGAAGGAACAGACAAAGACAGCTGGCCAGACGGCAATGAGCAGAGAGCTTAAGGGAGTGGTGGAGCTGATGGGGCTGAGCACAAGGAGAAACTGGGTAAGCAAGAGTAGGTGATTAAAATAGGAACAAGACCAGGAACGAATTTCAAAGTAAAATGCTAGAAGTAAGATGATGATGATATAATGATGACGATGATGATGACGATGACGACGACGATGACGACGATGATGACAATGAAATGGTTGTCATTATGGTTGTACATTGAAGGAATAACCAGCATCAAGCTGAATGGGTCAATGGCAGTAAGTGTTTCAATGCCTGAAGGATGATGTGGTCTACTATCTGGGGTAGATTATGGCAACCTTCTCATGATCAACACAGTACCCCTTAGCAATGTAATGTTGCTCCAGCATTTGGAGTCCAACAGTTAGCAAGTTATTCATGTTAACATAATTTCCTTCATAGGGTGAGTAATTACTCACTCTGGGCCCACACTCCTCACAGGTAATGAATCTCCACTTACCATATTACAACTTAACCTGCCAGGAAGCATAATTAAGCTGTCTGTGATTAATCAGATTGTTGCTAAATACAATGCAGCTCCCATCTTCTTACAGGAAGCATACTACAAGTCACCTGATAAAATAATAAAGGTTTTGGTCTGACGGACTTTAATCCCAGCAAGACCCAGGGCCTTGCAGCCTTGGTCAGAAGAGAAACTCAACGTTGCCAGATTGTTTGCAACCCGAGCACATTGCATTACTCTGGGCCAATGCTCTACTCATTTTCTCAGTGAGGCAGGGTCTTCAGCAATGCCAGCAGCTGCCACATCAGTGTAACTTATCTTTGCACTTTAAACAAGTTGTTGGCAGTAAGTAAGTTATTTTCAACAGTGCTATTGTCTTGAGAATATTTTGTAAATCAAATGATGCTTGACAACCTTTTACATAGGTTGTTAATGTACATGTCACTGTATCCCCTGTTTGGCTGCACTATAACTTTCACTCCAAGTCGATGCTGATCCATGAGATATTTTTACCCTGGACATGCCCACTTCAGACTGCTACCCAGGGCCAACAGAAGGAGCACCCTGAGGTGGCTGTTGGTGGGGCACAGGTTAACATGTTGCCTGAGGGGCCAGTGTGGGAGGTGCCCTTGTGGGGAGAGCATCAATATCCTGAACCTGCACACCAGCAAGCTTCTCTTCTGAGTATACAATGGTGCTGGCACTTGGACTGCTTCACCATAGTCACCCAAAAGATTCGGATCACAGTCTGGTCTTTGCTGTGTTCACTACTCTCCTCAGTTTGTATTGTGCGCAGTCCAAGCAGGGCTCTGCCAATGATGAAGAGCAATTTGAGTGAGGAACAAAAGAAAACAGGAGCAGGAGTAGGCCACCAGGCCCCTCAAGGCTTCCCTACCATTCAATACTATCATGAGATTGATCATGATCATAATTCCAGAGATTCAAACCCTTCTACAAATAGAAAGTTCTCTGCAGTTCCATTTTAAATCAACTTCCCTTAATCTTCAAAGGGCATCCTGTTGCTCTTGCAGAAAAGCAATGAGTTTCGGCATACCATAATGCTGCTTGTACATGAGAGCAAAGCACTCATGTGTAGCGTCCCTCTGTGAAGAACAGCCAGCTACTGATGTGCATCATCTCTTTGCTCCCAGATAGCCAGGAGCTGTTTATGGATCCATCGAGAATAGCAAACTGCTCACCAGTGCAATCTCTCTGCTCAGTGAGGACATCAAGCTGCTCTCTGATGACACACCATTACTTGTTTTGAGTTTCAAGCGGCTTCCATGTGTTAGACCTGCAGTTGGATCAATTTAAGACTACGTAGAATAAAAAGAAGCTTCACGGTAGCCTCCACCTGTGGATCTGCAGCACCTTTCCATACACCAGTAGGCCCTGTGTGACGGGATTGTCGGTGAGAATGGCTTCCAGAGTGGAGATCGTAGCTTCTTGACACCACAGAATCTTCTGTGGAAGTATGGAGAGGGATTCCTCTAATCTCTCTGCCATTTCATATGGAGGTTCTGACAGTAAGCTCAGTGCCTATCCCCATTGGCCTTATCAGGACAGTATCCTAATCATGACCCTCACCAGAATCCTCCATGTATGGTGTATGGACCAGCCTTCCACGGAGCCATCACGTCATATTCCTTATGCTCAGTGCCAGACTATAGCCTGCTTGTGCTCAATGCATCTCACTGTAACTTGTCTCTAATCTGCTAATCCCACTGCCAGTCTCTGCTGTGGAGTATCAGAGACAATGACACACCGTGTTCTTCATCATCTCCCTCCTCCCCCTCCCTGTCCAATGCCCCCCTACGTACTTCTCTTGATCCTCCTGCTCCGTGTAGTCTGATAAGGAGAAGGGAATGCACGGTCCATCCCAGCAACCTGCAAAGACAAAACAGAAGATAGTTGCACATAAACCGCAGTAGAATACCTTTATGAAGATGCAGCAGCACCAATGGTAATGATCAAATCAAATTAGATATTGTAGCCACAACAAAACATTAATATTAAGCATACATGGAGGATTGCCTGGAGCACTTGTAGTGGAGGTAGTTTGCAGTTCAGTTGTCCCACCCCTCTGCCCATCAGTTGCAGAAATAATAGAAACATCAAATTTTTTAAACAATTGTTTCAACAATTAAAGCTTGCTAATTCTGTCTTTTCTACTACATGCACAATGAAGTTATATCATCCCGTAAGATAGTTAAATACTTTAAATTGTACATGTTTAGTGGATAATGATAGGAATTATGTTAGGTCAGTTTTTGTTAAACCTTTTTACATCAAAGCCTATTAATCAACATGTTATTCAGATAACAGTGAAGAATCTCAGGCTGTGCTTTGCTTGCGAGACTAGGATTGCCAGTTATTACTGCAATTCCACATGACTTTATAAGGAACTCATGTTATGCTTCCTTGTTCATTCTGAAAACATAATGTATTAAAATTTAATCAGTGCATTCTGTAAATGACATGTTCCATTTTATATAACTCCCCACAGAAAATGTTGTATGACTGCCCTTTTTTGCCTAGTTTAAAAGGGTAAAAAGACCTAATCTTATTATTTTAATCCTTTGACTGATATGGAAGGTTTTTAATTAAGTGACATGTAATCTACAGCATGAGGAGCAGAGATCAGATTTTATCTGTTAGGTTTGATGGATAGATGGAATGAGCAATGATGTAAAGAAATATCCTCCGGACCAAAGAGAGACAGTAAAGTTCTATGATTTACTTTAATTTACTTTACCACATCAAAACCCTTTTTGCAAAAATACTATGCCAAAAATGCATATGATGATTTAAAATCAATCTTTGATATTATGGATTCTTCTGCTTTGTGTATTAGAAGGAACTTCTGCTGGACTTAATGGACAAACTACTAGTTTTTAGTGATGCATTATGTTTCCAAAGACATAGGCTGCAAAATTTTACATTGTACTGTTGGCTTACTCAGCATTACAGGGATTGATTGATTTTCAATTTAGTTCATGAATTATGAACACAAAGTTATAGTACAAGGCTTGCAGCAGTTAGGCAGCAGCTCTTGGATATCTCCTCATACCTCCCCCTTGACGATAACCCCACCGACAATCAACAGGACATTGTCGCCCATAGCGTCACAGATCTCATCACTTCAGGAGATCCCCCCCTCCACAGCCTCCAACCTGATACTTCCCCAACCCTGTACTGCCCCTTTCGAGCTCCCACCCTGAGTCCATGTGAAAGGTCTCGATCTGAAACATCGACTGTCCATTTCCCTCCACAGCTACTGCCTGATCTGCTGAGTTCCTCTAGCATTTTATTTGTTGCTTCAGATTCCAGCATCTGCAGTCCCTCATGTCTCTGTAGTACAAGTTGCACTGCTCATTAAATTGGATAATGTAAAAGCACATGTGTTGTACTTTCATGCTGGAAGTATGCAGTGAGGTCAGTCCCTGATATCAATCCTCAATCAAAGCTGATTTGATGAATGATCTACCAACCTGGGGTCCATCGATCTAGGCAAAGCAATAAGTGAACAATGTGCAGGAACAGGTCACAACAGCAAGAAGAATCCATCTCCCCATCACCGCCACCAACTCTCTTGTATTTATAAAGAGATATACGAGGGCTGGAGGATTGTTGTGCAGGAGCTAAATTGATTGCAGAGAAGTAATGCCGTGTTTTGAGTTGGCAGATTTGTAAGGCTTATGCTAAAGGTTCAGTAGATAAGAGAGCTTACATGATTGTACCTCTATTGAAAGGGGGAGAAGAAATGGAGATCTGAATTATGTGGCAAGAGCTAGAGGAGGAGGAAATGGAAGACTTTCAGCCTGGTGTGCATGATTAATACAGGAGAATTTGTTGCCCATTAACCTTTTAGAGAAGATATACTTGAATAGACTCCATTTTTCCAAAGATGGCCCTGTAGAGATCAGCTATATCGAGTATCTGGGCCTGCAGATGTTCTGTGGGGTCAGAACTGCTTTTCAGTGACGGTCAAAGGAAGTGTGATACTGAAATTCTGTATTACTGACATAGTCAAAACAGATTCTGAAGGCATAAATCACACATCACAATTTGCAATGTAAGGGAGGTTGTGGGGGCACTCTACTCAAGGAAAGATACAGTCACCCTGTTCTCTGTGAGTAGAAAGCAGCAGGAGGTGTGGCCCCAGGAATTCACTGGGTCAGGGGGAATTTCCTATGGTGTAATGTTATTGACAGCAACCTAATTGAATTGAGAGCCCTATAGCAAAACAACAAGATACTTTGGATCATAACGTATATCACTATAGGAAGGATGTGGTTGTGCTGGAGAGAGTGCAGAACAGATTCATCAGGATGTCGCCTGGATTGGAAGACTTCAGTTAAGGGGAAAGATTGGCTTGTTTTCCCTGGAGCAAAGGAGACTGAGGGATGACCAGAGAGAGGTATATAAAATTATAAGAGGCAATAGATGGGGCAGATAGGAGAATCTTTTTCCCATGACAGGCTTTTCAAAGACAAGAGGGCATGGGTTGAAGGTGAGAGGAAGGAGCTTTAAAGGAGATTTGAGGTGAAAGTGTTTTACACAGAGAGTGGTTGATATCTGGAACTCACTGCCAGAGGAGGTGGTGGAGTCAGATACAATCACCCAGTTCAAGAGACATTTAAACAGGTATTTAAGTAAACAAGGCATAAAAGAATATTGACTGAATGCAGGCAGATGGGATGAGTTTAAATAAGCAAAAAGGTCAATATGGACTTGGTGGGCAGAAGGACACATTTCTGTGCTGTACAGCACTATGCCTCTATAACTCTTATGCAGGTATATTTTGTTGAGCTTTTACAGCCATATCGTCATACAAAGTGTGGCTAATCATGGATAAAGCTATTCACTCAAGCTCTGGATTTTGCACCCATGCCATGGTGTCACAATATGAATGACTGAACACTAACTGTCTTGAAGCAACAGTTTGATTGCCTGGAATAAAAAACAGGAAGTGCTGGAAATAATTTATTATATTTCAGATATTTCAGTTTTTGATTGTCTGGGCACAGTGCAGCAGAGAGCAGTTCAACTTCATGATTGCATATTGTGATTAAGTGTGCTCAAACCTTAGCAGCTGTGAGGGAGGTTCCTGCAACAGGTTAATACTGTTCCTTTCCTAAAATACTTAAACAGAATTATAATCCTAAATTGACTAGTTTATTGTACCATAACTATTTTTCAGTAGCTGTCCAAGCAAATGAATTGTGGAAAGTTGTGTTTAAGCCTTTCGTGATGCCATCTGTTACTTCAGGAGATTACATTGTCTGTATTGTCTCTCTTGGTGCACTACTACATTGTTTTATCATTGCAATGTAGTGTGACCAATTAGTATGTAAATAGCTGCATGAAACAGTGGATATCAAATATTGTTAAGCAACCATTTAAAAGACATTGAGTCTGATTTATGTTTAAAATAGTGATTTTCCATGGCAACCGATGTTTATAATATGAAAAGAATCTCACACAATTGTGTTTTTTAAATATGGATTTGAACACTTAACATTGTTAGGAAATGTAATGTTACTGTATAATTGAAAATTATGAGGACAAGCACATTCTATTCTATCTTCTTTTACTTATCAATTGACTTCACCTGTCCTGCAGCCTCGAGAAAGAATGAAGCACTAGTATTATTAGAAAGCTTTCATATCCCTGTCACGACATAACAAAGTAGTTCACAGCCAATGAAACTCACTTGATGTGTTACATTGTAAAAAGGCAATGGACAATTTGCAAATGACAAGCTTTCACAAATTATAAAGTGATAATGATTAGATCATTTGTGTTATTGAAGTTGTGGAAGTGATAAATATTGGCCAGGACTCTGGAGAGCCCTGGTCAATGATGCCTTTTACATCCATCAAAGGCAGCAGGTGGGCCTCAGTATGGCATCCCATCCAATGACTCCCTCAATCCTCCACTAAAGTATCAGCCCATATTTTTGTGTTTATGCCATAGGAGTGGGATTTGAACCAATAACCTTTTGACTCAAATGCAAGAGAACTCATCCAACAGCTGACAGAGCACAATGCAGTTGATTATAACCTGACAGAGATTCCCCTCCTCTTCCACCCAACAGGCAGATGCCTCCAATCACTATCTCTCCACACAACACAGTCATAATCAGGAACTCAGCAATTGTAGGTTGTCAAGCTTGCATCCATTTGCGGCAATGCATTGGCAACCCATTACATCATACAACAGTGCAAACATCGGAGTTAAACACAGTCAGGCTACATAATTATCAATGGCATTGGCATCTAGTACTCTATTTGATTAGCCACAGGAGAATGATATAATTTTCTTACAATGCATCAGTGATTTATCTTTGCTGGAATATTAATTGAAATATTGATTATTCAGAAGCATAGACCTCAGTGTTCAACTTAAATACTTTAGCACTTAGGCCATTCTTCTCTGACATTCCTTTAGGTTGTACAAGTATGGATGTTTCATGTAGAAACATTCCTATTGATTAGTGCACTATCTGATATTATCTATACTGCATATTAATGGTGAGTTACCATTTTGGGCTAAATTAGCTGTTCTCAACGGGAGTCAAACTTTACAAAGGCAGCAAGTGATGACACAATTCAGGTTAATGTTCATCCATTCACAAGCAATCTGCTGACGTTCACTCGCCAGATTCAGACCTTAAGAATAATCATTTGGATGAAATATCAGAGAAGACTCACAGAGATATGCTACATGGATTAATGGAAAAAGAAACAGAAATCCTCCCAGAAATGGTGGACAACAGCAAATCTAGCATGAATGAGAAAATTTAAATGGTAACACAGAAATTAATGGACTGAAAGTGGATAAATCCATAAGACCTAATGACCTGCATCCCAAAGATTTCAAAGAGGTGCCGATGGAGATACGGATGCTCTGGTTGTCAGCTACCAAAATTTCATTGGTACTGGAACAGTCCCCATAGATTGGAGTAAATTCAACTATTTATGAAATGCAGGAGAGAGAATATGGAAAATTAGAGGCCAGTAGAAATGAAAATGCTGGGGTCTATCATCATGGATTTGGCAATTGGACACCTACTGGAAAGTCACATAAGGATGGGGCAGATTGAACATGGACTTATAATAGAGGAATTGAGACTGACAAATCTGTCAACAGATTTTTAGGTTGCAACTAGCAGTATTGATAAAGGAGAATCAGTAGATGTGGTATATTTGAATTTACCACATTTGGATTGGTTAATGGACAGAAGGTAGAGAGGGGAAATAAATAGACCACTTTTAGTTTGGGAGGCCATTACAAGTACGGTGCTGCAGAAATCAGTGCTACAGACTTAGCAGTTCATATCCACGTCAATGATTTGGAAGAGGGGACCAGGTGTAATATCTCCAACTTTGCTGACAATACAAAGCAGATTGGCTGTGTGAGCTGAGGATCCGGAGAAGCTTCAGAGGGATATAGGCCGGTTATGTGAATGGTGAGGTCGTGGCAAATGAGATATAATGTGAGAAATCGTTAGATCATCTACAAAGGTAAAAAAAATTGAAAAGCAGATTAAGAGTTTCTGGTATTCATGGTACACAGATCCCTGAAAATCAACTGCTGGTACCACAAGCAATTATGAAGGCAAATGGTACGTTGGTTTTCATTGCAAGAGCATTTGAGTGCAAGAGTAAAGATGTCTTACTATAAATATCTAGGGTCCTGGTGAAACCACATCTGGAAAATTGCAAACAGATCTGGTCTGTTTGTCTAAAGAGGAAAATACCTGCAATTGAAGGGAATAAAACAGATGGGAGTTATGATCCTATAAGGAGAAAGTGAGTGGACTGGGCCTATACTTCCTAGAATTTAGAAGAATGAAAGATGATTTCATTGAAACATACAAATTCTAATCAAGACTAACAGGAAAGATTCAG
>JARFYF010000094.1:34035623-34048760 GCA_030265395.1 Rhina ancylostomus | reverse complement strand
TCTCTCCACTGCATCTGTTCTCAAGGTGACGCTTTCTGCTCTAGCCCTATGAAATATCCTCCTTCAGGAAACATGGCTTCCCATCTCCCATGGTTGATGGAGCCCTCACAAGCATTTTCTCCATTTCCTGCTCATCTGCTCTTACTCTCCCTCTTCCCTGATGGAACAGAGACAAGAGTTCTCAGAGTTCTTCCCTTTCACTCCACCAGCCTCCACATCCAGCATATTATCTTCACCATTTAGAACAGAGAATGGCACAGCACTGGACAGGCCATTCAGTCCATAATGTTGCGCTGATCTTGATGCCATGCTGATGACTTCTACCAGCTCCAATGGGTTCCCAACACATATCACATCTTTCCCTTGCCAGCCACCCCCCACTTTTTTGCTTTCCACTATGGCTCCCTCTGGTCAGTTGTTATTCTACATATTCAAATTATCAAGAACTCCAAGCAGCATCATGTCCTTGTGAAGTCATAGGTAAGGCAGTATTTGTGTAGATACTGAACCATACCAACATAAGCATAAATGAATTTGCTTTGATTTTACTCAATACTATTTGGGGAGCTTGATGAATATTTATGTTGAAATTTACAAGAATGAACATGTGAGGTTGAGTTTGTTAAAATGCTGGCTGTGCATGACCTAAAGAGAAATTAGCTTTACAGAGTTAAAGTCATTCAAATTAGACAAACTCACATTTTATACAAAGACTGTCTTAAGGCTTTTCCAGATTCTTGGGGATGATTGCGTTTGTGCCATTTTGGGGCACTACAATGCCTTGAGAGCTCCAGAATGGTATTGGTGGTACATGGATGTGGTTGAGCAAGTTGGCTGGATGTCATATTATGGAGTGCTTTAGCTCTTACACAGTGAGCCTTCTACCAGATGTATGGACTGGAGGCAGACCGAGACATCAGTTGGAGTGCAATGCTAATTTCAAACCAGCGGTGCCATACTGAAATACAGTTAATGCTGCCTTTTAAACTGTTTTATATTCACCTGTTGGAAGGACCAATCGTCCATAAGTTTCATTAGTGCAGGCCACTAATATATGGGCCTCTGTTGCAGTCAATGAATGATGTTGTTAGTACTGAATAGGAAATTATTGTGAGAAAGCAACACTGGAGAATGGCAGACAGGAGTGTTTCCCAGGAGCTGATACCAGTGCTTTTCTCAGATATTTTAATGACTTAGACTTGGGTGAGGAGGTTAAAATTTCTAAATTCATCAATGACATCAAGTTTGAAAGTGTAGTAAATAGTGAAGAGGATATTGCAAGGAGACATAGACTGGATGAATGGGCAGATTTGTAGCAGATGATACCCAAAACTGAACTGTGAAGTGATATTTTGGAAGGAAGAACAAGGAGAGACAATATAGATGAAATAGCAGGGTTCTAAAGGGGGTGTAGGAATAGAGGGACCTGTGTAAAAGGCCATTAAAGTGGTGGGGTTTATTGAGAGAATGGTTACGAAGCATATAGGCTTAACACAGAGGCATCAAGTGCTAAAGCGGAAAAGTCATGCTGCACCTGTGTAAAACACAGGCCACAACTGGAGTATTGTGGTCACCTAACCTTTGGAAGTATATGAAGGTCCCAGAGACAATGATGCAAAGACTTATTGGAATGATGTCAGGGATGAGGGAACTTAGCAAAGTGGTTGAACTGGAGAAGCTGAGGATGTCCTCCTTTAGAACAAAGCAGCTTGAGAGGAGATTTGATAGAGGTGAGGTGAACAAGGCCATTTCTAGTTTAGACCAAGGAAATGGAGAGTAGCTCTTCCCATAAGCTGAAGGTTCAAGGACCACAGAATATGGAATCAAAATTTTAGGTCAAAGGTTCTTGAATGTGCTGAAAAACTTCATTACATGGAAAATAGCCATGATCTGGAATTTACTGTTGGCAATAGAAATGGAAACAGACCCAATCGTTGTCTTCAATGAGGAACTGGATATAAGCTCGACAGAGAATAATGTGCAGAAGTAAGGGAAAAGAGTGGGGGTATGGAACTAACAGGTTTGTTCTGTAAAGAGCTGGCATGGACTCAAGGGCCAAACATCCTCTTTCTGTACCAGAACTATTCCACAGTTTTGTGAAATCTGCTGCCAATTGATTCATTTGCATTCAGCTCTCAGAATATGTTTTAACTTCCAGTTCTCAGATGCTGCTCTAAGTGGAAGAAAAAAGAAAATGACTCTTTTATCAGATTCCTCCACATCAAAGGTGAAAATTAGTCTTTGAGAGTTATCACTTTAAGTGATTGAATGGTTTACTTTTTTGAAAGACTTTTGCTTTTTTATTCTTAGTTCATTCTTTTAGGCACATTACAAAAAAGATGAAGGATTGAATCAATCCCAATGCTGTTTCAAGAAGTTCAGAAACTTGTCATAATTTTTTCTGAAGATGTATTTAGATGCATTCATTCTATGATTATGGATCACAGGCAATTACACAAGAATAATATGATGGCATCATATTAGTAAAAATCAAGTTGATAATGTTCACTGGAAAAACCTTTTTCAATTATGTGTTAATATTTAAAGTTTCCAATTTCAAAAGAAGTATTTGGAATGCATAATGTGTAGTGATAAATGCTGCAGATATTTTTAATGTGAGACATCTTTTGATATCACAACTGGCACAATCCTCCATCAACATAAATAAGTCAATTTTAATATTGACAGTAATGTCCTCAAATACCAATAGCCCAACTGAAAATAAAAACTGGGCGTAATTGGTTATTATGAATGTTCTATAAATTATTACAAATCCATGAAATACCTATAAAATTTGATAATCTACTAAATAGATTAACAACTAATGTGTACAAAAACATTGTGCAAAGTCAGAAGTGTTGCATGACAGCATGGAAATGTAGAATTTCTATAGAACTGAACTTCACACAGAACGAACAATAGCAAACTGGGTTTCAAGTGTATATTTTTGTGCTGTGATGGAAAATATTAGTGAACACAGGCTCTTCACTCTACATTTAATAAGTGATAAGCTGGTATTCTTCCTGCAATTGACATAATGTTGAATATAGTTACAAACAAATTGATTAACCAGAGCATTCCCATGCACCATCTTGGATCTGATTATAAAGGTGGCAATCTGCTTCATGTGTGAAGCCTGATAGGAAGACTTAACACCAAGTAAAATACAGCGAAGGCAAATTGTTATGTACTATATATAAGCAACTGCATTAGAATCCATTTTATTTTTCTGAATCTCAAAACGACATTATCCACATTGAATTACATGGCGAATGATATAAAAACAAGAATATAGAGGAAGTATAACCACTGAATAATTCTGATATCAAAAGTGGGAAGTCATGGTTGGAGGGGGCCCCAGTGGTGGTGAAACCCAGAATAATAATGGAATATATTTCTCAAAGCACATTTAATTTCTGCTCTGTTTCTCTTGTAGAATACACTTACAACTCTTTTATGGAATGTAAATTGCTTAAACATATAAGATTATCATATGGGATATTATCTATTGGCACAATATGTACCAGCCTGCAAAACGATGATTTAAGTGTGGTGCAACATTTGCTCTCCATGTGTTAGGAATGCTGAGAAAAAAATGTGGACATATACTCCCCAAACAGATACATGAATAAAATGGGAATTTTATTACAGAATAATGTTTGCCAAACATTTTATGGGCATGAGGAGAGGGACGAAAACAAGGATTGAAAATAAGTTGAAACTAATGATGATTATTATCATTAATAATGGCTGAGATGTTAATTAGCTGGATGAGAAAGAACTAAGACAAGGTCATTGTTCCTAATGATTGACATAGTCATTGAGCCAGGTTTTGAAACAATATGGGAAAAAAACATTTTCAGGCTTTAGAATAATCTAAACTCAGTCTACTTAATAGCTTTCCGTGCAAAAATACTTTGATATTTTCTTTTATACTTCAGTTACCAAGACTTACTGAATAGTGGAAATAAGCACTTTCCAAGTGATCACCACTACAATATTGTCTTTTAACCATTTTAGTCCAATGTGGGTATCCTACTGCAACTAAAATATAAAGCTCCTGTTACAATTGCAGAAAATCTCATTTATACCCTTCATATGACCTTGGCATTTTCCCTGAGGAAGATGGACAGAAGTGGATAAGTTATTCTGTTTCTTTATATCGCAGCTACAGACTTCTGTCCAAGGTCACTTTATCTATACTTATTTAGAGAAAGAAAAGCTTTCATTCCATACTAATTCCCAGAAAAACTCTACAGTGCCGTTGAGACTGTCATGGAACCAGACAGACAATGAAATGCAGATCTGCTGTGACCCAAATTGCACAACTCTCTCAACAGCCTCCAACCCCAGTGAACACCTTCCAGAAAGCAGCTGTCCATTCCCTGGTGAATGTAATCAGGTCCACTGAGGCACCTCTCTGCTCCTACAGACCAGGTCACCCTGGAGATCAACTTTACTCCAGTTCACAATTGGCTTAATGCTGATGGGCTCAGCTTGTGACTCTGTGCAACCTGCTCTCTCAGCTGCTGTGTTGGTGAAATGTTGATGGTAGCTGACGCTGAAGAGTGTATCACCAGAGTAGATGTTCCCCTGGCGCTGCATGGCCTCCTGTGAGACATGTCAAGTTGACTGCCCTGCATTCCTAATCAATTCATGCATTCCATATGACAGACTTGACAATGTGCCAAATGTATCACTGTGCATTCCCAGTAGCTTTTTCTTGAATGCCTACTTCTCATGGTCATCTAATTCCTCTGGACCAATACTACTTAAGCACATTGATCATTCCCCCATGCTCACTGACAGCCAGACACAGTGGGTTCCCCAGTGCTCTGTTGCACAGGGATCATGATGGAAGATTACAAACCTTTCACAACGTTTAAAATCAGTACCAGCGCTCCACCCAATAGTGATAGTGTGCTGCATTTCTGAGCAAATGAATCTCTAGGTCTATATAAACAATATCAACCGCCCTTACCAATTACTTCATCCAAGATCTTGATTACTTCCAACAAATACAATATGCCATTTGTAAATCTGCATAGGCTTTCATTTAATAGCCAATAATTTTCCAAATACCAGTTCAGTTTATCCTGAATTATTTCCTCTGAGTTCCTCCATCACCGCAGGTTGATTGGCTGCTCATGAGTAGGTTTGTTCCACTCTCGTGTTTTAAACAGTAGAGCTGTTTGCAATTCTCCAGCCCACTGATGTTAGCTGGGTTTTAAAGAGTGCCATGTTTCCCACAGTTAGTGCTGTATCCAAACCAGGTGACTCTTCCCGCTTTGAGGACTGACAAATTTCCTTCTTTTTCCACAAAAAAATACTTGTAATAACACCGAAGGAAATTTAAGCATCAATTCACAGCCAGAATATCAATGAGAGAACAACTTATTTTATGACACTCATCATGGATCAGAACATTCCAGGAAATTCTAGGCCTCATTAAACAGCAAAGGGTTTTGGTGCTGGAAAATCTCGCACGGGAGAGAATCTATTTCCTGTTGATCTCCTATGCTTTACTTCATATCAATGCTTGGCTGAGTGTTGTAAGGATGGAGGTAGGTAGTACAGATTTAGTGGCATGGTCTATAGATGATAATAATACATTTGTTGTGGAAAATATGAATGACTTAATATCTTGAATGTAAATAACACCATTAAAATTTAACATTAAACTGTTGAACTGTTATCCCAATGGAAAGAAAAATCAGATGGGTTATAGTGTGGTCTTGCTTGTTTTTCACACAGTCCCAAAACCTGGAATTCTCCCTAGACCTCTGAAAATTAATTCTTCAACTTCTCAAGGTTAGTCAATAACAATGATTTAATATTATTATGGATTCCACTTCTAATGTTGCTTCTGCTTATGCATACCATTTCCTTAATAGTGGTCCATGTTTAATAGAGGAATTGGCTTTATACCACATATTTTTTTGTAATTATTAGTGAATATTTTGGAGAGCACTAAACATGAATTGGTCAGGTACATTTAAGTACAGTTTTCTTCTGCTATAACTTCACTAAAACTAGTGAACAGAGAGTCATACACTGAGGTGAAATTGGAGATAGGTGGTTTCCAAATTAGGTGGTGTCAGATCATACATTCACCATGCACACTGCCCCATAATTGGTTTAATTGACTTCAACAGAAATGATGAAGCATCAAAGAAAAAATACAACACAGAGGAAGCCATTTGATCCATTGTGTCGGGGCCAACTAAGAAAGTGCTACCCAACTGAATTCCATCTTCCGTCACTAGATATGTAGCCACGTAAGTCACAGTTTTTCAAGTACACATCTGTATTCCATTGAAGAATGAAACTGGGAGCGATCAGGACATTGGGATGAAGGGGCAGCTAGTGTTGCCCCAAGGTTTTATTGGGGCACCAAAGATATCAATCTTGCTCTCCACCACTCTGCAGGTAGTTTTTTTAAAGCACTTCCCACTTTGGTGAGAGCACATGAGGCTGCATGTGGTCTTGTTTCTTCTAATAAAACTTGCAAGGCTCCTGCTGCAATTTTACATAGTTCTATTTTTATGAAAATAATAGGGGTATATACCTGCTTCAGCCCAGTTTTACATAGTTGGCCTGAAGTAGGTATATGCCCCTATTATTTTCATGCATAAAGTGGTTATCAGCTGTTCCAAGGTTGCACCCCAACCATCTATCTTTTATTTGCCTAAAGCTGGTAACAATCCTGGGTGTTTCCTGAGAGACATACTGGAAACTTAGGCAGCTGTCTTGTGCCTAAAACTTTCTACAGGTCTTCTGAGTGCAAATTTGGTTCACGAGTATTTTCTACTTATTTTCTTAGATTTATGCTTCCTAGTTTTTGACTAACCAACAATTGCAGTTTACCTCTGGTACAGTAACCTACAATTAATTCTTACATCACTCAATAAATGGACATAATTTTATTTCAGAATCAGATTTAGTATCACTGACTTATATGTCATGAAATTTGTTGTTTTGTGGCAGCAGTACAGTGCAAAGACATAAAATTACTATAAATTACGAAATAAATAACCAGTACAAAAAGGAATAACAAAGTACTGTTCATGAGTTCATGGACCATTCAGAAATCTGATGTGGAGGGGAGGAAGCTATAGCTAAATCATTGAGTGTGGATCTTCAGTCTTCAGTCCCCCCACAATGGTAGTAATAAGGATAGGGCATATACTGGTATTGGTATTGGTTTATTATTGTCAATTGTACTAAGGTGCAATGAAAAACTTGTCTTGCATACCGATCATACAGGTCAATTCATTACACAGTGCAGTTACATTGAATTAGTACAGAGTGCATTGAGGTAGTACAGGTAAAAATAACAGCACAGAGTAAAGTGTCACAGCTACAGAGAAAGTGCAGTACAATAAGGTGCAAGGTCACAATGAGGTAGATCGTGAGGTCAGAGACCAACTCATCGTATAAGGGAACCATTCAATAGTCTTATCACAGTGAAGTAGAAGCTGTCCTTAAGCCTGGTGGTACATGCCCTCAGGCTTCTGTATCTTCTAACTGATGGAAGAGGAGAGAAGAGAGAATGACCCAGGTGGGTGAGGTCTTTGATTATGCTGGCTGCTTCGCCAAGGCAGCAAGAGGTAAAGACAGAGTCCAAGGAAGGGAGGCTGGTTTCCGTGACGCACTGGGCTGTGTCCAGGACTGTCTATAGTTCCTTGTGGTCCTGGGCAGAGCAGTTGCCGTACCAAGCCGATGGGTGATGTTGGACTTGTAGGGGAGGAATAGGTATTCAGGATGGTGTGAATCTTGTAAATGGGAAGAAATTACAACTGATGTGATGGGATGTGGAAGGAAACAGGAGACCCTCCCAAGACAAGCACCAAAGAAAGGAAAAAAATAAATGTAGTAATGCAAGCCCAGAGTGGCAGCTAAGATGCTTGTGCCGCAATCACAAATCGTGCACCTTCCCTCTGACTCCAGCAGTTTTCAGCACCTCAGATCTTCAAATAATCTTTTCAACTACACCTTGAAAATACTGTTGTTCACTTACCAGTCTTTCAACCCAGTTGTACTTCATAGCTTGTATCTGTGTGAACTGGTTTCAGCTCATGTCAATATAAGACTGCAGGTCAAATGGGGAATGAAGTCCATGACCACACTAAACATCAAAGTCATGGAAGAGCAATAAAATAATCTAATCCAACCAGATTTATCTTCACAAGCCTGTAGCATTATTGCAACTTCAGAAAACTCCTGGCAACAAGTATAGCAGATATTTCTGTATTTAAGGAAAGTTTAGGTTATACTGTTGTGCCCTTGCCAACAGTAAAACTGTAGCTGCTATTGAACAGAAGTCAGCGGATGTGGAGGCAAGAGGTTGGCACATTTGCAAACTCTCAGAGTTGACAGTGTAACAGCATTACTCTCAGTACGCGAGTTGGGCATATAGTATAACAGTTTCCCATTATTAACTTTCCACTCAGACAAAGGGCATGCAACTGATTTTCATGTTACATTGTAACATTTTAATGGAAAGTGGAAATATCCTGAATAAGCTGTTCACTGTTTTCCATTTTCCCTGTGTGAAACAAGAGAAGAATTTTACTGCTCAGCTTTCTTTTAAAGCAGTTTATTCCAGGATTAATTTATGTTATATAAATGTACATAAAACAGAATGCAGTGATGTAGTGAGCAGTGAAATTCCCCCACTGTTAGGAAACAATGAGGGCAAATGCACATCCTATGTACCATGAGTATAACACCATGGAGCTACAGCACTCCACTATTCGGGGAAATGATTTATCATTCAGATTGCTAACAAGCTGACATTTTCAGCACCTCAAGGGATTTCCTTTTTTTTACATAAAATTACATCATTCCAGCAGAGAAATAAGGCGATACCATATCCTGCCAAACACTTGCCCGGAATGTACTAGCTTGGATAGAATGTGCACATATAATTCTGTTTTATGTACATCTATATAACATAAATTAATCCTTGAATAAACTCTGATCCCTAGTCACCAACCATATCCCTCTCTCCCAGGTCACTCAGCTCGAATCAGATCATTTATGGCCTCCCTATGTTTCTTGGCCTAGGGCTGAGTTGCAGGCCCAAAGCCTCAAGCAGGAGAATTCTGCTCCGAACAGTTAAGAGTTAAAGAAATGGAAACTGTGATCATCGTTTCTATAAATCTCTGGTTAGAGCTCATTTGGTACTACGTTCAGTTTTGGGCATTGCACATTAGGAGGAATATACCAGCTTCGGAATGGGAGCTGAAATATTCAACTGCAACACTGTCACAGCTTGTACAGAATAAAATGACCTCATTGAGGTGTTCAAGATGATTGAAGGATTTGATATTAAAGAAAGAGAGAAACCATTTCCTTGATAAACAGGAATCCAGAAAATCTAAAATTTAGACCTTCATTATATAGGGTCGTGAAAATAAGGACTATCTTCCCACAAATACTGTTGAGGCTAGAACTAAAATAATGATTGGAAACTAAGATAGACTAATGTTGGTTAGATATAGGGAGTAAATATTCCAAACTGAGGCAAGTAAATGAGTCTAAATACAGGTCAGTCATGACCTAACACAATGGTGCCTAACACCTGGCCCACAAACCACAACTGATCCATTCAGCTCACCTCAGTGAACAGCAAAAAAATGGGTTTCAACCAGAGTTCTGCAATTGGCTAGCATAAATTCCACCCTTTTAACTTGCGAAGATTCGCTTTGCACTTGTCATTCCCTACCACCATTTACCTGCAACAGCTACACATTATTCTGAAAAGACTGCTCCTAATTGGCAAGGCCCTTCAGACCAAAAGAATAAAAGCCCCTCCAGAAAGCTTCGCTTCAAAACAACTAAATACATTTTGCCAGTAAACATCATTAAGCTAGAAAGAGTGCAGAGAAGATTTAGGAGGATGTTTCCAGGACTCAAGAGACTGAGTTACGGAGAGAGGTTGAGCAGGTTTTGATTTTTTTTCATTGGAGTGTAGGAGAATGAGTGGTGATCTTATGGAGGCATATAAAATGATGATGGGCATAGATATGGAACGAGCTGCCACAGGAATTGGTTGAGGCAGGTATATTAACAACATTTAAAAGATACTTGGACGGGTACAAGGATAGGAAGAGTTTAGAGTGATATGAGGCAAATGGGACTAGGTTAGATGGGAATCTTGGTCGGCATGAACCAGTTGGGCTGAAGGGCTTGTTTCCGTGCTGTATGACTCTATGACATTTCAGTCAACCCACATCAGTCAAAACATGTTCGTCATCTGAAACGTGCCCAATTCCCTCATAGCATTGGGCTCTCTGCTCAGAAAACCTGCTGGGAAAATGCAGGAAAGTAGTACTTCATCACCCCATTAAGATTCTATCTTCTAAGCACAGTCAGAATGATGGTGGCAAAGAAGTAGGCAAAAAGAAAGAAAAGAATTTATCAACTCTTGGAATGAGAATCCAGTTTCAAATGTCCCCATTCTGTGCTAAAGAAGTTGAGGGACACTGCTGGAACACAAATCTCCTCATTAATAAGGTACTTATGCTGTCAAATAGATGCCATGACCTGTTGCAGTGAAGTTTAATTGGCAGAACAAGCACTGCCATTATTTTCCTTTCTCAGGGATGTGGAATTCAACTGGGCAGAGTGGAATTTGGTTCAAAGCGATTTTAGATTGATATCCAATCACATTCATTCTGTTACAGGTCAGCTTGAAGTTATTATTTTTGAAACTTCACTTTTAACTATACCATTTTTGATTAAAATTGGCAAGTTAGTGAGGGCTCAAGACTGCTAACTGTGTGTATTGATGCAATATATTTGGTGCAATGTTGCCTTTCAAACATTTATATTGCTCTTGGAGGCAGGGTTTAAGATAGTAAGAACTGGAGATTAACTGAGGTTGTGTATGTGAGAGGGATTCCAATTTCTTACTTGTCCTTTTAATACCCTGCACTTTTTAACAGGCAAGAACACATGCCTCCAAGGTTCAACATCCCTTTTCAATTACTTCTACAACCAAAACGATTCAGATCACAGGAAAAGGCACTACCTTAGGCACTGACTTCAGTAAGCAAAGTGTTTTGTTTCTTTTTACCAACACCAAAGAATCATAAAACAGCCTAAATACACAGCACAAATGAATATATAATTAATCTGTTTCCCTACCTCCTGAAAGAGTACAACCTTTATGGTTTGTTTATAGCTTCAATGTCCCCTTCATGATTTAATTTGGTGATGTAAGAGCATGGTTTGTAATATCAGAATTCACTAGCTTTTCAGAAGATTATCTCCTGCCTGCACCATTGCAGTTTTTTTGCTCAAACTCTTTCAACATTTTCTAAATTTATCCTGCTTTGTCAAATGCCCTTTTAAGTCTGGATAAGCTTTCAATTTCAAAGCTTTGTTAGGAGTTTCCCATCTATTATATTAAATATATGCTTGCTCATAAATACCCAGTCATAAATTCTTTCACAGATCTTTATAGTACAGGAAAATTCAACCCACGGATTGAACAAGGAAAGACCATTCAACCCCATCAGTGTGCTTACCATTCAATTATATAATTACTGATCCATTCTAACAGTCCAAGCTCTCAATCTTGAAAACTTTTTCCCCGAGAACATAGAACATAAAACAGTGCAGCACAGGAACATGCCCTTCGGTCCACGATGTCAATCTAATCTGCACATCTGCCTGCAAGTGATCTATATCCATCAATTCTCTGCCTGTTCATGTGTCTGTCTGAGCACCTCTTAAACATTGCTGTCATATCTGCTTCCACCACTTCTGCTAAAGTGTTCCAGGCAACTACCATTCTCTGTAGATAAAAAAATGTGCCTCATAAATATCCCTTAAACTTTCTCCTTCTCTCTTAAAAGCTATGTCCTCTAGTATATGACATTTCCACCCTGAAAATAAAGACTGACTATCTACCCTATCTATGCCTTTCATAATTTTATATACATCTATCAGGTATATCCTCAGCATCCAACACCCTAAAGAAAACAATCTATATTTGTCCAATACTTTCTAATCCAGGCAATTTCCTGGTAAACCTCTTCTGCACCCTTTCCAAACTCTCCACATTGTTCCTATAATATGGTGACCAGAACTGCAAATAATATTTCGAATATGGCCTAACTAAAGTTTTATAAGCTGTGATATGACTTCCCAACTTTTACACTCAATGCCCCAGCCAATGAAGGTAAGCATACAATGAGCCTTCTTTACTACCCTATCTACTTATGTTGCTTCCTTCATGGTGCTTTGGGCTTGCACCTCAAGATCTCTCTGCACATTAATGCTCCCAAGGGTCATGCAACCTCCTGTATACTTTCTTCTTACATATGACCTCCAAAAAATGCAATACCTCACATTTGTCCAGATTAAACTCTGCCAATTACCCCACCTCCAACTTCATCAAATATATCACAAACAACAGAAGTCCTGGCACTGATACTTTCAGAACACCACTGGCCACAGACCACTAGTCAGAGTAACACCCCTCCACCATTACTTTCTGTCTACTATGGCCAAATCAATTTTGAATCCAATCTACCAAGTCTCCAAGGATCCCACATGCCTTAATCTTCTGGGCCAGCCGACCACAAGGGACCTTGTTGAAAGCTTTACCAAAGTCCACATACACAACATCCACTGCCCTACCCTCATCTTTTATTATCTTTGTCACTTCCTCAATCAAGTTTGTTAGACATAACCTCCACCACACAAAGCCATGGTGCCTGTCCTTTAAAAGTCTATGGTTTTTCCAGATGTGAGCAGATCCTGTCAGTAAGAATCGTCTCCAATAGTTTCCCTACCACAAATGCAAGGCTTACTGGCTTATAATTTCCTGGTTTCTCTCTCCTGGTCTTAAACAGAAGAAGAACATTGGCTATTTTTCAGTCCTCTTGGACCTCACCTGTGGCTAAAGTGGACACAAAGATCTCTGTCAAGGCTCTAGAAATCTTCTCTTGTGTCCCTCTCAATAACATGGGATAGATCCTATTTGGCCCTGGGGACTTATCCAAGAGACCCAACACCTCGTTCTTCTTGATATCAATATGCCCTGAAGTATCACCATACCATTCCCTGATCTCGCTGTCCTCTGTGTCCTTCTCCTTGGTAAGAAAAGATATCTTTATTAGT
>JARFYF010000094.1:33998486-34020337 GCA_030265395.1 Rhina ancylostomus | reverse complement strand
TGCACTCCAAACAGATAGAAGTCTAGTGACACACATTAGGAATATTACTTTGTGTTCTCTTTGTAAGAATGAAGTAGCCAGTTTGCAATTTGCATTTGGCCACATTAAAGTCAGTGTGTTTCTCGTATAATCCTTTACAGAGAATTGGAAAAGCATATGAAGGAAACTCTGCATGTTTACTGCCCCTGGATTATCTCTACCCAATGCTGCACTGTCACCTTCCTTCAGTTCCTGCTATCAAATGATTATATATAGGGCAGTAAAGATAACCCCTGCCTTGGCAGATCATTGGATCTTCTTATAAAGGATAGCAAAATGGAAAGGATATCTTGAGAAAATTTGAAACTTTAAACCTCCTAAGCCTTGTGATGTTCCTGCCACTTAGAGGTCAGAATTCTAAAACAAAAAGATACTACAGATGCTAGAAACATGAAAGAGCACAAAAAAAAAATGCTGGAAGGATTCAATAGACCAGATTGCAATTCTGAATAAAGGAAAAAATGTAAAGTGTTTTTTTAAATTTACATTATCAGTATTGGAAGTTTTACAGCTGAATAATTTTAAAAGAGGAATAAACCAGTGGAAAATAAGTTGAGAACTACCATATACAGAAAAAAAATAAACTGATTGAGTGAAGAACAGGAGGTAATAAAATGAAGAATTAATAACTGCCTGTAACAAAAAAGATCAATATTTGCATAGCAGCTTTCACAGCCTCAGGATGAATCAAGACACTTACCTGCAAACCAAGGACTTATGAAGTAATGTACGAAAAACAACTAATTTGTGCAAAGCAAGCTCCCACAACCAGCAATATGATAAAGACCTTATCATTTTTATTAATGATATTTATTGAGCCAGGCCAAAAGGACACATCATGAGAATTTTCTTTAAGTAAGTTATTTATCACGTCAGAGATGTTGATGATAACTAGCAAAGTGTGGAAAGTTCCAGTGACACAGGGGACAGTTGTAATAAAATGACAAAGATATCAATAGTATCACATTGCCATGCACCAAATGCAATCATAAACTGACAAACTTACTCCATTCCTGGAAACATTAATGCACCCTTCCTACATTATCAGCTTCTACTGTCAAACATGAAAGAGAATCACTGGTTAAAGCTGAATTTATTAATGATAAGACTGGAGCTGTGTGGAGCTGTGTTGAGCTTCATTCACAGAGATTGAGAATTAGATTGAGAACTAAAGTGTCAGGTGATTGGAATTCAGGCTCATATTCTAAAGCAGAAAAACAAGGTTTAGTAAAGGGTCAGTAAAGTTAATTATCTAATCTATGTTTGCTCTCTCTAAAAGTGATAGATACAAATTCTCTATCATCACCTAGTCTGTGGAAACAACTGCCACAATTTCAGTTATGTGGATTGTAGGGTTAGATTAATACCTTAAATTTTTCTTCTGAATTTGGTTGCCATCCTTTAGAACATTACAAAAATAGTTCAGGTGGAATCTGTGACAAGGTAGATTATACATTGTTGGTGGAAGGAATGGGTTGAATCAGCCAAATTATCTTCTGTCTGTCTTTACCTGCTTGAATAAGCCTTTAGCTAAATACCTGCTTCTGAATCAAGAGGTATAGTGTACAAATCCCACCAGAGGTCTGCCTCCGAGATAGAAAACCAGTGTGAGTGTAGATGACCTACCTTCATCATATAGATTGTAGGAGTCCATAAACCATGACCACTCGGGCAATTAAGCACCCAGTTGTCTGGTATAAAACCAGTCGTGGATTCTTTTAACTGGCCTCTAAGGCAGTTAATGCGTTTCTGAGCCCTTTCACTACTTTTTATGACTTGAACATAAAAAAAGCAGTATTATCTGAATTGAAAAGAAAAAGACAGCAGATGATGGAAATCTGAAATAAAAGCAAAAACTGCTTGGAATAGTCAGCAGGTCAGGCAGTATCTGTGGAAAAAGCAACTGAGTTAATGTTTTAGGTCAAAGAATATTCATCAGAACAATATTAAGACAGAGACACAAGAGACTACAGATGCTGGAGTCTGCAGCAACACAAAAAATTTGCTGGAGGAATTCAGAAGGTCAGGCAGCATCATTTTGATGCTATCCAAACAATACTACCTGTTTTATTATGTTCTTAATTTTTTCACTTAATATTAATCCAATCAGGACACTGAAAGCTGTTCATCCTATATATGATTGGATAAGAATCCATATGATGGTCTGTATGGACATGATGGGCCAAAGGACCTGTTTCCGTGCTGTATGACTATCACTCCATGCTTATCTAATTTAGAAATTATTGCTAATTATAAATGTGTCATTAATAGCTATATTTACGTGACATGACTATTGTTCAAATTGTTTTAACATAAACGTTTCTGACATGTTATTTTTTTTCAAAAATCAAGTACAATAATGACCTGGTTTATTTTAAACAGCATACATGGCAGTCAGAAGTGAGTTCACACTCACTACTCACTACAAAAAAGTTCCAACTCACTTTATGCAGTTTCCCCAGTAGAAGCCTATGGAGAGAATCAAGCTCCATCAGCCAAGATGAGGCCCATGTGTCAACAGAATGTAAGGAGTGTCACATGGATGGTGGGTTCATCGTGCAAAAGAAACCAGCTGAAATCAACTAAACCTAGCCATCAAAGCTGTCAAATACATTATTGTTTCTAAATGCTCCTGACATATTATACAAAAGCTACTTAAACCCATTAAAAATGACCCAAATTATTAAAAATAACTTTTTAAAAAATTAAGCATATATAAAAAATTTAAATAAACAATTAAAATAACTAAAATTCCGCTTACCTACCATAGTCTTTCTCAACTGTTTCCTACCATTTAAGTCTATTGGAAAGCTGTGCCTTTGACAGGTCCATCCTTGACCGGGTTTTTTAAGCAGATTCCTCATAATAGTGGGGACAAATTGCCACAATCTCTCACTACCTGTCAGAGTTGTTGGAAAAAGTTGTCTAGAATAGCCCCCGTAATTTTGGGAATCAGAGATTTTGCAGAAATGCAGAAAGTACACAGATGTGAAGGGAAATGCTGACGTTCTCCTGCAAATTTTGGTCAATGTGAAATGATTCAAATGACATGAATGTCACCATAATACTTGATATACTACTTAAAAGTCACCCATCTGAACCATATTTTATTTTATAATCCTCTATAACTGTCAAGTGATTTAAAATCACAAAGTAGGACTCAGCAGACAAAATCCTATTCACAACAGAGAAAAAGATAAAAATAAATTATTCAGAAGCAATTATGAACATGACACCAGATAGCCAGCCTGACTCTGGTCTTGTAAAATTGGTGCTTAATGTATTATTCTGGTCAATTTTTTAAGAGATTAAAAAGAAAATAAAATGACTGGTTTATTACCTAATGATGACATATTAGTGAATAGGAATGAAAAGGAAAAAGCTTCTAAAATCAACAAATGGATAGATGGCAAGTCAATTTCAGCACTGACTGAATACATTTAGATCGAAATGAATCTGATTTGAAAACCAATCTTAACAATTAATTGTATCTTATTTATTGGCACCCAAACATGACAATATTATAGGAAGAAGGAAATTCTTTAACCCAACGTGATTTTTAATGAGCTAGAAATTATTATGACCCTAACAAAACTGATGTGATCTCCACCTTGTTGTTCCATTCCTTGGGGTAGATATGAACTAGCGTTAACAAAGGAAGTGCTGTTGCCTGCTCACCAGTTCTGGCAATAAGACCTCATTTTGCAGTTTTCTGGTTTCAGTCAGTATAGTATCATGCAACCCTGAGGCTATGGACAACAGAGTAGTAGACACAGGAGACTGAGGGAAGAAACTGTTTAGATAGTGATACCTGGAGCATCTGGAGCAACAGCAAATAAAGTTACACTTGTAAAACAATCCTGCATCACCATCCCATAATAGCAATTGTAACCTTAACTTGTTGGTGCCTCTAATGGCATTGAATGCCATAAAACCAGGCATTTCTTGATATGATTTCAAATTTCCAGCAACTGCAGTTTTTTGCTTAAAGATCTCTTGGAGAAGAGATTTGAAGAACAGAAAAACTATCCACAGTATCTTGCACAATATTTATCCTTCAATCAACATCACTGTAAATTAATTATTTGGTCATGATCACATTGCCATCTGTGGGAGCTTGTTTGGGACCTTCTTTATATTATAACTGTAATTACACTTCAAAAGTACCTTATTGGCTTTAAATTGCTCTGGCATAATGTAAGATGCACTCATCAAATAGGTCTTTATGAAGCAGGAGAAATCGTGATTTGCACAATAAAAAAGCATACTGTCTAAATCGAGCCTCGCTCCATCCTCCCAAAAGATTACCCTTTAAACAGCAGGCTATGAGGAGGCTCAATTTAAAACTAACCATGTGACAGTTTATCTTCACCACTATTCTCTGATGTAGAATGCTGTTAATTGCTTTTATCAAGATCTAGCTCCATTTTATCTTCTACTTTTATTCTTTATGGGAATATACTTGATTAGCTCCAGCAAGTCGGTAATGAGCCAATCTCACCTTTCTATCTCCATATTTAGTATAAACCTGTTCCTATCCAGAAACACAACAATTTTCTGGCCTTCACAAAATGCTCCCCAGCTGTCATAGATCAACTGGGGAAAGCCTTCTTTTCTCAGTCAAAGTTCATGTTTCAAACACCTTCCACATTATATCAAGGTTTCATTGTATAAAATAATTTTGTAACTCTATGTAGTGGTAGGAATTTTTTTTTCCTCTTTATAATCCATTCAATTTTATGATAACTCAATTTAGACAAAATCCTCTCAGTCCATGAGATCAAGGATGGTGTGATACAACTTGAAGTATTCAACTACATTAAGAGCTTTTACTGTCTTTCATTAAACTAGTTTGCTTTACGCAATATGCTTTTGAAATGAGTGTCTGTTCTCATACTTGCCTGTAAGTGTATCAAAAGCATCTAAAAATACTATTCACCAATGTTAGGCATATAATAAAACTATTATTTAAGTAAAGATTGTAGTGGAAAAGGTTACATAATTGGCAGAATAATTTATTGTCTGATCTAATGCTGTTCAAATAAACAAGAACCCATTTTTGTGTTGATAATTCATAAAATACATGGATTTATAAATCAACTACACAATCAGGCCCATTTGCTACCTTCATGTCTCTTTGTGCTGGAAATAGATACCATACTGAAGAACATAATAAATCGCATCAAATGTTGATTTAATATTGGGACTAGGAAGGCAAAACAAAATAAAGCAAAAGGAGAAAATTCCAGATTGGTTCCACCAATTTTAAAAATACTGCAGGTAGTGGAAGCTTGTGTTCCTAATAAATATCATGCATGTGAATAAGGAACTTGGATAAGAAAAATTTAAGTCCAGAACAAATTCATATTAACAAACTTCTGTTGTTATTATTTTGTTTCCTTAATGTGGACATTGCTGGCATTTATTCCACTTATTTAACTGCCCCTAAGAAGAGATCTACTTTATAAATCACATCTCCAACACTCCTCTTCCTTATGATCACCCCCTTCTAACATTTTACCCTCTCTTGACCTTTTTGTTTCCAATTGCCGACGCGATGTCAACCGCCTTGACTTCTCCGCTCCCCTCACCCATTCCAACCTCATCCCCTCTGAACACATAGCTCCCCACTCACTCCATGCTGCTAAGTCTCTGCCTTATTAATCTGTTGCTGTCCATCTAGTGAAGGTATTCCCATAGTGTTTTTAGGGAAGGCATTCTAGCTTTTGTGGCATTTTGGGTCTACGTATTAAGACACAAAGACAATAAATAAATATTGATATATTTCCAAGTTAGAATATTAAGCTACTGAGATGAGAACCTGTAGGCACTGATGTTCCCATGCACCTATTACCTTTGGGGTTTTTTTTCTGATTGGTAGAGATCATTGGTTTATGATGGGCTGTAGAAGAATCCTTGGTGAGTAACTGCAGACATTGTACACTGCGCTGAAGGGAATGAATGCTTAAGGTGACAACTGAACTCCCATAAGAAAGCATTGTTGGAGCTGAAAGGCAGAAAGAGAGGACTTCATTTACTTCTGACTTCTGCCTTATAGATGGAAGAAAAGCTTTAGGGAGGCAGGTGGTGAGTCACTCCTGAGTACTGACCCACTGTTGTAGCTCTTGTCTTTATGTGACCCATTACCAAGGAAGTATAAGATGGTGGACTCGGCTGTGATACTTCTACAATCTGATTGGCTGATCAGTCTGTCTACTGCCTGCATTGTCATTCTACACCCTAATGGTCACCAAATTCAAAGCAGATCTGATTAAGAAAATTCAAGACCCCACTAAGTCTTTGCAAGCAGCTTTCTTCAAGACTAATAGCAAGGGCCATCCATTCACTGCTGACCACAAAATCTGTGATATTATGTCTCAAAAATATTTTGCTGTTTGCTTCTAATAATACTCTTCAGTTATTTACACTAGTTAAGAAAAATGTTTTCTTCAAAACATGTTCATTATTCACTGCCATTGAATAAATTACCATATTTTTGGTTCAAATTGAATACATTTGACTACTTGTAAATAACATAATCTTCCCATGTCCTCTTTAATTTAATATACCTATGCTTCATAATTTGGGAATTTAATATTTACTGTTTGGTTGTCAGCTTTGTTGCACTTTATGTAATTACCTATATATTTAAGATCTTTATTTAAGTCATAAACTACCTAGAATTGATCAAAATTGGAAATAAATCTGGTTAAATGCCTTCCGTGAATCAAAGAATTGTACAAGAGGTTTAGATTAAGTAGTCTTGAGCATCCTATCATATCAAAGAATGCAAGCCAGGAAATAGAAAGCTCATATTTTATGGAAGTCAAAATAAAGATCAAGCCATTCACATGATATTAAGATAGAAGGAATTCAATAAAAACTCCAAATGCTGTAAATTTGAGATAAAAACAAAAAACATTGGAAGCACTTAATAGGTCGGGCAACATGTGCAGAAAGAGAAAACACTATTTATGCTTCAAGTCAAAGAACTCTGACAAAGGTTTCAACCTGAAAAGTTAAATCTGTTTCCATGGGTGCTAATTGACATTAGGGTAGAAGATGAACTATCATACACTGTGTTACTTATCTATTTTAAAAGATATTAAATGTGGTATAATTATTTAAAAGGAACAAGATTCCACATATAAGATGTTTTCTGGAGAGTGGTACAGTGGTAATGATTGCTTTGTATGATGTTAAACCCTGTACTGCACTCATTTGACAAAGCTTAACTTTTCCAAAGGTTTTGGAGACAGAATAGTAAAAAGTTGAAATTCAGCAATTTTGCATAAAGTCTACAATAGTACACTGTGCAGAGAACAGTCAACAACTTCAAGATCTGTGTGTTTAACTACAGATAAGCACAGATTCCAGAAGTTGCTGCCAGCTTCATTATGTAAAGACAGCAAATGCTTACACTGTCTCCCGTCTTTACAACTATAAAATCTGAAAAAATGCGAATATTTATCAATATGATGAAACTGTGTTTGATCTGCCTATAGATTTGTAACTGCTGATTGCAAATTGTAAGGTGTAGATCTGAAGAATCCATTATGTGAACGCCTTTCTTCTTCATTTGTTTATGGTTGTATTGCATCTGTAACAAATTGTGAGATTACAGCATGGTTTTAAAAAGTGACACACACACTAACACAAAACTTGGAATGGAGGCTATTGCCAGCACTACAACACATGGGATGTTGAATGACAAACTGTTTCTATGATTAGGGCCATTATATCAGGGTATTCCTAACATGATATTTACCTGATCAGCAACAGCTGTGTGCCACTTAATGTTCCTTTCAAGTTAAGAATATTATAACTACTGTGCTAATTAAAAGCCAATTAGTCTCAAATAAATTGTCTAATTCAATTGAAGTCAATTTGAATTTTTGTACATTTTTGAACCGTAACTCCTAAAGCAAATTAGAAAGCACTTTTCATAAATGGGAAAGTTGATTTCCATTTTAGAAATAATTGGATTTTTTTCTGCCTTTTCAAAATTATTTTATTCAGCATAACAGAAATTTATTTAATACATAAAATGAGATGGATGCACGTCAAAACAACATCTATCCTGTGGGAGCACCAATGGTAATCGGGATGTTAATTGGAACAAAAAATGCAGACACTGGAGAGAAATGTTGACTCTAGTTCTCTCCCCATTGATGCTGCCTGGTCTGCTGAGTGCTTCCAATATTCCTGTTTTTGAATTGGAATGGTACACCTGTTGTACTAAGCAATACACAATGTGAGGAATTAAGTTGTATCAAAGTTCGTTGGTAGAACTCTCACCACTGAATCGGCTGTTTGTGTATTCAACCCCTATTGAAGAGATCTGAACACACCAGCTTAGTTTATGTACAGTAATGAAGGAGTCTATCCAATGCCCAATGTTTTTGGAAAAAAATGTTAAAAGATGTTCCATTTGGTGGCTCAGGTGGAGTACATCACCTCCATTTGAAGAGGAAGATGATGAGATTTTCAAATGTGGCGGATCATATTTGTCCCTGACCAGCGCTCTGTTGTTGATCAATTTCTGAGAGTTTATTGGGTGAAAATTGGCTGTCACTTATTATGACAGTGATTCAACTTTAAAAATGCTTCAAAGTCATGTAAGGCTTTCTCTTTCTTTCTCTAAACCTGCATCTCATTTTAGTAATTAAATCTAATTGTCATCTAGCATGCCCAAGAATAATTAATCTTGGCTAGAGAAGTTTAAAAGTGAAATGTGCTTGTTAGTTTCAGGCTTCAGTTCAAAACCTACTTAGATATGGCACTGGTTGAAATCAACAATATACAGAGTGTACTTGTCAAATAAATTAAAAAGTCCGGATTATATTCAATTTCTTAATATCCAAACAGCACTTGAAGTACCCTTTATGTGTAATGTTAAATAATATTGTTGGAAAATCTACATGCAAACAAAAACAAATAAAAATTGGCTGTGAACTGACCTTTGAGTGCCTCATTTAGCATATTAACTAACTGCAAATATTCTGATGGGCGGTTAACACTTCATAAAAGTCTAATGCAGCTTTTTGCGTCAAATAGTTAATCAGCTTGTCACTGGCTTTTGGCAATTGTTAGCAGAAGATGAAAATCACAGCACGTTCTGTCCTGATAACATCCACCGAAGTCCAAGCAATAAAATACTGCATTCTCTCCTTACCTTCCATTGCGAAAATGACTTTTCCAAGTTCATTTCTAAGATAGACTTCAATTGGGTTTCAAGGTACCCACAAATCTGAAGTTCTGGACATTCTTAACTTGTTTGACCACCTGGTACTGGAAATGCAGGTGCTTTGGGAGTGATGGCGTCGCCCATATGCTAAGTTTACAGTGCCGTATTTCGCTGGGTGCTGACAATCAACAATGTGGACACAGCCTCTGATGAGTCATATAAATGAATGACAATCTCCCTTCTGTTCAGGCTCCCTTATATTACAGCCGCACAGGTTCAACAAAGCAGAATCGGCCAATCTCGCAGATCTAGCAACCAGCGCAAGCGCAGCGGTGTGTCCAAAATCCCCATAACCTAATTAAAGGCCACGATGAAGAGTTTCTTCTTCGCCCTCCTCCTCCTCGCTGCCATCAGCAACGTGCATTCTGCCGTGATTACTGGGGTAAGTTAAGGTATTTCTATTGGAAGTTTTTCATCTTTGGTCTGATATGTCAAAAGTTTGAGCTATTAAGAGTAACGCGTTTAATCTCAAACATCCTGGGAGATACTCCGTTCTGTGCTTCGAGTTTGAAAGTGCAAGTAGAAAGTTTCTCGTCCATTAACCATGTTGCATTCTACCTGTTACACAGACGATTGTCCGATGAAACATCGACTGCTCAGGGTCGGTCAGGTTTGATATTATAACAATTACTGAACGTAAAATTCTAAATAACGTTCGTCATTTGAAACTTAAATTTTGTTTTCTTCTAGTTTTGAGGGATGAGGAAAAAGATCTCCCGCGATAGAAGCTTCAACGTTGAAACAAAAAGCCGGGCAGGTGCAATATAGCGGCAGTTTAGGTTTATTGTGGAATTTCCATAAACCAATAGAGTAGTACGCTCCAAAAATTGTTAAACTACTGATCTCGCATCAGTTCAAAACTTGAATGGTATCTGAATAATCATTGTGACTGAAGGTGCCTTGATAGTTTAGCAGACTGGGTTGGATTTCTGCAGCGTTTTAATCATACTGCGATAATAAATCACTAGGTTATGCTCAAGGCATCCTTAAGTAAACTGGAAAATAAAGCATGCATCAAAAAGTGACGTACTATTTCAGTTTGAAGACACAGTCCATTTTCATGTAGAAAGTCAATCATCTCAATCAACTGCTCTACCCACTAAAATAGCCCCCCAAAATCTTAGGCTTTCCACCAAAGACTTCATGCGAAAAATCTCCAGGGCTGCAATCTCACACTTTTCTGTCATGGTTCTGAGTTCTGGTCTACCCTTGGCTCCTAGTTGCTTAGAGTGGTTTACTCTAGAGCAGTCCTGTGTTCTCTATTCCGTTCTGAAGATCCAGTTCGTGTTGGGATTCCTCTTCTGATCTCCGAGGCAAGATTCCTTCCAGTTGCTGCCTGTGTTTAGTCCTGAGAAAGTATTCTGACTCCAGTCTTGTATCAGTGTGCTGCATTTGGGTTCTCTGTGAGCTTGCTCTTTGATCAACATGGTGACAGAAGGGGCTGAAGGAGATAGAGGTAAGGAGTAGTGAGAGCTTGGAGAACTTTGAAAGGGAGGAAAATATTAAAAACAATATTCCTGACTTGGGAAGTAATGTGGACAGTGAGCCACAGGACTGAGGTGTGAACCAGGTGGCCCAAGTTAACAAATGGGTTATGGAAATTAGATGACCTCAAGTTTACAAAGAATGGAAGATGGCAGACTGGACAATTATAGGAATAGTCAAGTCTGAGGGAAACAAAGGCATGGATGAGTTCTTCAGCAGTATATGGTACTGAAGACCTCATCTGAATCTCAAGACAATTGAAATCTGTCTTGACCTCAGCTGACATCTGTTCACTTGCATCCTGTCAGGTGGCATTCAACAGCTGGGAGCCAGGCTGCTTTGAAAATAATGAAGCCACTTTTGGCCAAGAAGTGAGCCCATAATTGCCACATCCACTATTTACCAAAGAACAAGGAAAAAGAGAAGAAACAATCAAATCCCATCTGGTCAACAGCCCACAGCCAGGTCTCTCTTGCAAGAAGCCATAAGAAAACACAGGGCAGCAGTTCTGTCAAGGACAACAGATGGAGGAAGTGCGATAACTGGTAGTGCTCTCCCTTCCAAATCAGAAATCAGCAGATCCAAGAGTTTGAGCACACAAGCTATGCCACAATTCCATTGAATTTTGGAGGAAGTGATCCATTCTCCTTGGTGTCATCATGTGAATAAGATGTTTAACTGAGACCCTTTTCAGAACACTGAAGGCCCCTAATATTGGGCCAAGCGAATAATCCAAAGGGCAATTCAAAAGCATGTTCAAATCCCACAATAACAGCTGTGAAATTTATATTTAGATCATTAAAGCTGGAATAAAATCTTAGTCAGTGATGGTGACCTGAAATCACCAGATTATTGTGAAAATTTCAATGAATTTGCTTCTGGGAAGCAAACTTGCCATTCCATACATGAGTCCAAAACCATAGTAACTTAGTTGACGCCAACTACTACCCTGTGAAACCATCCATCCATCCATCCCCTTATTTATATGAAGTTCAGGTAGGGATGGGCAATTTGTCTAATGTTCATATCAATTCCTGTCCCGTGCACAAATAAAAAAATGTGCTATTTGAAGATTTTCAAGGAAAGTCTTCTCTTGAGGTTTTACCTGATGCTTCTGCCTCAACCAGATCCACACAATAGACTCCCAGTTTGCTAAACTGTCAGCAGATTGACAGAATGCCTGAGATGGCTCTGAAATCTCATTTATGAAATTTTCTGAAGCTTATTATATTGGCTGCATTTTACGATGTAAGATTTATGATCATGATTTTGGTGCATTAATTTGCCCATGGAATCATTTTTTAAAGAATAGTTTCTATTTCTGGTCCAGAGGCAAAGCACTGCTGATGATGTAAATCTGAAATAAAAACAGAAAATGTCGGAACTACTCCACAGGTCAGGCAGCCCCTGTGGAGAGAGCAGCAGAATCAATATTATCCATTTGTGGTCATGAAAGTAACAGGTGTCAGCACAAGGGGACAAAATGCTCTGCTATCTACTGCTAGGTATTTTGACCATAGTTAAGCACTGGATGGCTTGGATAATCCTGTTCTGATCCAACAATGTGCCCTTCTCTGAACATCTCCAGCAGCTTCAGTCTTCATTTCCCACTTCAGCCTCCCACTCCAATGATCCCATCCTTCTGACTGACATTGCCAAGTGGTGTTGAATTGTAGGTAGTTTTCCGCTAGTAAGTGGATTGACACATTGAGCAACATATTGCCTGGAGGATCCTTGCATTCAACAGCCCAAAGAGACTTTCTCCTCATCCACATAGCCTTGTGTTCTATCCAGTTTCACAGAAGAAAGGATTATGCAACTCAGACATCAATTATATCATTTATTTTCACAGTAGAACAATGTATATATTTTTCTTAGTTCTATCCAGGTTCTCCCTGAATGGCTCATTAAATGCTATGACCTTGAAAATAAAGAACACATACCATCTGTTCTAAGAAGCTGAATCTTCCGGGGTGGTGAAAATATGTTCAAGCAGTGTCTCTGACTAAAGGAGGAGCAAACACTGGAAGTGTGGCATCTGCTCCTGCTCTCCATTAAATGGATAAAACATTTGAATGGTTACTTGAGGAAGTCACCAGGTTTGGTTGTGGAGTCATGCATCCCATGGTTGAAAAAGCTGTTGCTATCCATTGTCTGAGCTGTTGCATGTTAAGTAATAACCTGGCAACCTATTGAAGTAGCAGTGTGCACCCAGTGTCCACATAATATTCCTCTGGCATAAGGCCACGGGAATTCAAGCTTTGTCTCTATTTAAACTAAGTCCTTCTGAACTCCTGACCTCCGAACCCTGCAATGTAATCCTTAAAAAGAACAAGCTACTCTAAATCCAGCAAAGCCCTTAACTTATCTGCTGACCCTTAGACCAACTTTTAAATTCTATATCAAACCCTAGGTGCTAATCCTTAATGATAAACCCTAACCTTGTACTTTTCTCCTAAAAATCTGAATACTTAGTATGTAACACTAACCTCCCTCTAAAATACCCTTAGGGTTCCCATCACAATCCTTATCTTTCAATCATATACATTCTCTTTTGGGGAAGGTGATATTTAACTTGAACTCTCCAATATAACCCCAATCTAGGTAAATAACATCAAGTAAAGCTGAACAAGAAGCAACAAAGAAGATGAGCCAAAACAAAGTGGGACCAAGAATCCTAGGAAACAAGAATAACAAGAGAGGGAATTGTCCTGCTGCCATCAAATTCAAACCCTTATGCCAAAGATGGGCTGGATATGGCACAAGGTGATGGAGTGGCAATGTACTGCACACTCATCTATTTGAATGTTGAGTCCATCCAGATTATTTCCCAGGTTGGACCAAGGTCAGTTCAGTGAAGACAAGGGAAACCACCTCAGTGATTGGAATTACTGATCATAGTCATGGATTTCAGTCAGAAATTTGAACCCTCCATGATGTTGAGATGGTTGATGTTTTGATTAATTGTCCAGAAATGGATCCCTGATCTGTGGGACTACATATGCTACATAACAAACTGGGTGTACTGTATTCTGCCTCAGGAATTCAGTCCATGGACTTCACCACATGTGTTGCAGAAGCTGCAGACAGTGAAGAGAAGATAATGCATTTATTGTGACTGGGGATGAATTTCTTGGGAAATGTATTATTGACAAGCTTTTCCTTTCAATATAAGACAAACTTGCATTTCTATAACATCTATTATCACCTCAAAGCCAATGGAGCATCTTTGAAGTGTAGTCACTGTTATAATGTAGGAAATATGGCAGCAAATGTCTGCACAGCAGGATCCCACAAACAGCAAAGTGAACATGGGCAGATAAGCTATTTTCCTGTTGTTGATTGAGGGGTAAATGTTGGCCACAAATGGTGAAGTGAGCTCCTTTGCTCTTTTCCAATACTGTCCGATGGAATATCTCATGTTCCCCTGACAGGGCAGAAAAAGCCTCAATTTAACATCTGATCTGAAAGGCAGAACTTCCAACAGTGCTGTACTCCCTTAGTACAACACTGGAGTGTCACTCTAGAATTTTGTACTCATATCTCTGTATTGAGACTTCAGGCGTCCGATTCAAGATAAGGTGCAATCAAATACAAAATATACTTTACTTTATACTTCAGGAATGGAATAAAGAAACACATTCCAAAGAGAGGTCATTGAGAACTTTTCTCTGCCAACATATGCCTTAGTTTAAAATTACTAATAGAATCAATGAGATCGTGACCAGACATGAACGGAACAAGGATCCGCACCTATTCTTCCACTGACACAGTAATGAGGGAACCAATCAACAACTGGGGAATCTCTGGGTTACACATGTGTAAACTGATGCACTAAAAGTGTTTTTAGAAGCAGAGATCTTAATGAGTTGGAGAGCTTTCCTAACATGATGAAAATGTTTTCTACTGCACTTGCAGGAAAGATTCTAGATTTGAAAGGGCAGATGGGATGCTTGAATTAAATTAAAGGGTTCATCTGTCATCAAGCCAAACCTGTTCAAAATTTTTAAAACTGCTTCCAATTCAGACAAGCTTCAAAAGAAAATTCCTGGCTTGGGTGTAGAAACAGATGGTTCAAAATGCTAAAGTTAGAAATAATTAAGTTGATATTTGTCTTCTAGAAGCTTTAAGGGGACAATATTTTCTAAATGTGTTTTCTAATTGCACAAGACATGTTTGGCTCAAGCTAATACCATAAGTGGTCATTAAGACTGATATCCTGTTGCCAATATACTTATTTATTTCAAACTACTTCACAATCTCTTTATGAAGTCTGGGAATGCAACCAGGTAAAACATAGCTCATACTGTGCATATCCAATCTCCACAGTGAATATAAATAGTTAAACTGTTCAAGGATACCATAATAAGTGGTTGTTGAGGCAAATTTTTACAGATGCATTTAAGGAGAAACAAGGCAAACACATAAGTAAAAGAAAAATAAAAGAAAAACTGCAGATAATGGAAATCTGAAATAATACCACTAAAATGCTGGAAACATTCAGCAGGTTGGGTAGCATCTGTGGAAAGAGAAACAGAGTTGACATTTTAGATCGAAGACCCTTGAAGGAACATTGCTTTTCAGACAGCTCTCTTTCTTTGCTTGGATCAAAACTGGTTAGGTCAGCTGAAGATTAGCTGACTGTAATATTCACTCAGGTTTTTCTGTCTCCACTAACACTATCTGATCTGCTAGGCTTTTGCTACATCTCTCACATCTATTCCACATCCCTTTGTTTATTTTCTCTCTGTCTCTACATATTACATTAACCTATCAATCAATTGGATTCATCAACAGCTTAACTTCATTGCAACCCTGACCTCACCCGATCAGAAATATTTCCTTTATCCTATCCATCACTCCCTACCCCCTCCATGGTGTTTTTTCTCTCACGCAACAAACAAAAGAGCTGGTGGAACTCAGCAGGTCAGGCAGCATCTATGGAGGGAAATGGACAGTCACGTCTCGGGTTGAGACCCTTCATCAGGACTCGACCTGAAACATTGACTATCCATTTCCCTCCATGGATGCTGCCTGACCTGATGTGTTCTTCCAGCATCTTTGTTGCTCCAGATCTACAGTGTCTTATGTCTCCGTTTTTCATTCTCTCATTCCCAGTTCCTATGAAGGGTCCTTGATTTGAAACATTAACTCTATTTCTCTTTCCACTGATGACAATACCAAGAGATGTTGATAGGTTTAGATGGATTAAGATAGAGGGAAGATTGTGCAGAGCACAAACAGCATCACGGACAAGTTGGGCCAAATAGCCTGTTTCTGTGCTACACTTGGCCTTATTCCCAGACTTTCTAAAGAGCATTGTGCTATAGTTTCAAAAAATTATTGGCAACAGGATATCTGTGCTGATGATCTCTTGCAGTATTAGTGCAAGCCGAATATGCTTTGGATAATTGGAAAACAAATTAAGAAAATATTATTCCCTTCAAGTTGGTAAAAGATGAATACGGGCTTAATCATTTCTAAGTGTGCCCTGTGGACCATCTGTTTTTGACACCTAGGCCAGAAATTCTAGAGTTTGTAATCTTATGCTATCAGCAGTTCCTTATATTCAGGTTTCAGTCTATAAAAGTGGACAATTCAAAGATTGCATAAATATCAATTAATATTCAAATTAATAATGTCATATTTCAAATATTCAAACACCTTGAGCAGTGGTCTTCCCTCCCCGCATATAACCCATAAAATGTCTGTTCACTTACAAATGTTCACTTACAAATGCCCATGCCCTTCTTTTTCTCAAAGAAGCTCTCAAACTCTTTTCAATGTTGGCACTCTTTTTGAGATTACTGATCTTTGAAACACTTATCAACTTGATGGTTCTTTCAGCTGTACTGTGCCACTCTCTATCCAAACCTTCTATTAAGCTTGAAATGGTAGCAGAACAATATGTCAGGACTGATGAGGTCTTCCACCTTTGTACTCTTGAATGTTATTATGTTCTGTCTTCCTGAACAGTTGTCCCATTGTCATTTTATCCTCTTGCTTAGCCATTCACAAAAGGTTTCATTGACCATGTGGGCATTGAGGTCATCCATTTTCACAGTGGAAAGAAAATCTCTTGCTCCTCAAATCTATATTCATCTCTAAGGAAGCATAACAGAAAGGGACCATTGTTCATTTCCAGACACTTGGCCGTCACACTGAAGTAGTTTTTTTAAAATGATACACTGGCAACAAACACGTTTTTAACCGCAGCACTTCGTGAAATAATTCTTGAGCTTATGTTTTGTTTTAGATTCAGAGATCCTGAATTCTGGGTCTGAGGAGCTAGTGGTGGCATTTGAGTGGTCACAATTGTCTTTATTGTGTTCCATAGTCATTGTTAAATACCCTTTCACTAGTATAAATTGTAACCTTCTCATTTCTGAAGCTGTCATCACTTGAGCACTTCATGTGCAATAGCCTATAAAGCTACAGGCCAAGTATGATGAGCTTGGATAGCTCTTCTTCAGAAGACTCATGACTGATGGGCTGCATGGCCTCTTTCAATGGTGCACATCTCCCTGATTATATTCAAGTGTAGAACCTGAATGTACAATCAGCTGAGTTTTCATTGCTAAACTCAATTATGAGGGACATAGACAGGGTGAATGCGCAGTCTTTTTCTCAGGGTTGGGGAATCAAGAACTAGAGGGTATAGGTTTAAGGTGAGAGGTGAAAGATTTAATAGGAACTTGAGAGGCAACTTTTTTACACAGATGGTGGTGTGTATGCCAGTTGAAGGGGTTGAGGCAGGGACAATAACAACTTTTAAAAGACAGTTGGACAGGTACATGGATTGGAAAGGTTTAGAAGGTCATGGGCCAAACACTGACAAATGGACTAGCTAGGATGGGGCATCTTGGTCAGCCAAGATTGGTTGGGCTGAATGGCCTGTTTCCACGCTGTGTAACTCTATGAACTCTATGAACCAGGAATGCCGAAACTTCATTGATTTCTAATGGCGTCTCCTCTGCGTTTGCGAGCTGTCAAGTCCAAGTGACTATCTGCAGTCTCTCCCTCTCCCTGGTGTCCTGTACTTTCTCCTGCAGCAGCCACAGAAAGAACAAACTGTAATACTACCTGATTATCTAATGGATGGAGAGCATTTGGTGAGGGTGAGGCATAAAACATTGCAAGGGTGAGCATAAGCTTTTCTGGTGGATGGGTATGTGAAAAAGTGAATAGAAACCTAACAGTGGCTGTATATGCCAGTTGACTGGTTGTGAGAATTGATGTGAAGAAGTAGATCTGTCAGTGTACAGTGAGGGGTTGGTGTAAAGCTGCAGGCATCTGTGGAATGGTAATAACCTGGTTAGATCATTCATGTATTGCCTGTGCTGGATCCTGAAGCTTGGCAGCATGCTTGCTGTTGGCCTCGAGTGTCTTCTTCTGCCATGGAGTCTTAGAGTCATGAGAGGTTTCTTCCTGCCATTACTGTAGAAGAGCATCTCTCTCTAACTTTTCACAAACCTGTACTACCGTACATTGAAGCAGACATCTTTGGACTCAAAGCAGATTGATGTTAGAGTTTTTTCTTGTTTTGGTTACTTTGGACAAGTATTAAAAATAGAGGAAAATATACCAAAAATGGGAAATCTGCCCCAGCTTTTAATATTACCATGAAACATTTTGGTACAGTTTAAAAAATCATGTGAATAACAGATGTTTTTCATATATTTTCTCTGATTGTGCACAGTGTACAAAATATATCTCAACACCCTCCCCTGTCATCAAAAAAAGGTTCAGATTGATGCTGTACTAAACATACTGTCCTTTCACATTTCACATGTTCACACTATTCCCCAGATGCTCCATACACTATTGCTAAAATACTTAAGAAATTAAACTGGAATATTTTGCAGATTATAAGACTTTGCTGCAGAATAAGGACAATGATATTGCTTCTCTTACCCTGTATCTAATACATTAATTGGTAACAACAAGTTTATTACAGCCAAGAATGGTCAGAGAGCAATCAATACAAGTTGCTTTGTTTGATACCTACAGCTTTCATCAAGATACGGATCAGATCATACTGGGAATTGCTGTAGCACTGCAGACTTTTATCCCTTTCCCACCAAGAGGCCAATTTAAAGTGTCAAGTGGATTAGTACTCACTTAGACTAGCTTTGCATGTGCAGTTTGGGTAGAAACCTTGTGTATTTGGATGGCAGATAATATTACTTGGAATTTTTAATCAGTAGCCATACCATTCTCCTCAAAGACATTCTATTCCCATTTTATGTCATTGTCTGTATTTTTAAGGAATCTCATGGATGAAAGCCTGGCCAAAATTCACTCAAGATTTATTTAATTCATCCAGTGAGAATACTAAGAATGTGTGAGACTCCTTAATCTATTTATTTTGTCTCTTTTATCTTTTTTTCCAACGGCTTTGCTTGAATAAAATGATGTCCCTACTATTTGTTTCAAATCCTGATTCAGTCGGTCTTCAACTGATTGAAAACCTATGATGAAAGTGTAAACAAGGTGATTTTATTTGCATTTCCAATTAATTGAAAAGAACAGTGAACTTTTAATTAGATAGCAGCATAGTCAATTAAAAAATTGCCGTTGCAAAGCTGAAAATAGCAATTGGATCGCTGGATTAAAAAAAAGTGGATTTAAAATTTGATGCAATTTTTTGGCTCCAGGCAATGTAAAGCAATGGGAATAGTTGATTTCCCCAAATAGAGAAAGGTGACTATTTTAGTATTTTAGCTTTGATGTCATAGGAAAATGCCTTGTAATTTTCTTTATAGTATTTGTCAATGTTTGTATATATCGGTTCTGCAGAGGATCCATGGGCATCATTATATCATTTTGAATGAAAATATTAAAACACAGGAGGGAGAAGTAAACATCTGAAGTGGTTCATGTGCTGACAACATCTCAAACTGCTTCCCACTGACCAGCAATACAGCTTTTATAGCTTGCAGTATCTTTGGTTTCACATTATGATATAGTTCTGGTGTTTTTCTTCACTTTGTCAAAAGGGTTTTGGTGCAGTTTTGTGCTGTGGCTGTGTGGTATCAAAACACAGTGAGAGTATTGTCAAAAATTGGTGTTTATTTCTATCACTATGGCCAAGACCCTGTAACAGACAAAGAAATAGGGAACTGTTTCTGCAAAGAACCTTCATCCAGAATTACCAAAATACCGACCCTTCTAAAATACTTAATGGCAAAATCTTTATATGGGAAGCAAAGTTAAATATAGGGAGAAAATCACTTCTTTTTATTTGGTATTTGAACTGACGTCATAAAAAGGTGCCTCTTGAAACGTGTTTAAAATTGAACTTCAAATAATTCTGAACTTTTGTTTTTTAAGCAGGACTACATGTAATTCAATCTCACCTACATAAGTGGCTGGACCTTGTGGGCACAAATAATCATGTTACTCTTGCACTTCTAAAGGAGATGAGAGCATAATATAAATTAGAATCAACAAAATATAGCAACCAAACTTATGAATAACAAGATAGCATTATGACTGTGGCTGGAACTTTACAGATAGTTTATAAAAGACTTCAAGGCAGCTGTGTTGTAGAAATATTGACACAGATCCGTTGTTTAAGGCTTTATTAAATCATACTTAGCACATTTAATGATTTTTATACCTTCATGAAAACTAAGCTGTGCCAGTAAGCTACAGGACTCCATAAACTAACCAGCAACATATTGATCTTGTTGGCCTTTTGTAATGCTTATGAAGAATATCAGTCACAGGGTTGCTGTAGGGTAAAAGGGAAACACATAAAGCCATTGACAGATTGAGAACACAGTCACCATTTTTTACACCTTCTGCTGGTCACTTTCTGATTTATTGTTGTTACAATCCAGCAGTGACCTGAGCACACCAGAGATAAGAAAATGGTATTTGCATTAAGTTAATGTTTTTTTTAAATATAGTATATGCTTGTAATTGTATATGGAATCATTTGTACATCTATTATATTTTCAGGTGTCTCAGATAAATGATTCTGATGAACCTACCTTTTGGCCATGAATGCCTTTTCGTTTGTGAAAATAGAGTTGACCTCTGCCTGGGGTCTTTCTCCAGTCTTTATGTTATTAAATCCTCCTCAACATGTCTGTTCTGATGAAGGGTCTCAGCTAAAATTGACCTTGTCTTTCTTCTTCAAATGTTGACTGATGCGTTTCCCCAGTATTTTCTATTGCAATTCCAGATTTCTAAAATACGGTGTTATTCTTTTTTTGTTCTGATTGTACAGGTGCAAACCTAGTTGAAAAGTTTTCTGTAAGAGATGCCCATTCAGTTTTGGTTCCATATAGGTATAATGTGATAGAATTATAGAAGCTATTATACAGAAAATGTTTGATCACTTACTTTAATCTATTGCACTTGACAGCTATTTCCTCTCATAGCTTTCTAATTTTCCTTTATAATATTTATGGATACTGCTTCAATATGCCTGTGATGGAGAATTTCATCTATAATTAACCCTTTAATTGTGTTTTTGATTATTATACAATTATAACCTCTTTATTAGGCAACAATGATTGGTCAAAACAATCTATTATTAATTATTTTACAGTCCTTCAGATTATTCACAGATGTAGTGAAAATCCTGAATTAATTCAAGAATTGCATCCTTTCCATTGCTTTTATATTCTTCCAATTCTTGCAGTTCAAATGTGCCCAAAGGTCTTATCATAGTTTAACATTATCTTCTTACTCCTGAATTTGTGCCACTGGAATATGCTTGCTTTATTTATGGTGATTTTACTTGCACTGAATGTAAAACTATGAGAAATAGAACCAGGAGTAACTTTCAGCCATTTAATAAAACAATGATTAATCCCATGCTACAAGTTCCATTTGTGCCTGATCACTTTATACTCTACTACTCTGATGTCCAAAGATCTAGCAATCTCAAGCTTGAGTATATTCAACAACTGAGCATTCATTGGACTCTGGGGTGGAGGGTCCGAAGCATCTGCAAACCTCCTTGGGTAGATGTTCCAGTGAATCTGTGCTGCACTGCCTCCAAAGCAAATATTCAGTTCCTTTGGAATATAGCTCCAGATCCCGTGCAGAAGAGGCCAGCTAATCA
>JARFYF010000094.1:33922344-33934584 GCA_030265395.1 Rhina ancylostomus | reverse complement strand
ACTTCATTTTTGAGCAGAATCGTCTCTCCCTTGATCATCAAAATGACACATCTTTATTTTTGTTAACATTTGAACCACAAATATTCTGAAACTTGCAATCACCAGAGATTGCTGAATCTTCAGATCACTAATTCACACCTCTTTAATTTTTTTTGTGCATTCTCAGTTTTGTTATCAAACAATCTTGAAGAATGTGGAAACTATTTGATATAATCAAGCAAAATATTAAAAATCCCCTCCCATGATCGGAATCATCTTCATGAAAGTAGTCATTTAATTTCTATTTAACCACACTTTCCTTCAATAAATAAATGTGAAATATAACTGATATCAATCGGAAGGGAGGCATTTATAATTCACTCATAGAATCAACAGATTTTCTTAAATTCGACATCATTAATAAGAATTATCTTATTTTGTTAGTTTCAGATTGAATCCATAGAGTATTCAGCATCTGAAATAAAAATTCATATTGTACTACAGAATTTGCTTGTTACTGTGCATATTTGAATATAATCAAAAGGTAGAATTCCAGAAACATTAAACTATTATTCCTATGGATAGGTTTTATTGCAACAAATTTTATATTACAATAAAACCAAGTTGCATTATAGGTATAGATTGAAACACATCAGATTGTCACAATGAATCTTAACCTGATATTCAAACATATTTAACTAACCTGCATGTTTCAAAGTTCCAGTCTGATTTTTGTGATTTGTTTACTCAGTCATATGTCCCTTTTTGGCCTGTTAGATTTATTTCCCACCTTTATTTAGTTGACTTCTCTAAACCATCACAATGTTAAATTCTAAACTTAAATAGTAAATTGGATGGGTAATAAAAGGTCTCCAGTATATTTAAAATTTATTTTCATAACCTTTATTTTTTCAACTTTGTGACAGGGTTCCAACATGCCAAATAAAGAATTAAAGTTTTCATTTTGAAAAATTACCTTTCATTTTCACATTAACAAAAGGAAAATGATGACTTTAATTGCACTAACTTATGGGACAGAGTTGTATCATTTCAGATTGTTACACTGTGGGTTCACAGGTTGCACACCCCAATTAAATAAAGCACACTTGTATCAAAGGCTGTTGTCCCATGTGTTGGGAGCATTAGTAGAATGCTAATCCAAATCATTTGTCCAGTTAAGTATTTGCAATCCAACGTCAGCAATAAACTTAACAAATTAACTATATTTTGGTAGCATTTACCTGGATTGTGTAGGTAAGTTTTGGATGTCATTTGTTGCATAATAGTTTGGCAGATGATGGAGATTTAGTTGCATTTCACCAACTTTGCCAGTTTCTATGCTATTTGAAAGGAACATAGGAACAGGATTAGGCCATTCAGCCCCGAGCCCATTCCTCCATTCAATTAAACCAACGTTAATAAAAAAAAATGCAACTTTAAAAGTGAAATAACTTTTTTCATTTCATGTGATGTTCAACAGTTTCTTGGATTTAGTTCCCTTCTTTCAACAACTTGCAAGTTTATTCATAACTGTCAATCTTTACACATCAATAAGAAGACTTTAAACCTCAGCTTCTCCTATTCCACTTAAATACCTTATCGTGCAATTGATTGCTACTCTTACGAAAACACCCAAAGTACATTATGAGATCCATTAATTTGATTTTTCATTGTGAAGAGAAAACTACCCTTCTGCTTAATAAATTTATTTTCAAGTAAAAACAGTGGAAATGTACAAGAGAAAAAGAGCTACCATTTTGATTCAATCAAATGAGTACAGTATCTTACTAATTTGATAATTTTGTATGACAATAACTACAGCTAACACTATTAGACTTATTTACAATCAGCTAGAGAAAGAAATGTAAAATTGACATTTGTTTTTCAAAGACAGTTTGTAAAATGCACATTAAGATATGAAATTGCAAAAAGTAATGTTTAAAGGTCAAAACATTTTTCAGTATATTACAATGCAGAGAAACAAGCTAAGAAAATATCAAAAGGAAAGTACAATCATACAAAGTTCTTAAATTGGAGTGGGAAGGGTGAATAGTGTCACTGAAATTATGATTTGTACAATTTTTACACTCCAGTTTGCTTTTTTTCTGGATATTATTAATAATTCACTGCCCTGTGTAAAGAGCAACACAACTAGGAACAAATATTAAATTCATTTATTGTAAAACACTCTGAGATTGGGAAAGTGCTCAATTGTGTTTGAATTCCCTGATCAATACGTTTTTAAGCAATCAGTAAAATTTGTATCAAACTGGAGCCAACGTGGAGACGACGTTAGAGATTCTAATAATAAAGTGGCCTCCATGAATTCGTATTCCAGAGAAATTGGCTTGTCCTCAAAACACTTGACTCAGCGTCTCGCACTTCTTCAATGTAAACAGAAACCAGTGCCGTTGACTGTTCTGCGACAAAGATTAATCCGCCAAACGCCTGCACATACATTATTATGAGTTCCCTTGCGGATTTTCTTTCAAGTTAAGAAAAGGCAGTGTCTTTCTACTCTTCAAGTGTCTTTTAAATAACGCAGTAAGCTTCCCTGGGCGTCTGTGTGCTTTGAAAACAAGGGAAGTGGGTTCTGAAGCAAATCCTCAGCTCTTTGTTGAAGATAAAGCACAAGATCGGGTTGACCCCCGCCTGGGCAAATGTCATCCACACCGCGGCGGTCAGGTAGACCTGGGGGATGGTACTGGCTTTGACAAAGACCCGCAGGTAACATGCGACAATATATGGCGACCACAGCAGCAGGAAGAGCACGGTTATGATGTAGAACATCCTGCCTATTCTCTTTTCCATCTTGAACTCATCCAAGACGAGGAGTCTCTTGTTCTGGTTGTGCGTGGTCTGCCGGATGCCCACCAGGGTCGGGGGCGTGGGCCCTCTGCCGAAACCAGCGATCCAGTTGGCGGCCGCCTGGCCCGTGGCGCCCGGCCCGTGAAACGTCCAATTTTGGCTGATGGCCGGAATCAACTGAGCGGGTTTCATCTTGCGATGGTCGTACACGAAAAAGATGAGTTTGACGTAGACCATGTGTGTGGCGGCGATGATAACCGCCAGCATCAACATGAAGCCCAGGGTGTCGTTGGCTTTCACGTAGCGGTGCTCGAAGATGCACTGCTCCTCCTCACGGATGAACTTGTAGGTGCCCACGTCGAAAACTGGCGGGAAGGCCATGGCGACCGACAGGGTCCACACCATGCAGATGACCGCCACGCAAGTCCACACCGTCATTCGCTTGGAATAGAAGCGGTGGTGGGCGATGGCCATGTATCGGGTGATGCTGATGCAGAACATCATGAAGGCGGCGTGGAAACAGAAGAGGACGGCGGCGAAGGCGATGATCTTGCAGCTGAGCAAGCTGTAGGTCCACGCCGAGCCGCTGCTGATGGAGATCATGACGAACGGGAAGCAGAGCAGCGAGCGCACGACGTCGGCCAGGCAGAGGTCCAGGAGAAAGTAGTAGGGAGCCCGGTGCAAGCTTGGCTCTTTGAAGAGCAGGAAGGAGAGCAGCAGGTTGCCGGTCAGGCTGATGCAGATGATCAAGCCCAGGGAAGCCAGCTTGACGGCCGAGGCGGTGATGGCGTAATTCTGAAGAGAGCTGTTGGTCTCTTCGAGCTCGCTGGCGTTCGCCATCGAGGCGAGCATGAGACGGGGTAGCCTCGATCCTCGCCGTCAGCAGCTCAATGTCTCCATTTCCATCGGAAAGGGCAGACCCCGCAAACCACAAAGTTCCTTTTAATCCTCATTGTGTAACCACCGTTGCGGCGGGGAGGGGGAGGGGATGGAAACGGGAAGGGATGTGGGGGGAGGGTGGGGGGGAGACAGTTGTCCTTAAACGAATGTTTTTTTTGTGGGTTTTTGTTTCGTTTCTCATCCACCCTGAAGACCAATCATTTCTGAAATAGGAACAGGAGACATTCGTTTAACTGCCTGACTCGATGGGGAAAGCAACCTCGGGTCTCTCGTACTCCCGAGTACAGCAGCCGCCGCCGCCTCAAAGGACGTTGTCAAACGAGCGAAACAACACCCGCAACACAAACACACACAATCCCCAGGCTAGGTAAAAAAAATACTAATAAACAATAATACCTCTTCTCCAGCCGTGGCAGGAAGCTGAACTTCCGGTGAGTACTAATAGAATGTCTTTAGGGTTAAAGTGAGCCTGCGCAGAAGGTAACAGCTTTTTCCAACCTTTTAAAATATATATGAATATATATGTTTATACATATAAAATCTCAATCCTTTTGTCTTGAGCTGGTTAAATTCCTCACCCCACCATCTGACCAGCACGGGCTCCGAGCTTTCTGTTGCATGGAGAAAAATCCAGTCCTTCCTCTCCAACTGCGCAAGTTCCCTGCTGCACTGTGCAAGAATATCATCCCCCACCTTACCCTCCCTCCCCTACTCCCCCTGGCAAAACAGGCTCGGTCTTCCGTGCTGCTCTCTCTCTCTCTCTCTATCGCCGAACCCCGGCATGTGTGGCACTAGCCCGTATTTATAAACACAAAAGAAACGACTATTATCTCCAATATTTTCTGCACTGTAAATGTAGGTCCATTCCTAGATAATAGCGGAGATCATTATATATCAGTTCCAATAGAAAATATTTTTTGTTGATGATGATATCATTAGAAACCCAATGGATTTGATCTTCTGGACTCACTGTACAGTAAATTATAATCAGTCATGCGTGAATCGTACAAATGAAAGAGTGCTCCCTTACATATCTTTCTCTGCTGCATATTTTCTAAAGTAAACCATAATAATCATGAACACATACATTCACAGCAACACACGTTCACTATACGGGTGACAAAGCTTAATTGCCGTTAGAATGTCGTTACTAGTCTGCTTGTATTCCATTGGGAAGGGTGGGGGAGGGAAGGATTGCATTTAGACTTCCGAAACAAATGTGATCGTTGCTTATCTTTTTGTGTTCAATCTTTTGCCTGATTGGCACTGTCCTCTTTCGGAGTACAAAAGAATTATGCAACAAAGGATCCATCTTACGTTGTTGCGACAAACTCGTGTTTTTTTGGGTTTTGCAACAGACACCCAGAAAGTAATATAAACAAATGAATAGTAAGGTGGAAGATAAATACAAATAATCTGGTAGCTCTGACACAAACAGTTGGACAAAACCAGCCTATTCAATGCCAACTTGCAAGCAGCTGCGACTCTCCTCTGCTTGAGGTCTCCCTTCATGTAGTTAATACACATGCACCCCCTATGGACATGTTCGTTGTAGCTCTGATCCTGTCGAGAGGCGGGCTTCACAGGAAACCAAGCATGGAAACTCCTAAAGGTTCCAACCGAAAAAAACTTATAAACTAACCCCATGTCTCACGTTTTTTAAATATTTACCTATCAGGCTCTAGTATAACTAAACACACATGTATGATGATTGATAAAGTGTGTAGAGTACCAGAATAGAAAAGGGGAACGCTGGAAAAGCGTCAGGCAGCATCTGTGGAGCGAGAAACAGAATCAGCGTTTCAAGTCAATGAACGTTCAGCGGAACGGGACATAAGATCATCGACTGAAAGAGTATCAAAGACGAATATTTCCGTCATAAAGTATTAAAACACAACAGTTATATTAAAATCTTAGGAAATAGTTATATCACCTTATTCGCATTTGCACTGGGCGAAGCAGAGGGCAGATATCGTTCTGAGGATAAAAATGCACGCAAGCAGACGGTATGATTGTGAATAATAACGTATAAAATAGGTGTGCGTGACGGCCGAGAGCTTCACATAATTTTCAATCCAGGGCAAAAGTTACAAAGGAAGATGTGAAGTTTTTTTGTAATAGAGTTTCAGAGTGTGTGAATGGCGTTAATCAATGCCTCCAAAGGGGAATTGGATGATAGATTAACTGGCTACTGTAAATGGCCCCTAGTGTAGGTAAATGGCAAACTAATCAAAAAAGGGAACAAAAGGCAGAATAATTTCTAGAAAAATGGAGAAAGAGCTGGGGAACGGGACACTTGTTATATAAGTGGGCCACAGACTCACTGATTAAACAGCCTCCTTTTGTGCCAATAACAATTCCATGATTCTGTGAAAATCAGCTTATATATATGATTATGACAGAATGGGAGGCCATTTGGCGTATCAAGTCCATGCCAGCTGTCAGCAGAGCAATCACATTGATAACATTCGTTTTTCTTTTTCCCCGCAAATTAGAAGCCCGCATCCTTCGCTTTTTATTGATTAATTTGCTATTTACATACATTAGAGGTCAGTTACAGTGGCCGGTTAACCTACCATCATATCTTTGGAATGTAGGAGAAAACCAAATCATCCGGGAGAATGTCCAATCGCAGGGAAATTGTGCAAATTCCACACAGTACCTGAGGGAATGCGGTCAATGAAATCGTGAGACAACAGTACCAAGTGTTATGCATTGTTCCACCATATATTAACAAACAAGTTGTAATCTTACAAAGCTGTAGATATTGCAATTTTTTAAACATGAGCTGTGTTCATAACTTTTTTATGCTGGAATGCTAATCCAAAAGTATATTAATTTGAAGCTGCTCCCATCCAGAAACCTGGCTATACCTTCCCATTAGAAAGGTATGTTTCCAACTAATTGTCCTCATGTGAGATTTGCATTACATTGCACCCTGATTCTTGTGTGTACAGGATCCAAGATTAATCATCTTTACCTGAAATGATCATCAGTAAATTGGAGCTTGATCCAGGTCTCCACACCCTTTGCTACTTCTGTTGCAGTTACTTTGAATTCAGTTAAAATTGGGCCAAATCCAGTAAATTACTGAACCTGCATGGCTTCAGATGGGGGCTGCTTGTTACATATTTTATGTGGACACCAGATCAAAGTTAACTGAAGCCAATTGAAAAGGGAGACCAAGAGTATCATTGCAGTCAGTTCCTTAAATCCTGTTCCTCTGCATTGCTTGATTGTGCCAATGTAGGAAAGACTTCATATGCAACCTACAATGAGTTTCCATGAAACAACAAATTCTGTGGATTGCACCCAAGGAAAAAAAAGTTACTTGGGAAATTGTCATGCATCAATCTTTAAAGCAGTGAGTTTGCATCCATTATATGCATATTCCTGGGTCAAAATACAGATAGATTTCAAAGTGGGCATTACAGTCAATGGGAGATAGTCATCTAAATGGGATCTCATACTACTTGACTTCAATGCACTGAAATTCCAGTCAAGGCTTGATGTTGGAATTACATTGCCTTTGATATCAAAAATCACTCAACATTAATGCAAAAGTGGCTGCATAATTGCACCCTTAATTATTTTTTTACAATGGATGAGATTATTGCTAGCATAAGAATTCTGAGAGCAATTCCAAGAGTTTCTTTGTCTTTCATCTTCCAAAGTTTTCTGTCATCTGATTTCCAACTTTAAGTTATATTCCCATATTGTCTTGTTATTTTTAATGATGGCTTTTACAGCTAGAATTTTTCATGCCTTTTTTATTGTTCCCATCTTTATTCTTAATAGGCCGATCTTGTATGTGAAGTACTGAAGTAATGCATTTGCATGAAAGTAATTTGAGTGCAAAATTCAATCAAAACATTAAGGATCAAAAGAAATGAAAACATTTGCTCCTGAGAAAAGCACATTCCTCTTAAACTATAGAGTTTAATTTGGTTCCACTATATTTTCAAACTAAGTTTGATATAGTTGAATTAATCTTATTACTAGGTAAACTTACAATTTTTTTTAGCTTAGTAGTTATTAATGAATGGCTTCTTTGTTGAGAAGTTGGTTTTCATTTATGCAAAACAAATATAATGCCAGACACACTATTGAAAATTATAACCTTCATTGGTTCACTTTGGAATCTAAAGCAACAAGCTGAACATTTTTGTAATTGATTTCCCCAGATTTAAATGGAATAAAATATTTGTTATATATCATGACAATTTCAACTTTTGGGATAATTAAAATAGGCATTATTATGTGAGGACAATTCTGGATGGTTATGTTTCTTTGGTGGTGTACTATCAACTCTTTATTGAAAATGAAGCAGAAAATAAATATCCATTTACTATTTCACCTTGTCTCTTATCAGCAATATTGCAAGAGTTGACAGCATGTGGAGTTTTGCAAAGACAGGGAGGAGTTAACTTTATCCAGATATAATGTTTCATTATGCACTGATGTTATATATTCTCTAGAGTATAATTTACTCATCCTTTTCATTAGCTGCTAAGGACCCACAGTGCACATTTATTATGAATATGGATTTACTCATGCTGAAGGCACATAGAGGCCACGTAATAGGATTTGTTCTGCACATACATGTTTATAATCTGAGTAGAATAATACACACCAGCTTATTTAAAAACACTTTGTTGAGGATTGGACAGTTGAGGAGCTTGAGGATAAAGAAATAATTCATAACTTACAATAAATATACACTCTCTTAAGGAATAAAACCCCATAGAAAAAGAGGTATAACAAGTAATCTGTTAACCAGGGACATTAAAGATAAATTCAGGCACAAAAAAGTTATTATGTTGTTAAAAAGAGAAGCTCAAATAGAGAGGATTTTAGAATTCAGGAAAGGATGATTAACATTTTACAAAGTGAGAAACAGAATACAAGAATAAACTGTACAAGATTCTACAGCTATGTTAGAGGAAGAGGCTACTGTGAATAAAAATGGATTTGCCAAAGGGAGTGAAAGGGAAAATTATATTGGGGAATAAGGAAATGCTAATTTTTTAAAAAAGAACCCTAACCCTATCTTCTAGAAATAAAATACATCTGGAAATAATGGACCATGGTTTTGGTGAGAATGGGGAACCGAAAGATGCTAGTACTGGCAAAGACATAGTGCTGAAGAAATCAATATGATAAAAACTGACAATCCCCTGGACCTAATTGACTATGACCTGAGGATTGACTGCAGAAATAGTGAATGCATTAGTTTTGATCTTCCAAAATCCCCTGAATTTTAGTATGGATCCTAAGAATTGGAAGCAGGCAACCCAACACAAAAATGAGAGAAAATGAATACTGGGAACAATTAAAAGGTCAGTAGTGGAAAATGATAACATTTATTATTGCATGAATGGTATTTGAAAAATCATAGTTTAATTTCACAGAGTCAGAATTAAATTATAAAAGGGAAATGATGTCTAATGTTTTGAGATTGTACCAGCAAGATAGATTATGAGGACCAGCACATGATATGCATTTGAAATGTTGAAAAATATTCAGTATGGTGCCACACATGAAGAAACCAAGGGATGTAGTACATTGAGATCCTCAAAAGGTATTTGATAAGGTTCCACACAGGGAGTTTTGGCAAAATATACAGGCAATATAAACTTGGATTAAAGATTTGTTAGTGAACTGAAAACAGAGCAAGGTTTCAGGTTTCTGTACTGCAAGGATCTGTGTGTGAGCCTCAGTAAACTTCCATCGATATCAAAGACTGAATTGAGGAAAATATTTGTGATGTATCCAAATTCGATGGGAAATTTGGTGGGAAATTAAGAAGTGCGCAAAGATTCAGTTTAAATGAATTGGTAAGAACAGAGGAGAAAGAATATAATGGTCCAAATCAAGTTGATTGTGCCAGTGGTACCAAAAGAAACCACTATCATTCAGCTGTTTCCAGATGAGACTCAGACTTGGGCAGTCCAGGAGGTGCTGAGTGACAATGCCAGTACAGGATCAGAGCCTGGCCCACAAATGTTCAAATGTATGAATTAGGAGCAAGAGTAGATCATTCAGCCCCTCGTCTGCTCTGCCATTTAATAAGATTATGGCTGATCTGACTGTAACTTCAATTCTGCATTCTTGCTTATCTCTGATAACCTTTTATTCTCATGCAAGAATCTGTCTACCTCTGCCTTAAAAATATTCAATAACTTTGTTTTAATTGTTTTTTTTCTGAAACAACATTCCAAAGATTCATGACTATCTGAGAGAGGAAACTTTGCCTCAACTATTCCTTAACTGGTTCTAGATTTCCCACAAATGGAAACTTGCTCTCTGCATCTAACCTGTCAAGACCTCTCAAGATCCAGTCCAGATGACAAGTCTTGACCCAAAACATTGACTGTCCATTTCCCTCTACAGATGCCGCCTGACCCACTGAGTTCCTCCAGCAGTTTGTTTTTTGCTTTCTTTTGCAGTCTCGTGTCCCCTCAGCATCTTATATTTTTCCTGTAAGATCAAAGTTCCCATTCATTTGAATGAGTATTCCCAACCCTGTTGATTAGATAAGAAAATCTAAGAAAGTTATGTCCTAAAATAAAGAAATTAAAAATATTATACCATTAACTGTTATTAGTTTCTGATTTTTTCTTATTATTTAAAACAACCTGAATAGTTTTACAGCATATTTGAATATAAGAAACATTTTAAAATTGTAATTAAGCCTTGACATGATTTATCAGAAGGCAGGGCACTTCTTCCAACCTTGACTCCTGTCAAGGGCTGTCAAGAATTCTCAGGATGAGAGCAGTTGCTACTTGCTGCTGAGGCCTCACTCTGCCTCACAAGATGCCCTTCTGGTCCTGGAGGGTCAGCTTTGTTGGGCATGCAAAGACCATGGGTGATGAGCCAAATCCAATATGAAGTTATCTACTTTGGTTGGAAAAATGGAAAAGAAGAATATTTTATAAATAGCATGAGACTGAGGAATGTTGCATTCAGAATGACCAAAGTATTGTATGCAAAGTACAAAAATTGCATCCAAGTACACCAAGCCATCACATCAGCATATACCACGTGGACTTTATTACTAAAGGGTAGGAGTATTAAAGAATAAAAAAATATTATGTCAATAATATAAGGACTTTGTAACACACTTGCAGTACAATGTATAGTTTGGGTCACCTTACCCAAAAGAAGTCAAATTTGGCCTACAGGGATGGCAAAACAGGTACTTCAAACTGATTCCTGGAATGTGGGGTTTATAGTTTATGGAGAGATTAGGTTATTAACAGGTGGGAGACAGATAGTTTCCCCATCAAGTCTGGAGTCGACTCTCCTGTTTTGTTTGTGTGCTGCATAGAACCCTTTGCCAAATTCATCAGGAGGGATGAGAGCATAAGAGAGGTGATGTTGCCAGGCAGTGGAGGCACACAAGTCAAAACCTCCCTGTACGTGGACGTCGCCGTCTTCTGCTTGGACCCATGGTCAGTTCACAGATTGATCAGCACCTGTGACCAGTTTGAGTTGGCATCGGGGGACAGAGTCAACTGCAGGAAAACTGAGGCCATATCTTCAATAACTGACCCAGCTGATCCAACATCTCCTTCACCATCAGGTCTGACTACCTGAAGGTGCTGGGGATCTGGCTCAGAGGAGCCGAGGCATGTAACAAGAACTGGCTGGAGTGAAATGGGAAAGTAAAACAAAAATTGGGTCCATGGAAGGGGTGTTTTCTGTCAATAACTGGGAAGAACTTGGTCATCAGGTGCAAGATGCTCTCAGGGTTGCTGTACTTGGCATAGGCGTGATCTGTTCCCCACTCCTCTGCCTTGGTAATCACTTGGGATGTCTTCCAATTTATCTGGGGGTCGTGATGCACAAGTTCCCAGGGAATGGGGGAAAAAGTGTACCCAACGCTGCCCTCATCCTGATGACCACTTTCGTGTGTGGCTCTATCAGGTGGTGTGTGGATCCAAAGTACGTGGGCACCAAGTGTCGCTACATGCTGCAGTTGTACCTGACCCTGATGTTGTGGAAGAGAGGCCTGGCCCCATTACCATGCAACATCCCAATCAGCCTAACATTGCCACACTACCTGTCACTTGTGAAAGAGTTCTTCCAAGTAAATATCTTTGACTGCAAGTCCATCAGGCAGTGGTCAACGCGGAACATCCTGCAGACACTGCGGGACAGGGACACTATGGATATGGTGGGGTGGTTCCCTAAGCAGACTGTCCAAACCATCTGGCAGAATGCCTCATCACCAGATCTCACCAACAAGCACCAAGGCATCACTTGATCACTTGGCTAGTGGTAAATGGGTCCTCCCTCTCAGAACTTTCCTGTACAGATGACATATCCACCCCCAATGTATGCTGCCCTTGGGACAGCTGCAGTGGGGAAGAGACAGTCACCCATCTCTTGGCAAACTGGATTTACAAAGAGGATGTGGGGACAGATGCAAGGGTCCACGTCCCAGTGCATCCCCAGCAGCTGCGCAACAGAGAACTCTTTGATCTACAGGCTGTTCCCAGGCACACGCACCGAGACAGACATCAAGTGCTGCTGGAAGGTCATCAA
>JARFYF010000094.1:33868636-33883596 GCA_030265395.1 Rhina ancylostomus | reverse complement strand
GCATCTGAGTAATGTGTTATCAGTAAACTGCTAGTGTTTTGTTATTTGATTTTTGATAAAATTTGATGGGTGTTGATAACTGACAAGCATCAAAAAATGGACATCTGCTTATTGTCTGGCTAATGGAAGAAACTGCAATTATAACAAAATATTTTGGAGTCTTTGTGAACCTGCACTGTTAATTGATCAGGCTAATTGGCATCATCCACTTTGATGGAATATGATGCCGTATGTAGCTTCAAGCCATCTGCTGCATATCTAGGTTTCTACAAAACAGTTCAACCTAAACATAAGCATTTAATAAAGGATTCACAAAATATAATGGATTCACAAAACTCTTGCGTGGATTTTCCTAGATTCTGGTTGGGGCTGGGGCTGCATTGGGAAGGTAGATTGTACCACAAACCAGGAATATGAAAATATTGACTGCCGTTTCCATTACCAGCTCATGCTGGATGTTCATTGATCCTTGTTGAATGTGTGCTTACGTGAGAAGAAATTTGCTTTTGGCTACAGTGCTCCCAATAATCACACTGGAAATGCACACATTTGATATGAGTATTTCCAGTGTGGTAAGAATTGCTTTCAAAGATGGAAGGAGGAGCAACAGGAGGATGTTGTCATTCCAGACCTCCCTTAGGGAGGCAATGTTGAATTTGTATTTAGATGAAATTTCAGTTAAGGGGCTGAATAGTTCAGACTAGGCCAAGGTTCTATATTAGTCTCTGCTGACTTATTGTTTTCCATCCGCACTGCCTGTCAGAGAATGGTAGGAATGATTAACCTTACTGAAACCTCGTCATTGTCTTTCCATGGATTTCCATAATCATCTCCACTAGGATAGGTGGAGTAACATAAAGCATAGGTCTGATCAAACTCAAAGTCAACACTAGACATGAATCCAAAACAGCCACAGCCAATTTAACACTAAGCCAGAGTACTTGTAATTTATTCCATGCCTGCCCCCAGAGGCATGATCGAAAAAGCAGGGGGAAAAGAAAGACTTCTATGCTGCACATTGCTTTTGATCAAGAAAAGGGCTTGCACGGGTAAACTAAGCACTTGGCCTACATCTGGAGTGGGTACTACAACTGCCATGCATTAGCACAGCCTAACCTGAATCCAAATGTTTTATTAGAATATACATTAGACCCAACCTGAACCTGATGCACTTAGTCCTGTTGTGTTGGGGCTGTGTAGCCAGGCTTTAATGTGAAGAACTGGCTTTCCGCTATGCTGCAAAAAGACCAGTAGGTTTATTGTCTTGAATAATCTCCTGTGTAAGTATGTGCAAAGATTTTAACACAGTTTGGGTCTTCAATTTTCACACCAGCAAACTAGTCTTCTAACATTTTAAACTGTGAGAACATTATTTTACAAGTGCTTTAAAAATGAACAATCAAAGAGGGTCCATGACCTGAAACGATGAATTTTACTCTATCCATGGACACAACTGGACCAGCTGATTGCTTCCAGTATTTACTGTTTTTAAGCAAAGAGGTTAATGTGCAATTCTGCGATGATTTTTTTTTTTGTTCGTGTTTTCTTGTCAGTAGTAAATGTGAATAAAAGCCATACCCCACAATCTTAAGTAATTCCAGCTTAGATGGTTAAGATACTAGAATACATCTGCCTGGAGACCCTGCTTTTAGCATATTTTCTGTTTGACCATCTGTTCGACTTCCCATCACTTAATATTTCTTCTTGCTGTTTAAACCTGTTCCATGCAAGTCCCACTTATTATTCCCATGGAATTTCAGATTTTCATGCGTCAATGAATAATAAAGTGGTGTAAAGTCAGATGTTTCTTCCACAATATGTTGGTATTTCCTCTTCCATTACTATATAGGATATGTGAGTGCTGCATGAAACAGATGGACTTATAAGGCAGTTGTATTTAAATGAAGTTTACCAAAGTTGAAGAGCATTTAAATTACATGCTTCATTTGTTTTTCCTCTGGATGCTGACAGTATTCCTTTAAATCAACAAATTCCACAAGTGGGGGTTCAGTTCACAGTTTTAACCATTTAATAGCTCCGTAACCCATAATTTTAACCTTGTGTGTGAACACCCAGGGAGTATTCAGTTTTACTTCCTGAGAGTTGCAAGGCACTTAAGAGCAATTCTTCTGATTTGGAAAGAATCTTGAGAGTTGTGCTTGGAAAAAATAAAATGTGTTGATGACCCTGGGTAATTTCAGTCAGTGAAGGGTTACTTTGTAATTGTACAATAGTTGTATTTAAAGTGTTAAATGCATAAAAGCATAATGTGGTTCTGTTTATCCTGGGGCTCAATGCATAATTACAAAAGGGAGGCTTGACATGTTCATAGTTGCTTTCAGGTAACACACTCACTGTCTACAGCAAGCTAACTTATTTGCTTTATTGCTCTGTGCAACATGCACAGACAACCTGTGGGAAAGTCAAACGACAAGGAATATGTAGTCCACAGCACTAAACCCTGCACTGATAAACGGACAAGATAATTAGTAGATTCTTGGGTTACTAATACAGCAAAAAATGCATTGCCATTGAGCTTTGATTTTTGTGCTATCAGTGATTTTAAAATACTAGCCTTTGATGATAGTCAATAACACTCTGCCCAACAAACAGATACCAAGCCATTAAGTAGCTATAATAACTTTTCCTGATTGCAGTAAATGTCTTGTGACCAAACCCCTGGGAATAGTTTCAGCCAGAGTAGACTTCCTATCTAGGAGGTGGTGATTGTCTTTTTAACTTGAAAAATTATTTAAAAATTTTTTTTTGCTATTTGCATCCACAGAGCTGCACCACTGTACCACCCAGTAGAGCCACCACTTCACAGTGCCAGAGACCCAGGTTTAATACTGACCTCAGGTGCTATCTGTGCAGAGTTCTCATGGGTTTCCTTCCACCTCCCAAAGATGTACAAATTGTTGAGTTAATTGGCTAGTATAAACTGCTTCTTATATAGTTAAGTGGTAGAATGTGGGAGGAGGGTGGATGGGAGGGAGCAGATAAGTATGTGGGTAAATGATAAAAGGAGATTAATAGAGGATCAGTGTAAATAGGTTATTGATGGTCAGTGTGGACGGTGAACTAAAGGACTCATTTCCATGTTATATCTCTACATGACTCTGACTCTAAAGCAGTGTGATGGAGACAGAAGGCTTTGTTATCTATTAGTTCTCTTTTGTCTATTGTCATCTATTGTATTTTATGGTGTGTAGCAATGTTTATACTACATACATGTTTTCTGACTTTGGGGATGGTTTGACTGGTGATACCCACAATAAGAGCCTAGTTGTTTCTTCTGTAGTTTGCTGAATAGCTTGAACTTTTCTTCCAGAGATAAGGTTCTCTCTAGCCCAAGTTTATGACTATAGCTGCTCCCTACTTTCATGTTTAAAAAGTATTGGCCTCAACCTCTCACATAGCCCTGTGCAACTATCATTCATAATTCAGCACTCAACATTACACACTGGTTTCTGCAGACCTACCAACAATTGGGGTGCCATTGTGCACCCCTATTGGCCTTTAATAGTGTTTCTCCAAGATGTGCTTATCTGGGTACACTATAGTAAACCTCTTGTGTGAAGCTGCCCTGGATAGCTAACACCTCCATTACTTGCTACCCTGTGCCCCATTGTACACCAGTTGCACAATTATCCATTAAATTAGGTTTTGCCATTATCATGACTGGCCATAAGTCTAAAATCGTATGACTGTTTCTTCTTCATCAGTGCTGCCTTGTTCTTCAAGCAGCTGTAACTCTATTTAACAATGTTTGTTTTATTCATGTGCCATCAAAACGAGTCATTCATTTGAATAAATGATAAGTAATTTGGAATTATGGAATGTTTATAATTTGAACATTGTATTTTTCTCATCTGAACTTTGTTTTATTTTGAACTAATTTTATTTTCCTTTATCTCCTCAGAGTTTCTGGAGTGTCTACAATAATATACCTGCAGTGACCAGTTTGCCCTTGCGTTGTAGTTACCATTTAATGAGAGGAGAGAGACGGCCATTGTGGTAGGAAATTGGTTGTAATAATTGAACATCTAAAGGAAAGCAGAGCCTGACTAAATACAGCATTGCAGTGCCTTACATTTGAATTTGCTTTTTTGTGCTTTTCAAAGGGAAGATGAGAGTAATGCCAAAGGAGGATTGTGGAAAATGAAAATTTCAAAAGAGCATACTGTAAGTATTTCAGAAAAGTAATAAAATTCTTCTAACTAAGAAGAATAATGACTTTACAAGACATTTCAGAAAGTTGTTCTGTATCAACATGTATTTTTGAACGGTTGCCTCAATAGTTAACCCAGCAGTATTAAAATAGCAATTTACCATGGGTAGATGATTCTAACAGAAATTAAGTCTGAGGACAAGATGTGTATTCCACTCAAGATGTTAGAAAATATTACCACTGATTTACTAAAGCTTTGCGCATCATGCAAGGCTCAAATGAAAGGAGATTTAAAACAAAAGGCTAAATTGGAACATGGTATACAGATTGTATTGGAACAGAACTGTAAAGTTGGTTGCAATAAAGAAATTCTTCTGCAGTGCTAACTGAGATGGGAGATACAAACTCGTGTATTACATGACTACCACTGGTGTAATTGCAGCATAGAAAGTCGAACAGAAACTCACCATTATAAATGTAGAAGTTTAAATGGTTTAATTTCCCTTCCTTACTAAACTAGCCCTCTCTTTCCTCCTCCCCATATCAAAGTCAATATCCCCCAAACCACATTATCTGTTGTTTATCACTTCGGTGTTTACACTTTATAACCGTATAGACCATTAAGTTCTTCATCTGTATTTAATATGCTTTGGAATGTTCTCATGTCAAGGGAGAAAACTTCCTTTATGAGCAATTGTCATATTAAAAGTTGACAGTGTGCTTGAATAGAAGAAATTTGGATGCTGTACATGTGTCTAAGTATTAAACTACGTTATTTCCTTGTGTCAACATGGCATTCAATTTTTGCTGCACCCATTTGCAATTATTTGGAGGGAGATGATCTTCTAACTTTCATTCAGTAGGCATTATCAACATCTAATAAGTTCTTGTTTGATTTCAGTTTCTAAGAAGCAGAGCAGGAGAGGTTGGGAAGGATCAAAATTGCTTAAATCTAGAGTTTTCATTCAGTCTTTGCACTCCTTGGAGGGGGGGGGGGGAGTTCGGAGGGAGAGGTTCAAATCGGAACTTTTATGCCTTAGTTTCAAGAGAGCTTTTACAGCTAACCAAATTTTGAGCTTTTAAAGGAAAAAAAAAGCAGTAATTAATCTCCAAAGATGTGAAAGGAATGACTAGGGTCTCTGCTACATCCAGTCATTTTGGTCTCCAATCTAAAAGTACAGTGGTACAATGCAGAAAGAGGAAACCACAAACCAGCTAGTCACTTGAACAGTGTCCTGTGTGATTACTTGAACAGAAAGCTTATACCAATGATGAATGGAGATAACCTGACACTTCACCTACATATTGCCATATATCAAATGTAAACACAGAACTATCCCAATTTAGATCAAATATTCTTTCTGTGTGTCATATGGCTCAATTCGTCCTGTCATTTATCAAAAGATTATAGATTCAAGCACAAAATGTGACATTCAGTGCAGTTCGGAGGCAAATGTAGTTCACTTGCTGTATTCATTGTTGTATTTATTATTACCATATACTGTTGACTCTCTGAGCTTCATGCAAGCAAGGAATTTCCTTGCACCCTGGCGCATATGACAATAAACTAATCTAATCTCACTCTTTCAAAAAATAGTGGAGTTATTGCTCATCCCTGGTAATATTTATCCATAAAGTAACATCTCTGAAAACATCACTTAATCATTATCGTAATTTGTGAGAGCTTGCTATACTCAAATTGGTTATCCTGTTTCCTTTATTACAGTACATTAAAAAAACTCTGACTGTAAAGTGTTTTAAAACCAAACTTGTGAAAGACACTTCATACATGTAAATCTTAATTCTATCAAGTGTTTTTTATTGGTCATGCAATGACTTTTTGTTTTAATTTAATAATTATTATTGATCAGGTCAGTATGTTTCAGAATTTTTGCAATCCAAAAATATTTGAACTTGCATTGTGACTTGCTTAGATGGTTAATTTCACATTTGAGCAATATCTTAAGATACAAATATCTTAAATATTAGGAATTTAAAAAGACATTCCTAAGAGGAGTTCTTTATGTTTCTTGTGACAGTCTGCTGTTTGGAAAGAATTATTACTGGCTACGATTGGTGAACAGTTTGTAGATTGCTGCACAGTAGGTAAGATCAGGCCAATAGGTGACATTATTGCCTTCAGTACTTTTAATGACTTTTTTAGCTTAAATTGTTTAAGATTAGAAAACGGGAATTTTGAGTGTTGTGTACTGTTTAGAAAACAAGATTCCTCTTTCCTTGTCTTAAATTGATGGTTTTGGGTGCCTTGGAAAAAAGAATGACCTTTTTTAGAGGAAAGAATGAATAGAACAGCCTCTCCAAATTTTCCTGAATTATTTCACACTTGAGAAGGAGAAGTTCTTCACAGTGTGCAGTTGCATGTAAAATTGCACCCTTTTCCCCCAGTGTCCCATCCACCCAAGAAAAAGTTAGTTCAGAGAAAGAAAATTGGCCACAGTCCTGGATTCTGATGACTTTGCTGTAAAATAGATTGTATAGACATCTGTGTAATAAAAAAACAAAGAAACAAAAATCATCCAAAAGTCCATCACTTAACACATTTTTGCATCTGAATGATTAGATTCACTTTTGTTAGACATAATTGTCAATAATCATAAAGCTATTTTCTGATTAGTTTGCTAATGATAAAGGTGATATTTCTGCCCCATCCCTTTTGCTTCATAGATGCACCATGTATCATGGTTGTTCTTGTACAGCAGAAACATAAATTAGGTATTAGAGGTAAAAATGAGCTCCCCTTTCTGGACAGTTTCCGAAGCAGAAGCGGGGTCAATTGCACAGTACAAAAAAAATTTACCTCCCTTTTAACCACCAAGTGTGCTCCCTGTATCACGCCCAGCAAAAGTACAAAGCAAACAGGTTAGTCATAGCTTAGCTTTTATAACGATACCTGACGTGCTGTCGACCCCCATTGCCATCTGTTGTTCCATACTTGGGTATCCCACTGCTCCCTCCAGCTTCTGTTCTGCTCTGATATGCCTTCATTCTTGGTAGCATTTTATTCCCCAGTCTGTTTCTTCCTGCTTGTTCTTGCATCTCTTCCTTTCTCTTGCTCCCTGCCATCTATTGACTTCCTTGCTGTGCCTTCACTCATGGCTGGTGAAGAGCATTGTGGAGATAGTCATTTTTTAAAAAATACTTCAGTTACCAAATGATTTTTAAAGTGCCTATTTGGAACCCTGTGTCAATCTTCTAACAGAATACTGCCTTCTCTGCTACCATCAGTAATGGTGGTGAAACAGATGTTCATTTAAAAAAAATAGATCTTATAAACTCTATTAAATTGTTGACCAAGATGGCGAGGATGCATAAAAAATTGATCTTAACCATTACAACACTTAACTACTCAATATTATTGGTGACTAGATCACAACTTTAGGTAAGGGTAAATTCACATCTGTGAGAAATATTTTGTATTGTATTTTGAATACCTCCATGCAATGTATTTCTTGTATTGTTTTGCTTATTTATAGATCATAGGAATATGATCTATAACCTTATTTCAGATATTGTTTCTTTCTACAGATGATGAGGTAGTTGGTGTCAGTGTCAGTGTTAGAGATCGTGAAGACATTGTTCAAGTTTGGAATGTAAATGCTGCTGGAGCAAATGAAGTGACTATTATACAAAAGATTTATGAGCTTCTCCCAAAAGTAACTTTTAAGGCAGTGTTTTATAAGCGTAAGTATTTTGCCTAAATATTTGTCATGAAACTGTTTGCTTCAGTCTTAACAATTTGAAGTTTACATTATAACATGATAATTTAGGTTCCCCATCCACCACCAGGATTTTTTTCTCCAGTTGCTTCTGCTTAATATTCAGGTTAAACCTACCTTTAAATGCTTATTTGGTTTATTTTATATTTATGAGAAACATGGTATCCAATCAGCATTTTGTTGTATCCCTTAAGTAAAATACTAAGAGGAACTGGTACTCTCAGTGGACTAACAACTGAGAAGTTCTTGATCAATAATCCACCAAAAGGATATCCAGGATTCTTGCAAAACCTGGCTAATTTACAGATTTACCTTGGGGAAAGCAGTCTATCACTTCCACCTGGTCTGGTCTACATGCAGTTTCAATGTGTATTGACAGATAAAGGGTCTCGACCTAAAACATCGACTATCCATTTCCTTCCACAAATGTTGCCCACTGAGTTCCTCCAACTTCTTGTTTGTTGCTTGTAACCATTTAAGTTCTGGGGAAAAAAATTAATTCTTTGGGTAATTCACAAGAAATATTGAAGCATTCAGGCAAAAATAAGTTTTGCAAATAAAGTTTCACTTAAAATCCTGCTTTTAAGTTGTAATTCACTTCATTTTTAAGGTCCTGCTGCATAATACATAGAAGTGAACCTGTTTCTGTTGGTCAGCAGGTGAAATGAAAATATTGAATAAATTGTGTACAAATTTTGTAATGATGATAAAACCTCTTCAAATAACTTAATTTACTGACAGATATGTAAACGGAATATACTACTGTCACTCCATATTATCCTTGTTCATTGCAAACAGGTGACTTGAATGATGAGGTAATCTTCCACTCAGTTGTATACAACACCTTGTCCTGGGCAATGCTTTTAATTTTAATAAACAAATAATCATCAAATTCTTCATTTCCTAGTGTGGGAGACATTTTTTTTGATTATTATCAGAAGTTGTCATATAGTAACAGAAGTTCCTTTTTGAAGTTTTAGAACTTGTTTGCAGATTCTCAACTTATTTTGTTCAGCACTTCTATTTTGAAAAGCAACTGAGTGGAATTCACCAAATTAAAACACTGATTATCAGCTTTCCGACATCCATCCACCCCTCACACACGCATCTTGGGCCTCCTGTCCCTTGACAGCAAACCAGTGATTACTTTAAAAAAAAATTACACAGCATATACTGAATTTCTTTCCCAGCTACTCTCAGGACTTTATTCTATCATATATATGATAGTTCTTGTAGATTAGTTCAAGAACCTGGAACAAATTCATTTATTGCAGGTGATTCTTTTCAACCAAGCAAGTTTAAGGTCCCACTCTGTTCTGAGGGGGAATTGAGTATTTATACATATTGCACACATTTACAAAAGAAATCCCAGAAAAATGTGCAGTTTTGTTCTCTGTCCCTTAGAAAGTTGCTTGAAAATTCAAAACACCACCTGTACTGATTCCCGTTTATTCTCCCTTCTCGTTACATTCTCCAAAATGTGACCAAGTTTGTCAAACACAATTTCTTTTTCATAAGATCACATCTCTACTACTATAATTTTATCAATATTATTTTTAAAATAATAGCTGCCAACATTCTCCCATAAATATAAGACTAACTGACCTGTGGTTTCCTGCTGTTGGTCTCCCTCCTTTCAGGGATGTTATATTTGCAGTTTTGCTGTCTCCTACAACCTTTTCAGAATTAAGTGATCTTTGGAAGATCATTCGCCACCTCTATAGCCACTCGTTTTAAGAGCTTAAAATGCAAACCATCAAATCCAGGAGACCTGTCCACCTTTTAATCCCATTACTTTGCCTAGTATTTTTTCTCTAGTTATTGTGAATATTTAAAGTTCCTCCTCTCTGCCCCTGCATTTTCTACAAATATTGGGATTTTTTTTTACATATTTAAATGAATACATTTACAAAACAAAAAACAATCCAGTTGATCCAAAATGACCAGCAGGCTACCTATTCTGAGGGGCTTTACCAGTTCTTTTCTGGGAACTTGTCATCTATTGAAAATATCAAAGCCTGATTGCACAAAATGGTCTTATCAGTCTAGATAATTGTCCTTTTTGAAAGATGGCTTTAAGCAGTGTATCACTAACTAGAATGGCAAATTGAGTAATAATCTATCTAAACCTGTGCAATAAAAGTTCATCCTCCACATATGAAGTTCATTCTCATTCTACTGCACTTCTGATCTGCTGTGGATTGGAACATCCTTTCCTCAGTTACTTGATCCTGTTATTTGAGATCCCATTGTCAGCATCTCCAGGCAAATGTGGAAAGACACTTGTTTCCCATGATGTTACCTCAATTGCAATGTTACCTCGATTGCAGTGTTACACAATAGGTGAATGTAACCTGATCCTCGATGCACAAATTTAACTGTCATTTTTTCATGTGGATTGACATTAACAGGCTGTTTACATTTGATTAGACTTTTAAAAATGTTGAATGGCATGATTATTTAATAATCTAACATTTTGAATTGTTATAATTCTATAGTGTATTCTATTAAAATAATGCTGTTATCCATGTGCTTTTTTATAGCTCACGAGGAACATCATGCTTTTGAAAGAGGTCGTGCAAAGCCATAGTGATTTCACAGGAAACACTTCATATTGAGAGCTCAGATTTTATTTGTATGTAAAATTAGAGAGTTGGACTCTCATCACCACAATGATGAATTCCAGTAGAACTTTGATAAAATAGTGAAATCAGGTGACTAATTCTGAAAAGACAGCAAGTGAAATATTGATATTTTGTTTGTTTAGGCTAATGTGTGACTTACATTAACTTTATTAAGTTTCTAAAACAAAATAAGGCACAGATGTTTCTCAACTATTGATTTGATTTTCATTATTTTAATGTTAGTTAATTTATTTTGCTTTTGACTGCATTCCTGTTTTAAGAATGAGGTTTCCTGTTCTGGTTTAACTATTTGTACTGCATTTACAAATGATTACTAATGTACACAATAGACCTGCTGCTTAATCTGGAAGAAAATTATCAAAATAGGAATGTTGATCCACACAAGTTGAAGTCAAATCTGGTTAATTGGCATGTTCCTAGGAGATCATAGTTTATTTCTATTGGAAAATTGATTGCACTGCATAATTATGTAAGTCACTATAACTTTGGTTATGTGGATGTCTTGCACTGATAGACAAATGTTTCCATCAGAAAGTACTACAAGGTGTGTATCATTTGTTTTGTATTTTCATTACATTGTACAACTTTGTTCATTAGCTATAATTTTGGACACATTTAATTTACAATGTAATGAAATGCTGGCCCTCAGTGAATTTAGAATCTAAATCGGTAACACTTCACATATTTCACTTACTAAAGTCTTGTTTCTGAAATGTTTGCAAATTAATTGCTGCAGCACATTAATCTAGTTTTTCTGTCCACAGAGAGCATGTGGCAAAGAAGTCAGTTTCACAGAATATTTCATGCTGTTGCAGTATTTACTATAGTAGATGCAGTGATGTTATTTTGTGGGATTGTACATTTCATTGCTGCAGAACCAAAGAATTTTATTATTGTTTAGACAAACATGGGAGGGGAGACAGGTCAAGAGTGAAAGCTGCAAATCTACAAATGCTGCCCCAAAAAAAAATGAGATTAAAGTAGAAATTGCACAAAAATATAAGTTATAAATTTGAAGGCCTACTGCAAGAAATTCCACAGTGTATAAATTCAGTAGTATAGAAAAGCTCTTTTGCCTTGATGCTAAATGCGATGATGATAATCATTATAGATCAGTATGAAAAATGTTCAAAAGATCATAAGGGTTTCACACAGGGCATCATGATTACCTAAATCACAACAGAACTTGTTCCATAAAGTCAATAATTCTGCTTGTCTGAACCCACTGATTCGCACTAGATTGTTGAGACGCATGCAGCTCTGATAATCAGAAGTTGTATTATCTTTAAAGATTATATTGCATGGAAATTTGCCATACCTTAATCATATGAATTGTTACATCTCAATTTAAATTATCAGATGTCAAGTCGTCAGATATTTTTCCCATTACTGTGGTATCAATAAGAGCTGGAAAATACATCCCTGTAGGTTTAGAAACAGCAAAATTTGTATAAAAGTGAGCTCTACATCAGAATTTAAAATTTAATCCTGCATAAATAAAGACATACAAAATAATCCATATTACATAACATCAAATCTGAATTGTTCTTGCATTTATGCATTAATTATCATTTTACTTGTGACAAAACAAGGTTTTAAAGAGTTACTGCAGCTTTTGCACTGTGGTTTCTTGAGCACTGATTCTTTTCTTTAAAATACCAGTTTGTGCATTTTTTTAAATCTCTGCTACCCAGGTCTGCGTATGTAAAATGGATTAAAGCACAATCTATTTTTATAAAATTCAGGGTAAATTGGTAATTCACAGCTGTGAATGGTGTACACTTAAGAAACAAGCTGATTTTTTTTAATGAATGAGTGAATCACAAAACCATTTTTCACTTTTTTTTACCCTTTTTTCATACAGCAATGGAGGTTTTGTGATGGCCAGATATATGAATGTTATCTAACTCCAGGTATTGAAGTCCACATCCAATGCAAATCTGGTCAGCAAATTGTCAGTTTCAAATTGTATTCTATTCTGATTTGAAAATAAAGGCTTTTTTTAAATGTATTAATTATGCCAAAAGTTAGTTTGAAACATCAAAGGTCAAAGTTCTGAAGGATACTTGATCTTTAAGTCCCAAATGATTTACTCTGTATGTCTAAATTCAGAAACTACTACTGGAGATATTGTCTTAGCTAGCCTCTGTGGGTATCTAGAAAACATTGTTTTATACTTTTCTAGAATTGGTTTATTAATAATCGTAGTCTGTTTAAAATAAAAATATAAATTGATATTTTAATTACATTAACATGGGGATCAGAAGATATGACAAGTGTCTAAAAGATGATGTGAAAACTGTTTTAAAAGCAGAAAATGCTGAAAATGGTCTTTGACTTGAAATGTGGTTTCTCTTTCACAAATGCTGCCTGGCCTACGGTTTCTGGCATTTTCTGCTTTAATATCAGATTTGCAGTGTTTTGATTTTAAGTTAATGTAAAAGCTGGGGCCTTGTGTGCTCAAGGTTATCAAAGATGCTACAGATTTGATATTTATATTTTGTTATCATATTAGTACTGCTGTACGTATGCCATTTATGAATTTTGCTTGTTCATTTGGCAACTATTGAATAAAAAAAACATGCATTATTGTGATATTTATCATTTTCAGTGACTTTATAAAGAACTTTGTCTTGATCTTTAATCAATTGAGAACATTTGCATTTCCATTGGGCAGCATTATATTTAGCAGAGATGAAAATCTAGGTGGTAATCTCATAGCAAAGTTTGTAGTTTCTTAAACAGATTACTCTGTGGGTAAGGGACAAACTATTAATTACCAATTCAGAAACACAGAAACTGACCATTGCACATAGACTGCCATTCAATTAGATCATTGCAAGTCAGTGTCTCTATCAGTTTCAGTTCAATATCCCTTTATTTCTTCAAAATATACTGATCTTGGTCTTCCAAGCTTCTGTTTTCCAATATCCACAGGCATTTAAGGAGAGAATTCCAGCTTTCTGTTATCTGAAGCTCATCATTTCTCAAGAAGAAAAGTTTTAATTACCACATGTAGGCTAATTTCATCAAGATCAGTATATCAGGGCAACGATTAAGTAAACTCTGGGGAAAGAATATAGAGGGAATTAAGAAGTGAACCTTGACAAAGGAATAATTAAACGAAGTGTGAGCCTTCAATGGGCTGTAGAGTTTTTAAACGGAGATGATCAAGTGCACTTGTCGACCCAGACAGGATTTTGTCTACATCCTTTTGTGGGCTAATGTTAACTGTTTCATGGGCTTGTGAATTGAAATAAACACCAGTAGCATCAAAAGGAAATGCCTTGCATTTATATAGCACCATAAACAGAGAAATGTTATGACACCTTACAAAAATGTAATGAGATGAAAATTGGCATCCCAGGGAGTGACTGCAACTTAGTCAGTTTGAGGTGAAGGTGGCAGAGAAGTCCTGGGGGAGGCACAGTCACCAATTCAATTGCTTGATGGAGCCTTTCAGCCTCATCAGAGCAGTGGATGTATAAATGCTGGCGTGGCGAGGGAGAGAGAAGAGCCCCCACTTCAAAACAGTTGCAAATGTGTCTCAATTTTTAAAATAAATCAATTCAACTGATAAATTATTAAGTTTAAATTAAAACTGTTTAGAAGAATTAAAAATGATTAATTTTAAATGGTTCATGTTACTTATCTAGGTCCTCACAGCTGCTCTCCATTTAAGTGAGCCAAGGTGCTATTTCTCCATGTTCAGTGGACAGATTCCCCATCATAATTTCTGGGAAACTTCCACAACTTACCCCCCTGCCCAATATCAGGGTCCATTGAGAAAATTGCTTGCAAAGAGTGGCCAGCAAGTTTGGGATTTTGACATTCAATTAACCTCAAAATCTGGCCTAATTTGTTGAACACCTTTACATGTTTCTTCACTCCTTTCAGCAAATTCTTCCCATATCTTGATAAATTTGTTTATTATTGTTATATGTACGAAGGTACAGTGGAAAAATTTTATTTTGCATGCCATCCATATAGATCACTTCATTACATCAGTGTATTGAGGTAGTACAAGGGAAAATAACAACAGAATGCAGCATAAAAGTACAGGTAGACAATAAGGTGTAAGGCCATAGCGAGGTACATTGTGAAGTCAAGAGTCCATCTTATCATACCAGGGACCATTCTAGAGTCTTATAACAGCAGGGTAGAAGCTGTCCTTGAGCCTGGTCGTACGTGCTTTTAGGCTTTTGTATCTTCTGCCCGATGGGAGAATGCAGAATAGAGAATGTGGCTGGGGCCTTTGATTATGTTCGTGCAAGAACTGTAGAGGCAGCCTGTGGAGGGGAGGCTGGTTTCCATGATGTGCTGAGTTGTGTCCACAATTCTCTGCAGTTTCTTGCGGTCTCAGGCAGAGCAGTTGCTGTACCAAGCAATGATTCATCCAGGTAGGAC
>JARFYF010000094.1:33824819-33835024 GCA_030265395.1 Rhina ancylostomus | reverse complement strand
ACCAAAGTATTTTGGATAAGTTCTCCTTACCTGAAGATTTTCTCCCTTTTCTTCATGCCGTTAGCTTCGCCACCAGCTCTGCCTGGCAAGTAACTCCCAAAGCGACACCCATGCATCTTTGAACCAGAGAAGTATGCCTGCGCATAACATCCTTTTATCATTATATGCCCTTGATGTTCATAAAAGTTGATTGTCCATAATCCCACCCTGGTACTTCCCTGCAGATGTGTTTTCCAAGGCTGGAACTTTACTAACATAGAATAGTACAGCACAGGAACAGACCCTTTGGCCCACAATATTGTGCTGAACTAATTAAGCTAATGATGCCTAATTATACTGATCCCTTCTCTGCATGTTCATTTGCCCATCTAAGAGCGCCTTAAATGCCTCTATTGTATCTCCCTCCACTACCACCCCGGTGGTACATTCCAGGCACCCACCTCTCTTACATTTTGCTGTGTAAAATAACTTGCCCCAAACATCTCCTTTGATCTTCCAATAATTGCCAAGAAAGTTGACCAGTGCCTCTAATTCCTCAGGATGCTAAAGAAATTTGGCATGTCCCCTTTGACTCTCATCAATTATTACTGATGAACTGGATGCATCACAGCTCGGTATCAATAGCAGAAATTTGCAGCCTCTTGTTTTTCTGTTCCTTCCAGTTTGAAGATGACACAGTGCTGCCAATCTTTGTGTCATCTGCAGACTTACTAACCCAACCATCCACATTTTCATCCAAGTAGTTTGTATATCACATACTGCAGAGGTCCCAGTACAGATCCCTGGGGAACACTGTAAGTCATGGACCCCCAACCAGAGTAAGCCTCATTTACCACTATCCTCTGCCTTCCATGGGCAAGCCAATTCTAAATCCAAACAGGCAGGTCACTGAGGATCCCGTGCATTTTAAGCTTTGGATGAGCCTATTATGAGGGGCTTTGTTAAATGCCTTACTAAAATCCATATTGACAACATCGACTGCTGTTCCTTCATTGGTCACTTTCAGCACCTCCTCGAAAAACTCAATTAAGTAGTAAGATATGACCTGTCCCGCACAAAGCCTTGCTGACTGTCCCTAATTAGGCCATGGTTTTCCAAATGCTCATAAATCTTAACCCTAAGAATCCTCTCCAATAGCTTCCCTACCACTGACACGAGGCTCACCGGTCTAGAGTTTCCAGGATTATCCCTATTTCGCTTCTGGAACAAAGAAACAACATTAGCTACTCGCCAGTCCACTAGGACCTTGCCTGTGGCTAGAGAGGCCACAAAGATCTTTATCAAGACCCCAGCAATATCATCACTTGTCACTCTCAATAACCTGGGGTATATCCCATCAGGCTCCAGGGACTACTTGAATATCAGTAGCAGAAATTTGCAGCCACTTGTTTTTCTGTTGTCAATCTAGGTCATGTAGCTCGGGCAACTTGCATTTTTTTCTGATCACTATTTTAACATTGCGGCCTTAGGAGTTTGGGAAAATTTTCTTTGCGCTCTTGTTTCATTAGAGTATATTCCACAAATGAAACAACAACTTACATTTGTAGAGCACATTTAACTCAAAATGTCCCAGGAGAACTAGGTACAATGGAAAATAAATAAATCAGTCAGTTATGTACTTTGTGATGCATGAAATTGAATGAAAATATTGATTTAAACTTCATTTGTAACCTCCAAGGTTCCAAGCCATGTATTTAGGCAGTCCATGGAAACAAGAATTCTGAACTGCTTAAGGGTTGTTATTTAGTTGCACACAAGTGGCAGCTCCTCCAGTGATTCTGTTGATAAAGCCAATGGCTCGCACAGAGCATGGATTTCCTGAAGTCACTTCCTGATTCATTACTGTTGCTGAACAAGTTAGACCTGTGTTGATCTGGAACGCCAATTCTAAATGTCCTAAAATTTATATAATGAACATTTTTAACAACAGTATTTTGCCATGAGAAAATTATTGCAGGTCTTCTTCCTGAGCAATTACAGTCCTTGTGAAACACCATCTCATGGATGGCATTGGCTAGTCAATTCCAGCTTCTGACCCAATGCAATGTACGAAACATGTCCAATTAGGATAGGATGTGACTTAGTAAGTAATGATGTCTCTGTAATCTTGATACTAATACTGTTTGTGAATAGAGGTGTTTTATTCATTGAGTTCATGAGCAATATAATATCTTACTCAGAAGACTTTTTGATTTAGTTTTGTGTGCTAAATTGAATTTACCAACTTGATGCAACGTAGCTTCATTAAATAAGAAGCTAAAAAGAGAATAAGACATTTCAAAAGCATTGAACCTGGCTTAACATTCAATGAAAACCAAATGCAAAATATAACAATTCCTATAATTAAGTGGAAAGATACTGAGAGAAACTATCAACTTCACCTGAAATAAGTAAAAAATCAGTAAAATGTCTATGGCATTTACCCAAACCTGGAATCAGGGGGTTTATTTCAGTGTCACATTTGCCTATTGGATCTCCTGCTGCAGATTGTGTAGATTGTGGATGCATGGGGAGGCAACTGACTTGCTGATGAACTGATCACAATCAGTGTAAATTACATAATGCAGGAAGTTAGGGGACTGCTTATCAACAAGAAGGAGGGGGTGATGAGGAGAGAGAAATTACAAAAGATTGGTTCACTAAAAATTGTTTGTTAAAATTAGCTAAAATCACCTGAGACTGAATTCAAGAGGAGGGAAATAAAGTTTATTGCTAATAAAGATTTGTTTTGTCATGGTATAGCCCAGAGCCATGCTAAAAGTTGACACGGAAGGTTGTGAATTTCTAAATCACTGAGAATATTGCAGTTACCAATATTTAGTTTGGAATTATAAAGTACAATCTGAACTGCAATATAAGTCCTCATACCAAAGTAACACTGATCAAACAATTTTCTACTTTGCATTGAATCACAGAATGATTCAGCACAGAAGGAAGTCAATCATTAAAAAGAGCCATGACAGGTTCAGCTCACAATTATTTTCAGCGCTACCCCATTTCTGTACTGTGAACATCTCAATATATTGATCCTACCAGTGAAACACACATTGTACATACTGTATGTGTGCTGGTGGTGGAGAGCTTTATCGTCCTAATGTATTTATTGGGAAATTATGGGAACATTACACAGAATTTAGTATCTATTAGGCATAATCTGGGCACATCTGTGAGATTGTGTCATTTTCATTAGTGAGTACAAAGACTAAGTCAGTGCATCACCATGGTTCATTTTTATGATAGTTTATTAACCAAAATTAACATAAATCTATTTTCCATTTACTTCTCTCTGTCAACATTTTCACAGCTTCCTTTTTCAGAAATATGGAGTACAGATCGAGTGGAGTTCCAATGACTCTAGACTCTATTCTGTGCCTTGCTTGTGTTTGGATTTGGTCCAGTGGTTAAATTACTGGGCCTAGTAAGAGAGAGACTTGAGTTCAAATGTGGAATTTAAGTTTGTTTAATGATCTGGAATGTATATAAAAGAAACTGACCAGTCATTATTAATGATGAGTGTTATAAGTACTGCATTGTCATGAAAACCCATCCTGTTCATTCATGCCATTCACAGGAGGAAATTGGTCATCCTCCCCTGCCTATGACTCAAGATATACCAATATGCTGAAGTCACTTCGAGAGCAATTAGGGATGGGTAACAAAATACCCAGTTTATGAAACATGAATTAAACACAAAAGTGGATTTTCTTTATGTAGCAACCTTGCAAAAAGCTGATGCAGACACAGTGGACTGAATGACCTAGAGAAACAAAAGACTGAAGATGCTGGAATCTAGATGAAAAACACGATGAAGCTGGAGGAAGTCAGCAGGCCAGGCAGCATCCGTGGAGAAAAAGAGGCAGTCCTTCCCCTTTGGGCTTCCTCTTTCCCTATCTTCAGTCCCAAAGAAGGGTCCTGACCTGAAATGTTGACCGCCTGCTTTTCTCCGCGGATGTTGCCTGGCCTGCTGAGTTCCTCCAGCATCATTGTATTTTTCAACCAAATAGTTGGCAATACTTAAGCACAACTCCCTTTTGATTACTAGCTTTCCTTCTTTCCCTTGTGAAGCCAGTGGGGTAAATATTAACTTTACCTACTGGTGAACACAGGACATTGCAAGTTGTTGCCCATTTTATCGTGGCCCTGCATTTTATATTTCCAATGACTACTTAATCCAAATGGAAGATTGCAAGCATACGCATTCAGACAACTGAGCAGTTGCATGCACAAGCATGCACAAGTGCAAACACATTCCAGTGTATGCCAGATTTGGAAATACACTTATGTACACACACCAAGTGCAAAGTAGACAGCTACACATTTTCCAGCAGAGTTATGCCTGTAATAGACAGGGGGCTGTTTTCTCTCCCAAGTGAAGGCAGGTAGTAGGGATCTGAGTTTCAGATCTGGCACCTTTTCATTTGCCATATTCAAAATAGAAGGTAGTTATTCATTAAATTGCTAATGCAGCTGTAGAAGGTTTGTGGTGTATGCTCAGAGTCAGAGGAGACTAAGTAGAAATGAACTGATCAAATGTGATCAATTATGTAGTCTGAGGTACAGAGAGATCTTGGGGTCCAGGGCCACAGTTCACTGAAAGTAGCTACTCAAGTGGTAAAGGAGGCATATGGTATGTTTGCGTTCATTGGTAGGGGTGTTCAGTGTAAGAGTAAGGAGGTCATGCTGCAGCTACATAAAACTTTAGTCAGACCGCCCTTGGAGTATTGTGTGAAGTTCTGGTCGCCCCATTATAGGAAGGATGTGGAGACTGTGGGAAGGGTGCAGAAGAGGTTTACCAGGATGCTGCCTGGATCAGAGGGTACAAGCTATAAGGATAGGTTAGACAAACTTGGGTTGTTCTCCCTAGAGCATCGGAGGCTGGGGGGAGACATGATAGGGTTTTTTTAAAAATTATGAGTGGCATAGATAGGGTAGAGAGTCAGAATCTTTTTGCTAGGGTAGAAATGTCAAACATCAGCAGACATGCTTTTAAGATTGGAGGGGAGAAGTTTAAAGGCGACGTGAGGGGCAAGCTTTTTACACAGAGAGTGGTAGGTGCCTGGAGTGGGTTACTGGGGTAGTAGTGGAATCAGATAGTTCGGTGGAATTTAAAAGGCTTTTAGATACACACACGAATATGAAGGGAATGTGGGGATATGGATGACACAAAGGAGGAGGACACTTAGTATAAACTGGCATCAAGATCGGCACAACATCATGGGCTGAATGGTCAGTCCAGTGCTATACTGTTCTATGTTCTTATGTGCCTTGGACTTGGCAGATAGCAGCCCCTCTGCCCCAGCCAATGCATATCCCTCAACAAACTTCACTGAAGAAAATCAAGAAAAAAATGCTGCGGATGCTAGAAATCTGGCATAAAACAGAAAATACTCCACAGATCAGGCAGCATTTGGAGAGGGAGAAATTATTTCACAGGCCTCACATTAAGAACCGAATAAAACAAGTTTTCAGATGCATAGAAAAGTGAGTGGGTGGGGCAGGGATGGTGTTGAGGGGAGGAGAGAACACAAAGAAAGGGCTGTGACTTCCTCACTCATACTCAGCACCCCTACCAATGAAGGCAAGCGTGCCACACACCTTCTTTACTACCTTATCCACTTCTGCAGCCACTTTCAATGAACTGTGGACCTGTACCTCAAACTACATAATTGATCACATCTGATCAGTTCATTTCTACTCTGACTCTGAGCATAGACAGAGACCCAGGAGAGTGAGTGACACAAGAACAATTGTGTTAAAGGCATCAGTGAATAAGAAAAGGAAGATCAAGTGGAGATGTAAGGAGAAGATGAAATACCAGCAGAGACAGAGAGAGAGAGAGAGAGAAATTGTGAACGCTTGAATGTGAGATACAAAGGAGGAAACTAATTGTCAAATATTGTTGAGAGTCCAAAAGGATGAAATGTGCCCCCCATTGGAAGATGAGGTGCCATTTCTCCAGCTCAACAATGGGCCAAGATGGAACAATGTAGGAGGATGAAGAGAGAGAGCTCAGAGTGGGATGGATAATGAAAGTGACAGACAGCTGGATCAAGGCGTGCAAAGTGGTCACCTAGTCTACATTTAATTCCCCAGAGGAGAAGAGTCCAAATGTGGTGGCTGCAGCAAATGACTGCTTTTCCTGAAAAGAATGTTTGGGCCAACTCCGCCTTTGCCCAGTCCCCTTCCCACCTCTCCTTCTGTGCAATTACAGGCAACAGCAACACCTTTTTTAATCTCTTCCCTTGCCATTATCTAAGGCCTCATGCTAAGAGTGTTACTACTGAACCAAGGCACCATTTAAGAAATGTTCTTACATGTCGCCTACTGCATCCATTATAGAATCTGTGGAATGTCCATTCAACAGCTAAGGAATCTGCTCTGCTGTACTACCTCCCTGATCTCTGAGTACCACATTGAAATCTTGAGTATCTACGTCAGGTCATCCTTAAACTTATAACTCCAATGAATGAAACTCCAGCATACCTACATCTCTTCATCTCTGATTCCTGGCACAACCTTAATGAATTTACTTCTCAATTGCTTTTACAGTAGATGGGAAAAGTACACTTAATAACGCAACCGTGGTCCAATTAAGATTTTGTAATTGCTTCATTACCTCCTTATCTTCACATTCAAAACCTCTAGATATTATATGAAGGATGCCAATTGTCAGATTTTATGTTATTATCTAATTGTTCTGCCACATTTCATGACCTATGTACTGGCACACCAAGGTTTCTTCATTTCTTAATCCATTTAAGATATATCTCCTGTTCATTTTATTACTTCCAAAGTATATTATAAAGACTGTGTTTGCATATATATCTTATTGGCCTAAATGACTCACAAAGGGAGGGGAAAAATTGGGAGAGCAACTGGATAAGAAACAGAGGCAGAATCTGAATGATAGAAAGAAATGCTGGAGACAAAGTAAAAGAGAAAGAGGTAAGGAAAGGCAGCCAGAGATTGAGATAGAAACAGATACAGATGTTAGAGTCAGAAACAGATAGAGAAAGAGACAGTGGTAGACCTTGGGAAAGAAAGAAGAACTGATGGAAACAAAGAATGGGAAAGACAATTGGAAGTAAAGAATTAGAAAAACATGGACATGGAAATGAAAGGTGGGTAGAGATAGGTGCTGAGCAAAGATAGTGCTACGGATTGATAGTCATAGAGTAACATAGCATGGAAACATGCCCTTCAGCCCATCTTGTCCACGTTGACCAAGATACCCATCGAAGCTAGTCCCATTTACCGACATTTGGCCCCTCAAAGCCTTTCCTATCCAGAAATAAAGGAAGTGACAAAAAAGAGTGAGGGAGAAACTGATTCAGATTATTGAAGCAGTGACTGACCCAGAGGGACAGAGAAATAGAAACGTGAGTGAAAGACTCATGGAAAAAGAAAATCAACATAATGAGACAAAGAAAAAGATGACAGTGTAAGAGAGAGTGGCCAAAAGTGAGAATGATGATGAGTAACTCTGCGAGACAGCACATCTCTAGAATATGAAAGATACTTTTTTGATTCAACAGATAAGCTCCTCAATGATACAGTACATGTCAGCAGTCACGACCCCTCAGAATATTCCTTGTTTTTTTCTGTCCTATCAATGAACTTTCACAGGAAACATTTAATTCCTTTACTTATGTAGTTGTGCATTTTTCGAACATGCAGATGAGAGCAGTTGCTAAATAGATATCAGGATATTGTTCAGGTCACATTCCAGAGATTTAAGCAGATCATCTGGGCAGACACACTCGTGTGGCACTTTCAGATGTGAGCCAAGGCCCTGTTTGCTCTCTCAGATGGATGTGTAACATATCATAGTCCCTTTCAAAGAAGAGGTGTTGTCCTGGTGAATCATCCACTCGACATCATCAGCAGAAGCAAATTACCTGATCATGATCACACTTCTGTTTGTGGGATCTTGCTGCGTCTAACTACTTTGTGTATGTTAGGTCATACTTTGTGTATGTTATGACGGCAATTAAAATTCAAAAGTACTTCATTGGCTTATAAGATGTCCTGAGTTTCTAAATGGGAGTTTGTTATTTGTGGTTGATCTTTACAACTCATGAAAATTTTGCAGTTTTTCTTCTTACTCAAGGCTCCATCCAGGGCACAACCCTCGCTGCCATTGAGGACGTCTTCAAGAGGCAGCGCCTCAAGAAAGTGGCATCCGTCATTAAGGACACTCACCACCCGGGACATGCCCTCTTCACATTGCTACCATTGGGGAGGAGGTACAGGAGCCTGAAGACCCACACTCAGTGTTTCAGAACAGCTTCTTCCCGTCCGCCATCAGATTTCGAACGGTCCGTGAACCCATGAACATTACTTCTTTTGCACTATCTATTTATTTATTTTTGGTAACGTATAGTAATTTTTATGTCCTGCACTGTACTGCTGCCACAAAACAACAAATTTCGTGACATGTATCAGTGATAATAAACCTGATTCTGATTCTGGAAACTACTGCAGTTTTGTGAAAGGAAAATCGTTCTTTGGCGCTCTTTGAGGAAGGAACATGATGTTGTGGGTAAAGCGAACAGATGGAGATGCTAAGATTTCCAGAATGTATTTGATGGAGCACAGCATCAAAGGTTGGGAATGTGGGAAACTGTGGAGTTGTCCATCTTGGCAGGAAACATGCAATAAAAGGAAGCATATGGTCGCAATAGTGAGTGATTGCAGTGCGCTGAGATGCAGAGGAAGCTGGGTGCATGTTTTGCAGAAGGCTAACATTCAGGTACACAGAGTAAATAAGAAAGCTACCAGAGAGTTATCTTTAGGGGAATTGGATATAAAAATAGTGAGGTTATATTTCAGTTATCCAGGCCTTTGATCAAACCACATTTGGAGCATTGTGTACAAAATTAGCCTCCTTCTTTAAGTCAGGACATTAATGCATTGGAAACAGTCCAGGGAAGGTTTACCAGACTAAATGCTCGGAGATGGTGAGTTACCTCATGAAGAAAGGCTGGAAAGGCTTGACTTTTATCTACTGGAGTTTAGAAGTGTGAGAGGGAACTGATTAAAACATATAATTCCTGAGGGGTCTTGAAAGATTGGATGTGGAGAGGGTGTCTCCTTCTGAGAGCGACAGGTTGCCCACTAAGATAGAGATAAGGTGAACATTTTTTTTTCTCAGAGTTGTGCAAGTCTTTGGAGTTCTCTTCCTCAAAAGGTGGTGGATGCAGATTTTTAAATTCAAAATAGGTCGATTCTTTTTAAGTGGGTGGGGGTGTTGTGGGGTTTGATGGGCATGCAGAATTGAGTTTACAGTCAGTTCATTCATGACCTTATTAAATGGTGAAGAAGGTTTCAAATTTGTATGCATGTATCTATCTTTATGTGTTTCAGTAAAGCCAGAAATAATTTATATTTATATTGTACCTTCAATAAGGTAAAATATCCCAAGATGCCTCCCCGGAAGCATTATCAAGAATGACATCAGGCAATTCAAGCAGACTTATTGTAGGTGACCAGGTGTTCAAATGAGGGGAGGAGGGAGGTAGTGAGGTGAAAGGAGTTAGGGAGAGAATTCCAAAGCTTAGGTCTCGGAACATGGTGAAGCAGTGAAAATCAGGTATGGACCCGAGGCTAGAATTAAAGTCTGAAAGAGTTGTACTAATGAACAGACACACAGATCTATGAATTAGAAACAGGAGTAGGCCATTTGGCCCCTTAAGCCTATTCTAGCATTAAGACTGATCTGATTGCTACCTCCAACCTATGTTCCCACCTATCCCCTGTAACCTTTCATCCCTTTCTGGTCAAGAATTGAGCTACCTCAGCCTTAAAAACAGACTCTGTTTCCACTGCCCTTTGAGAAAGAGTTCCAAAGATTCACGAACCTCTGAGAGAAAAAAAATCACCTCATCCCTGTCTTAAATGCATGGCCCCTTATCGTTAAACAGTAGCCTGAAGTTCTACATTTCCCAACACAACGAAACATCTTCAGCACATCAAGCCTGCCAAGACCCCCTCTAGATTTAATATGTGCTGACCTGCTGGGGTCCTCCAGCAGTTAGTTTTTGCACCTAAATCCAACAGATACAAGCCTAGTCTGTGCAAACTTTCCTCACAAGACCTCCCACCTATTCCAAATATTTGTCTACTCAGGGACTATAAAATCATGAGGGGCACGGGTAAGGTGAATGGACACCAGGATAGGAGGGTCTAAAATGAGAGGGCATAAG
>JARFYF010000094.1:33750524-33767182 GCA_030265395.1 Rhina ancylostomus | reverse complement strand
TGTGTATTGTTATGAAATCAGTCCAGCATGGAATCCATGTGCTGGACAACAAGGCATTAATGGAGCCAAATTGAGGGAACCATGACAAGGAAATAAAGAGTCAAGGCCAAGGGCTTGGGTGGGCAGCCCAGGATCACTGCCAGTGTTTGGTCTAGAACTGGGCAGGAGGGTCCAGAATCAGACCAAAGATTAGGAATGTCAAAGAGCTGAATGGCCATGGCCATGGCCATGGCTATGATTGGAGATGAAGATTGCCATTGGAATTGCAAAGTAGGCCCTGGTCTTTGAGAGTCTAGAGAGTTGGGAGACAAGGCCAGATTGGAGGGTTTCTGAGGTTTGGGTGGTCAGGTCAAGTTGGATAGGCAGGGGAGTGTTAGAACTTCCAGGGTAATAATTTGGGCCTTGGGTGGTGATGTTGGGTGGGGTGATCACTCCAGGGACAACTTGGTTTGAGTTATGCTCCAATACTTCAAAATGAGAGTGGCATGTGGAATGATGTCATCACAAACACCTGAAAGAAATTGATTTTACAATTGCATAATGAAAACATTGTTAGATGATTAAATTTTTAGGTCACAAACTCTGCTTTTGGTCTCATCCTCTTCAGCACATTCTGGGTTTCAGAAGTCATTCCATGTGTCCAGAGGTTTGATGATTTATAAAATCACTTACAGCATTTTGGTGCTCTATTTTCATATGGTTAGTGTTTTGTTTAACCCTTAAATTGGGCAGTGCCATACAGCTTTCCAACAGGCAAAATGAGGAATAAGCTTCCATGACAGTTTCTTAAACACTACAATACTCAACTCTCCAGTTTCATATAGGCAAAGTATTATATATATTTCTCGTATCAAAGCATAATAAAATAAATTTTACCTTAAAAATATGATGCAGGCTGTTTGTAAAAGCACATTTACTCAGCTTTATTCATCTTCCTCATGATAATGTACCCTGATTATAACTGCTCTATTGTATCAGAAAGATGCTTCTAATGTCAATGGCATTTATATGTATTAGAAACCTCCAATGTTAGAATTTTTTCAACCTTCATTAATCTATGAGCATTGTGACCGTATGTGCACAGATAATGGCTCTGTTAGTCTGTCCCTCCAGTGTGACGATTCACTGAAGGTGGAGGTTCATCAAATGTAACTGTCAGCTTGAAATTCATTTAGAGTTCACACTGTACTGCCTCTGAATCGTTGTTGGCATGAAACCTACTCCTGAATGAGGTGACTTTGAAACCAAGAATTTGAAGAATTTATGCTCAATATCAAAAATATACTATTGTGGATATGAGGTTGGTTCTGTCAGATCGACAGTGTAAATAGGATATAAGTCAGAAGAACAAGCTTTGAAGGTGTTTTGGTGCCCTTTCTCCAGCATGTCACCAAAAGACTGCAATCATTCAGGCACTACCTACTGTGTGTTGTTAGAACACAGAGCTCTGTGCAGTATGCAGCAGATGTGGCACTCATACTTGTGTATCACTGACCCTGCAGCAACCTGAAATGCAGTGCTCCTCTTTCAAGTTGTGCAGACTACATCTGAAAATGTATTAACTGAATGAATATATTTTGCTGACTTTTGTTTACACTGTAATAAGATTTTGTTTTGAATTGGAAAATGGAGCAGAAATATTCCTTCTGTACCTAAAAAAAACCCCTTCAGATTCAGTTATTTATTATGAATTTGAGGATTCATATCTTGATAAGGATGTGACACATTGTGGTTCATTTGCGTAAATGTGTGTGTGCCCAATACAAAGGATGTTATAGATACCAACAATGGCCTCTGACTTGATGCTCTTGAGAATGTTAGGCCCAGTGAAACCCACTTCAAAATAAGTATTGGTTTTAAGAAGGATGTGAAGTCATGGTGGTCTGCAAAAAGTCTGTGTCTTTCACAAATGAATGACCTGGTTAGAATGAAATCACTGCTATTACTTTACTGTGAATCCATTGTCATGTTATATTGCTGTTTATGTTCCAATTTCCAAAAGGTTACTTGGATGACACAATAGAAATAATGAAACTGATTGCGTATTTGTGTTTTACAAGCACAATAGTAGGTGGATCTTAAGTAAATGATGCAGTTTATTTCTCCACATTGCCACTCCAGCCTGCTGCAGGAAAGGTGCCAGATTTAAATAAGTGGTACCCAGATGGTATTCTTATGCCTCTGACTTTTTACAGAATCTGTGAGGGAATATCAATGCTGCCCCAACAGCTACTACATGCTGTAGGTCAATTGGGGGGAATGCCTGTTGCTTCTGTGTTTTGCATATGTAAATCTGTTCTGTTTTGTCATTTTAATAAATACAAGAAGCTGCTTTCTCTAGGGGCTGCAAATGAATTTGGAATGTAGCCCAGTTAATGAGGAGTTAGTAGAGGTGTTGTGGTTTGTGAAATACTGCCACAGCTTGATTTTTCAGAGCAAACACACTGCTTCCTGGATGCTCTCATTTTCTGTCCTATGCATGCACAGAGCTCAAGTTGTATTGAGGAAGTTACTTTGACGGGCTGCTTCTAAATGGCAGAGACAGGGTGGATTAACAGTAGAAGTTTGCATAAAGTGATCCTGTGTAGGGTAGAGTGAAAAACAATATTTTGTCCAGGCTGCCTGTGTGCCTGCCACACTTCTGCACTCCCAGTCTCATCAGCTACAGATGTGGTTCACAGTCGTCTCAGTGAAGTTGTGAACTGTGTCGTCTGTGGAGTTTAAGAGCCAACATCTGCTGCAACAGTCTGATGGAAACTGCAATGTGGAAATGATTTTTAAGGAAGGGGAATGAGGTCTGAGATCAAGTGGTCCAGCATGCTTTGTCATTCCCCACATTTAACAGATTTGTTCAGGAACCGATTGCATCATGCTCAGTTATTACTGAATACATGTTTTCACTTTGAAAGTCTAATAAAGCTCATAAAACTTACATTCCATTTTGAGTAGAATTCTCAATGTGTTACATTGTACCTCAATGTTCTGATGTCACATTTCCGAAGGTTGCCACACTGATTAGAAAAACACTTAACGTAGATAGTTTTTTTGCGAGATGTCCTTTTAGTTTTGTTCATACTTCACATTTTTCCACTTATGATTTGCAGATTAAAACATAAAACCAGATAACCTGCAGTCAGTGAACACCATGCTTTGGAACAATCTTTGCTTTGTATTGCTATGTTTCAGTCCATTGTTCAAATAACAGAACTTCTTGTTTAGCATTGTATTAATAGCAGACCAGTAAACTTCAGAGGTCATTTAGAGTCTCTGAAGATTCAACGTTTAAGAGTTTTTAAGTGTGTGAATGATGTGCATGCTTTTTACTGAGCAATTCTTATTCAGGAACAATTCTTATGTTTGCAAATTAAGAAAGTGGAAGTGTTGAAACATAAAAGGTATGTGTATGAAATTGTGTACCAAAATGAAGAAAATGAATAACCGCTGTATTGACTGATCCATTAAATGTTTCTCATTATCTGCTAAGCTCATTCTTTCTAACAGTTTAATGTGTAAGCTATTATACCCATGTTAGAAATGCATTGTGATTTTAAGTAAGATTTGAGTGTCAGGGAAATTATGAAGGACTTGCTTTTACTGTATGTGTAGGATTGAAAACAATGGAATAGATAAGATGTTTAATTTTAGTAACACATTAGAACTGTGTCTGATGGTGCTTGGTATGCTTTGTTCAGCATTATCACACAGGTGATAAAGGGCTTCACTATTTTATTGTTCAACCTAAGAAATACAAAAATTAAATTACTTGATTATTTTTTAGTGCAATGTACCAATGGCATGTAAAGAATGTTTGGTTAGACCATAAAAGGAATATTACTTACTTGAAGTAAAAGTATGCTGTTCAATTTCCTCTATTTTCTTTGAATATTTTTCCTTTTGTACTGCGAATAAACTTCACAATGTGAACTTTCTGTGGTTTGTTTCATTTCGGGTCTGTATTACTTTCTATATTTCTGCACATGCCTCTTGCAAACTGGGTAAACTTGCTATGATTTTTTTAAGAAGCTGAGATTCTAACCATTTTCAGAATTGTGGGTCCAGTGTGTGAGCTCTCATGAATATCATTGTTGTAGATTTTGCATTTGAATAGGACATATATTTTTCATAAATTGTTTAGGTTGTGCCCATGTTTGGTGTAATAAAGCACTTTTGTGCTGTCATTTCATGAATACTAGATGTAGTTAGAAGTTTGTCACCAGCTTTTGAAACTGCAAATGATCACATTCCATTAAACCAAAAATAGGACATACCTGAAACCACTATAATCTGATTAGTTTCTGTTAACTGTTTGAGTTCTTCCTCCCTACATGCTTATGTTCTGCTTAAATTGTTCAGTTAAAAATGCAAATCAATTTGAAGATGCATCTCTAAAATAATTTCTAAGTCTTTCTATTTTGACACACATCTTCGGCGATAAAAACTTGTGTCAAACCAAAGTATTTGAAGAACTTTTTGGACCTTGATAATGCAATATGTATGTGGCAAGAAAAAAATCTGAAAAATAAAGGTTCACTTTGAGGAATAGCCTTCTATAAAAGAAAAACAAGAAAAAAGCAATTCAGAAATGTATGTGCAAGGCTCTTTGAAAGAAGTCTAGGGATTTTTTTTGCATTTGGGTAACAAATTAACTAGGGCAACTGATAAATATGTCAGTGGGCAGTGTAATATTAATTAACCTGTATTTATCTATTGTAAAATTAATGATGTCCTTGTTCTCTGAATTGTCATTTTAACTGGTGGGATGTTCTTTATGGATAAATGGCATATTTTAAATGTCTAGTTAATTGGAATTGGAAGGAATTAGAAACAATATTGTGTCATAAAAAGTAACCAAGCTACTGCTACATTAAATGTTTTAAAACATGTTAAAATAGTTCAGATGAAAATAATCATGAATACTTCTATCACTTTACCTGGAAGGGCCAAAGAATATCCAGTTTCTCCCTTCTTTCCCAGAAAGAGTGACTTGCAAGATTAAAGATGAGCAGCATCAGTAGGTCTCAACTACTCAGTTAAAGTGGCCTATAGCATAATTTGTTGTTGAATTCTGAGTATTATCCAAAGGAAATTCAATATTTACATGTACAATTCAGGCATTTTACTGCATGAGTGAGAATAATCAAGAGCAAGGAGCCCAGGATAACTTTAACCTCCAGGGTATAGAGACGTTACAGTCAAAGTTACTGGCTAAGGTGAGCAGCTCATTACATATGGTATCTTTCTGTTTGGTAACTTTTACAAATGAGCCATTGCAATGACACCCATATAATATCTACCATAAAAATCTCCTAAAGGTAAATTGTGTGGTGCAGATCCATGAATGTTCTGATTATTTTGTTCAAAGGATTGTTTTGTTCAAAGTCTCAATTGTGAGTATGGTAGCTGGTTTGCAACTGCTATCCCGTGTTAAAAGAAATCACACAGCAAACCTTTCTCCTCTCCTACCAGCATGGAAATAAGTCATCCTCAACCCTGAGCGACTGCCAAAGAAGAAGAAAATAGTGGTTGTCAATAGGCTATTCAGCTACAGCAACAATCACAAGAAAATCTTAACTAAGGCCATGGCTTTGTAAATTTCACGGAAAAATGGATGGAATTATGAAAGTCAAACCCCAGAACATTGGCAAAAATCCCAGACTCTCAATTTTGGAATCCCGTGCAATAAAAATAGAATTTGACTTATTTGGTCACCGTAAACCACCATGCCTAATTAAAAACAGATGTACTTTCAGAATGTGATCCCAAAGTGCTGCTCAATATCTTGGAATTTCATGCATTAGAAGCTGCCTTAGACTCCATCAGTGTAAATCAGTGGCCCTAGTCCTAAATGATTCACACTAGATGCTCTCTCTCCAGCAGATCACCATAAGTCAGTTGAAAGGTGCATAGCTCTGCCATCCACTTCCTCCTGCAGCTTTGGGAGATGATAACAATATTAATATTTTGGTTCTATGTCTAAGATTGCAAATTCTTCAGAGGAAATATATTAAATCTTGGATCTTCATGACCAGGAATAGGTTGTATATTACAAGATGTAATTAATCACCAAGACATTAAGGTAGCCAGCTGTCTTAATGTCTTGATTCCAGAGTCAGCAGTCTCTTGTTTCTCTTTATTCCTGCTCTTGTTCTTCTTGAATCTTCTGGGAAAGAAAGATCAGGGTTTCCCCAGAAGAAGAATTAATAAAAAATATTCTTTTGTTTTACTGCAGTGTTTAGAGGAGAGGAATTTTTTTTTCTTTCAGGGGACTTTGTATGTTTTGTGGGACAAAATATTCAAGAGAGAATACAGAACCCAGATGTTTTGCTTGACAAACCTTGATTTTTTTGAAGAGTTAATCAAAGTAGACAATGATAGTACAGTAGATGTAATTTATCTAAATTTTCAATGTCTTTGATAAGATACCCCATAATAGACTAATGAATTAGATCAGAAAATGCAGAGTCAGGGAGAGGGAGCAGAATAGGTTGCTAGCTTCCTTCACAATAGAAAGCAGAGAATGAAAGTAAAGGGTAGCTTCTGATGGTGGGTAATGGTGACCCACAAGAATCACTGCTAGGATTGCTACTGTTCATAATTTATATTAACAGTTTAGATTTTGGAACCGAGAACCCAATTTCTTAATTTACATATGATATCAAATTGGGGAGAATAATAAATAATGAGGGCTGCATCAAATTACAAGAGGACAAAAGTGTATAGCATGGAAAAATAATTGGCATCTGAGTTTCAGTACAGATCCATGCAAGGTCGTACATTTTGGAAGGAAAAATAAAGAGGTCTCTTATTACGTATGAAGATGCAAGCTCAAGTGGGGGAGAAAAACAATATGATCTTAGAGTATGAATATTCCAATTAAACTTGTGTGACAAGTTGACAAGGCCATAGAGAAAACAACAATTATTTCTTGAAGGATGGAATTGAAGCTCTGTTGACATGAATGGTGGTGGACCATTAAGTAACAAGTGGGAGAAGAACATCCCAATCCTCAGTGATGGTCAGGTGTGTATGGGGGTGGGACGGGTGCAGGGTGCTCATCACAATCATGATCAGTTAGAAATGATAAGTAGCTGTTCCATGTGGGCTTCTTCTTGAGATCCTCACCATCACAAAAGCCAGTCTTCGGCCAATTTGATTCCATCCATAAGATATCAAGAGATGGCTGAGAGCATCAGATATGCTTTTCTGAAGGACCTATGCTCCATTGCTAGCTGTGCGTTTAGCCAAGCTATTCCATTACAGTTACAATACTGGCAGCTGCTTGACAACATGGAAAATTGCCCAAGTATCTCCTGTTCACGAACAACTGGACAAGTCCAATCCAGCTACTCTCAATCATCAGCAAAGTGTCATTGACAGTACAGTCAAGCATCACATACTCACTAATATTCTGCTTACCATTTGGGTTTTGCCAAGAACACTGAGCTCCAGATCTCATCACAGTCTTGGTCCAAAGAACTGAGTTCTAGTGGTGAGGTGAGAGTGACTACCCTTGACATCAAGAAAGTGTTGCATCAAGGAGCCCTGGAAAAAACTGAAGTAAATGTACATCAAGGGGAGAACCTCCAGTGACTGGAGTCATATATCACATAAAGAATGATGGTTTTGGTTGTTGGAGGCTGATAATCCCAGTGCCAGGACATGGCTGCAAGAGTTCGTCAGCTGCTTCACCATTGACCCATTTCCATAATAGTGTCAGAACTGGGAATGTTCCCTGATAATTATACCATTTTCAGTTCCATTTGCTACTGTCTTGTAAATTATATCATATTATCATAGGATCCAGGTTCTGGAACTCCCTCCCAAACAGAATTGTGAGAGTACATTTACCAGAAGGAGTGCAGTGGTTCCAGAAGATGGCTTACCACCACCTTCTCTAGTGCTGTTAGAGGTGGTGGTATTGCCAGTGACACACTGATCCTGAAAAAGAAATAAATAAACATGGAAATCCAGTTCCCTAGTTGGTTGACTATTAATCTCTGTGGACAACCATAGGATGGGCAGTAAATGCTGTTTTGGTAAAGTTACCAATATTTAGAGAACAAAAATGAAAACCAAATCAGGAGTTCTTTGCTTGCAGTTTGGAAGATACTGTATTACAATTTAGTTATATATAAACAATAATTTAAATAGAGTTTTTATAAATAAAAGCATTGTTTTTGAACTATTTTGTAAGAGTGATTTTTCGTATAAAAGATCTTTCAGGAAAATAATTCTCAAATGAAACTTTTTTTAAAGAAGGCTTTATTGTTAAAAAAGGCAGATATATTGGTCTCTCACTAGTATTAGATAAATACTCTATTTGAATACATTTTTAGCATTGGAACTAGAAATTTCTGATGATCCTGTAACTGTTAACATTTAAAAAGGAACTCTGAAATTATAATCTGGTAGTTATTTCTGAAGTAAGTTTGATTGTGAAACTTTATAAACATCTGTTTTTATTGAGTAATTTCACTGGTCGGCTCGGGTAGTATCTGTGAAAAACACCAACTATTTTTCATTGGAGTAAGATATTCATTACTATTACAGTATTGAACTTTCTCAGTACAGCTGAGAAAAAGATTTTAATAGGCTGTAGATTTGTGGATTTTGTATTCGTTTGAAGCAGTCTGAACAAACAGTTGCAGCAACTTTTTTTTTCACTGAAAGAGTACTCTTTTGGGGAACCTGGATTTGTTCATCGAAGCTTTGAAACAGAAGTTAGTTTGATCAGCTCTGAAAATAGGTCTGAAATTAACCCTTATTATGGTACCTTGGTCTGATATCAAAAATCTATAACTCTAATAAGACATTGTGTATAAACTGTGCTGGCCATTTTCCTTGCATTAAATATGGCGAGAATGACTTTTTACTTTATATGTACATTGTGTAACTGTGATTGTCTGTTTTAGCAGATAAAATAAGAACAAAGCTTAATACCTGAATCATCTATGATTGTAGAGCTTTGAGATGCAGAGGGGTCTGGGTGATTCACAAAGGCTAGTATGTAGATAATTAAGAAAGCTAACAATTATTATTTATTGCAAGGGGAATTGAATACAAAAATAGGCCATGTACAGCATTGGTACAGGAAGGATTTTAATGCATTGGAAAAATTCAGGGAAGATTTTCTGGACTAATACCTGGAATGGGTGAGTTGTCTCAAGATGAAACCTGCTGGAGTTTAGAAGAGTGAGAGACAGCTTGACTGAAGCATAAAATTTGGGGTGGAGGCATGATCTTGGCAAGGTGGATGTGGAAACGATTTTTGTCATAGTGGGAGAACTAAGAGCAACTATTTGTAAATAAGGGGTCACCTAGTAAATTTCCCTACATACACAGTTCACACAATGGCAAATATTAAAGTTTCCTTGCAGGTTTCATTGCTTTAAAGAAGATTGCATTGAATGAGGTTAGGCTACCTTACATACTGAATATAGTTTTACAAAACCAGTAAAAAAAACACAATTTTTCCAAAACAGCATCATATTGCAGGAGCTAATAAAGCATTTTAGTTGTTGAAGTTGAGGTCATAAAACTTCAAACTATGAGTCAATTTGAAACTTAATGATGCAAACTTTTATGTCAGTGAAAGATGTCAATGTATTGTTGAAAATTCCTGTGAAGTTATCTTAAAACAAGCTGTATTTCATATTGAAGACTATTTCTGATCCCTTTCTTGCCACTCACCAATATTACTTTTGAATTTGATCTACCATGGTTCATTGCAATGACCTTGCAAGAACATATTCGGACAAAGACTGTCACAACTGGACAACCTGACAAATAGATAAATGTAAGGTGCCATCCTGTTTCTTGTAGGTTATTTAAGGGATAAATAATGGTACCTGTGGAATGTTCAAAGGAGTAATTCCCCAAGCAAAAAGATAAAAGTAACAGCAGTATTCAGCTGTCTCAGATGTATGTTAAATGTAGAAAAGTCACACCATATAAGATTATTGTTTAATAGAATATACTAAGCTATTGATGGTATGTAGAATCTTTTATGAGCAGTCAGAATTGCATAGGTTTGATTAAGTCAAATCTGACAAACTCAGTTTTCTTTCACATTTTTCAGCTCAGTCAAGGACATAGCAATTTTAAATCACTTGTACTGTCACAGTCCTACAGTAGCTGAAACACATGATGCAGTTATCAAGTTGCGTTTTTATGGAATCCTTTAAAAATCATCTTTGATGCAATCATTTTGGCTTTAATGTGCATAGCAGTTTATTTCCTGTTGGTGTCATTTTCCACTTATGGTTAGATTACTGATATTTTCACTATAATGTAAAATTAAATGATTTTTGTTATGGAATTAATTGGTCAAAAACCATTTTTGTTTATTTCAGAATATTTCCACCAATAATTTTAGGTTTCAATATCAACTAGTGTTAATTTTCAAATGGGCGAAGCTGACTGTGAAAGATCACACATTTTCCTGTAGTGTATTTTGTGTAATTACAGCATCAAATTGTATTTTGAGATGATTGGTTTGATTTGAAAGGCATTTGGATTTTTTTGTGAAGGGATCAAGGCATTGCAGTCATGTAAGCCTATAAATTACAGTTAGTGGTTTGGCTTAACATATTTTCATGCTGTTCCTCTGTCCGCTAGTGCTACTCTTGGCAATATTACTGTAAACATATTTGATGCATCTGTATGACATTTCTGTCTCTGCAATTTTAATAGAGGCCTTAACCCATCTAACGTAAATAAATGAACACTTCCTCTAAATGGTGGAGAGATATATGTCATTCTAATATTTTAAACATCTGTCCACTAATATTATCTATAGTTATTTCTGAGTTATACTCGCTCCGTTAACTATTTCAACATTAATAATTTGCATATAATGCCGCACTTTCTGTCCACAAGGCTTCCTTCCTATATGATGGTTTTGTGCAATGCTTTTATATGTCAACATCTAATATTGAAATTATGTGTCAACATTTCTGAACTATTTTGTAACTTTGCAAATATCCATTAGGAGGGTGTTAAATGAACCAACTGAATGACTTAAACATTTTAAAATTGTCCATTATTTCTTTCTCAACTGCAATTAAGTAAAATAAGTAAATTGTAAAGGTCAGAATAACATATTCTTGTTTACCTTTGTATTCTGTTTTAATGCATTTCAGAAAGTTTCCTCAGCTTTCTCAAATGCTTGCAAGTCATCACACCACCCCTATTTTCACATTGCGGACACATCCTGGAACGGGGACTGTTAGATGGAGACAAATTCCGTAGTTGGGACTAAGTACAATGCATGATTTCCCAGGATATGTCAGTAACTTTAACTGATCTAATGATAAAATGCTACACTTTTAGTCAAGGACAAAATGCATTTGTTTTTTATTGATGAATTTGCTGCTGGGCTTGGGATACCACTAGCTAAGCCAGGGGTTTGATTGTTAGGTTCTTGTCTGCTGCCACACTAGTTATAGACACCAGGATTCTGAAATTCTAACAGTCCAGTTATATGGAGGGGGAGGTTAAAAGAGAGCTGATGGGAAATTAATTTAGAGTGTAGAGAGCAAAGGAGTTGAGATGGAGATTGTAATCATTCCAGGAACCCACATTCTCCTCTATAGTAATGGCACTTCATAATATCCTCCTGTATGGCCTGACTTCTACAGTTCTACCAGAGTGTTGCTACATTCTTGGGACCCTGGCTGTTTCTATCAGTCCCCAGAACTACAAAAGTCCTCATGCTACCAAGGCGTAGGAGTATTCTGGTATATTTAGCATTTCATACCCAGCACTGTTTGATTACAGCTGCATGTGTTCTTGCTTTGTATTCTTGCTATTATAACTGTGTGAAAGAATAATGATTAGAGTACAATGGCGAACAAAAGAATGGACAGAACCACAAAACTTGAACATCAATAAAAATCCAGGAACACCATGTCAGAAAAATGAAATCTGATTTACTCTTAAACAATGCCCGTGTTATCCACAGTCTATCCTGGTTTTAACTGAAAGTTGCCAGAACTATTTACTTTGTAGTGCTTTACTATACTTTCCATTATGTGCCCTGTCCAAATTGTAATAGTGATGGTATGTCCATGTTGCCCTTGCATCTGTTGCTTTATCAGTCATCTCAATATGTTTCATCTCCTTTAAAATTGTCACTATCCTTTCCCGAACCCACACTGCGATTCACCCTCTATGCTTCTTTCCCTGCATTGAATGGGTTCTCACCTTCAATGGTTTCAATCTCCATCTCAGCTCCCTTGCCCGCTCCCTTCTGAATTGATTTCCCATCTGCTCTCCCTTCATCTCTCCCATGATGTAAATACACAACTATTGAACAAATATGCCCACCCATTCAAATTTACCATCCCATATTCCCACAAAGCTGTCCACAACCACTCAGTTTTGAGCTTTACCACATGTGTGCCCCTTTTTCCTTTGAACTCCACTTGGTACAACTTTCCTCCCTAGAAATATTTGCTGCCAAGTCAGTTAAAACTGCACTTATAAACTCTCAACTCCAGTTTTTGTCTTTTACTTACTGTAAATCAAGGGCTGGCATTGCCTGTAATAATCCAACAAGAACCAATGCCTCTAGGAGAGAAATGGACAAAAGAGGAAAAATTAATCTGAAGTTTCTCTGAATTTATTTTCTAATTATATGGCCAATATTTTTGTGGATAAAACTGCAAGAGACTGACAAGAATGTGACTATAATCATTATTGAATGTTAGTGATGCAAAATGTTAGTGATGAAAAATGATTTTAATTTCTATTGAGTACAATGTAGAATTACACATTGGCTTTAATGCTACTTACTTGTAATTGGAGATCAGAACAGTATTTTCTTTTATTATATGACTTGACAAAGTAATTTTGCTGTATACAAGTCTCAGGGTTTACTGTTTTGTACCTTGCAGCTCCCCCCATTTGACATAGTGCGTTACCGAACAAAATATGGCATCAGGGAGGGGCAAAGATAAACAGTAGCACCATTCATATTGCACTGTATTTGTTTTTAGTTGGTACATTTGACGTGACAGCTGTGTTCTAGTCCACAGCAAATTTATAATAAAGCATATTTCAAAATCAAAGATAAATTTGTTTATATTTTACCATGACTGAGTAACATAATGACGTGCTTATAAAAAAAATGCTAACCATGAGGTTTTCAACCCAGAAGGAAGTAGGCTCTGAATTTACAATATGCTTTATGAAGTAATTTCGTCCCAAATGAAATTCCAGCATGGTGTCTTACATGACACAAGTAATCCTTGAAACCACAATACTCACAGTTTTCAGTTCCCTATCAGCTTATCTCAGTTGGAGGCTGTAAGGTTATGAGAGAACACCACAATGTTATCTAGATTAGTGGAACAGAAAGAAATCAACCATGGTTCCCACACCTAAACAATAGATGACGATTCCTAAGGGAAAGTGTATGTATGGGTGCATGTATGTATGTGGATATATGGTAGACTTTATGCTTCATGGATGAATAGCTTGCTGATTTTATGTAGTCTCACACATCGAAGAGTGGACTTAGGGGTCAGCTGCAGGAAAGTGCTTGTAATTTGTGAGACCAAGCCCAGCCACGGACATCCATTAAAGAGGATGAGATTAAATTGTGAACTAAGTGTCGAAGATATTTAACTCATTGGTACCGCCTGGGTGCTGTGAAATAATAATTTTTGTAATTGCGTATCATTATCTTCAGTAATTCCTGCACTGCCGCACCCTACATACTTTGTGGGGGTCAATCCCATAATGGTCAGATCCATTAGTTGCTGGACCCGTATTTGATTCACTGGAGCTTCTGCTATTGGCACTGATTGTGTGCCACCTTCTCTTTCAAGAGAGAGTGAAGAATAAATCCATGCACAGTGTACTGAAATTCTAACTGAGAGGGGAGCATAATCTTTGGGGGGGGGAATAAATTTGATAGCACTGAAAAATGTGCATTGGGATTATGATACTCGATTGACCAGTGCCTGTTTAAGCATGATGCTCATACAGTTATTTTCAAATCTCATTTAACATGACTTTCACATCCAGTCACCACTTTTCATGCCGTTGTTTGCCTTAAAGAACATACGCAGAGCCCAATTTCAGGAGAGGCTAGCACCTGTCTTCTAAAGGGAACTTGCTTTTTGGACAGAGCTCAGTGGTAGAAGTCTTTCTATATGTTTTGGCAGCTTGCTGGATTCAATAATTACCACAGAAAAGATTACCATCTGATTGTATGATAAAAATCTTTTTGCCTTCATCTACAAGGAGAGAGGAAAACCTTCTTGACCCCTAGACATTCAGGAAATCTCCAAATCCATAGTCAAGCAGTACTGAGAGGAAATCACATTTGAGTTACACCCTTAAAACATGGACATTTTATCTTACTTTTTCATTTTTCAGGTTGGGTAACAAATGCTGGTCTGAATGCTTCTAGGTCTTCAAACTTGTAGGGCTGGACTGTTGTTTTATTGAAGAATAGCAATTCCATTCTGGCTTCTCTTCATTTAAATCACGGTGCCATCTGTCTGCCCGGACCTCTTGCTCACAAACCCCATCACCTCTTGCTCACAAACAGTTGGCAAGGGCTGAATCGACGTAACTGGTAGGTTGTTGAGAATGCAGCAAGCTATCATGTCTGGTGGGACACCTTTCTGCATTCTATTGCATAACATTTCCCAAGTGGATTTGGCAATGGAAGCATTGCTTAAGGAAGCAATTGTATGTTCATCACCATGCTGGTGGCAGAATAGTTCTCATTATATCTGAGTTTCCTTCTTCAGTGATTGTTTTGAGTCAAGTGTTGTGTAGATGTCCCTTACCCCTAAGTAGACAGAGTTTGGATTGATATGGTGGCCAAAAAATAATGGCTTAGTGGATTTTCACCTGATAAAGTCGTCATGGCTGATTTCTAGGTTTTAGTTGTTTACTAGTATTAACTTCCAGCTATTTTTAAGGATCAGCTACACACTGAGGCAGTGATATCTCTTTTAGTTTCTAAACAACTCTTTGCTGAGATAGAGCAGTGATTTACTGTGCCAATGTGAATTCTGCCATTGTTCAGCTCCTACCTAAATTGTGACATTTTTTGGAATTCTGTATTTTAGATTATTCAATCTGCTCCTACTCCCAGTTTATCAGGTTTCCCTCTCAGTGGTCAATGGTCTCCTTCTTGAACCCTGTTAGGGGCTTGTCATCTGCCCATTCAACCACAGACCCTAGTCCCACCTGTCTCTGCAGCAGACACCACAGACCAAACCAATTATGTCGGTTGATTGGTGCAGTGAACTGCATTGCATTAAGTGATGTATATATTGAAAACACAACAGCAGTTACTAAGGTGAAACCCTCTGTGGATATGATTTAATGACTTGACTAAATGTTTTAAAAATATGTAAGAATTGTTACTGTGGCTTAAGATGTTGTTTCTCCCAGAAACAAATATGCTGAACAGCCTTTTGCAAATTACTGCCACTAATAAAAGTAAATGTTACTTTTCTGGAATTTTGTCATTCTCATACACATCTCTGCAACAACCTTTTGAAGTTGATTCTGCACTGTAGGGAGGGTGCCTGGCTGTGATGGAAAATTCCTGTGCCAATTTGGCCTGGTGAATTGTACCCAAAGAAAAGAGCTGAACTTAGCTTTCCTGGAGCAGAGAGTTTCTGTAACTCTCCCCATGTAGTCATGCACTGCATTGGTTCCCAACTCAGAAACATCAAGAGCCATAGAAAATTATCACCATTGTTGCTTTTATTGCAACTAGTAAGACAGTTCTGGCCATATTGTGCAGTTAGAGGTATGGCTGCAGTGCATCGCAGATTTCTTTAAGGACCTCCTTGGAGAAGTAGGGTCTCCTTAAGCATGGCGTCTCTGTTGAGGTAATGCAGGAGAAGTGCTCCTGGAAAACCTGTTGTGGTTAGGGCCTCCTGGTTACAGGCTGTCATCTTCTTCAACTCCTCCCTTCTGGCATGCTGCTGTGCTCTCCAGGCCATCACCTTCTCCTCTTCCCCTATCATGCCAAAAGCTTACTGGCAACTAGCTTCCATGTTTGCGGGGTACTGGTGTGGGCACAAATAAAACTCTACCTTGAACCATAGCACTCCCTCATGACTTCTGAAAATCCAGTACTATTCAACAGTGAAGCTCCACCAAATGGTTGCAAACAACCCTCCTTCCAATCATTGATCACAAATCAGCAAATCACTGAGGATCCCTTTGAACAGTGCAAGGAGCTCCTCTTGTGCTGGATGTCAGATTATTTTTGTGTGATTAAAACATGGCATTAACTAGATTCTTGCATCTTAACTTAATACTGGTGTTAAATCAGTATTACATAAGAAGTATTTTGCATACTCTGCATACTTCAAAAAATACAAGTAATGCTGACCTGCTGACCAGTTTGATGCAAGTAGTGTTAAAAATGAGCAGTCACAATTTGCAGACAAAATCAAAGCATATTAATATCCATTAAACAAAGAATATAAAAATAATAGAGGCAGAAGTAGACCATATAGCTCTTCAAGCCTGTTGTAACATTCAACTTTAGATCAGATCCTGGGCATCAAGTGTATTTTCCTGGCTGATGCCCATACTCTCTGGTTCCTGTAGAGTTCAAAAGTCTCAGCTTTGAATTTAATTCACAACCCTCTGCAGATGAGATTCCAAATATTTAC
>JARFYF010000094.1:33612969-33636445 GCA_030265395.1 Rhina ancylostomus | reverse complement strand
TTTTGAATGTAATGGCATGACTAATCATTGATGTCATGATGCAATATGGAGTACAAAGTATTTTGTGCTAGTTTGGCATAGCAACTCTGTGTATGTGCTTCCTCTTAGCTGCTGGGCAACAGGGCTTGTGGGACATTTTAAAAATAAATTCTTATTTAGTCCACTTGACCCAGACATAGCCTATAACTTGGAAATGCTTCATGTTGTTATACCAACCAGTTAGAATTTTTGTGTTAAATGTACACATGGGAACACAGTTTCTCTAACTTTCATACAAGGCTTTCACAGCTACAGCTCTCATTGCTGCTGAAATACATTGATCCTAGCTGAAGGATCCTGCCTGTTAGAAGTATTTTTCCTAGGGCAATTTGTCATAAACCTATCACATTTTTACATCGAAGATAAATTTTGGTAATATGTAGTGTACCCACCAATACCCCTGACCTTTAGATTTTACCCGTTAATTTTGTATACATCAGGAATTTGGAAGCAAAATATGGAGGTTTGCTTTGTGAGTGCATGAACTGATTATTCCTGCTACACTGGTAGCCCACTCATTAATTATAGTTCTCTTGGTCCTCCAGCCAAAGCCCTCATTGGTACTTTTAGGAAAAAGACATCCACTTGGGCTGCAAATGGCTGTGGCAGAGATATGGCGCGAACCCCTGCTGTATCAGGAATGTGGTGTGAATACTCTTTGGTGCTGCCACAGCAATGAAGTGCCCCACTGCTTGGTGTGAAGAGGCTACCTGGGAGATCTGGCAATGGACAGGCAAGGGCAAGTGGTACAGCTTCTCAATACTGGGATAAGGGGCACAGGGCTATATCCTGAACAGCTCAGTGAGTGCTCAATGTATTGACAAATTGCCCAGATTCTGCATTCTCTCTCATCATCCCTTGTGTGATGTATGTCGGTCAACATGTGGAGCAGGTGCTGCCAGTTTCCAGAAATGGCTGCACTCACTGTGCTGGTTGGAGAGCAGCCCTGAGCATCTCAGCACTGAGTTGCTACACCACATGTCTCTGTCGGCCAAAACCAGTCCTCACAGGCAGCCTCTTCACACTGAGCTGTGGGGTGATTCATTGCTGGATTTGCACCAGATACATGACACAGTAATGGAGAAGGTAGGGATTGTGCTGGGTTGCCAGTGCATCAGTGGAAGGACAGGAGTTCATGCCACATTCTCAACACAGCAGCACTCTCAGTAACACTATATATATAAAATACTATAATGACCCCTTTTTGCACTGATTCCATTATCCTTCTTGTTCCTGGGAATGTATCCTGTGCACTAAGCAGGGCAGCAGTGTATTTTTTTGTGTGGTGAAAATGTATATACTTTCTAATGCATTTTGAGAAAATTGGATGAAAGAAAATATTTCTTCTTGTATTCTTGGGAAAAAAATATACTTCCTGGCAATTTTGTCACTATGGCTATATTAGTTTTGGAAAAGAGCTAATTACATTTAAACTGGTAGTTACTAACATGATTGGAAACAACTTCTCGTTGTATTAACAAGTTCTGCATCTCTTTAAATTGGAATATGTACAGCCAAAATTAACAGAGGTTCATGTTTTCTTTGTGAAACATTTTGGCACAAAATTGTTTTTATAAAGTTATTGGAGATATAAATGGAAGAATAAAATAAAATGATTTTGCATTCATGGGAAACAGTGTGACAAATCTCAAGTCTCTGATGTACATGTACAACCTTGGGAGAACAAGCCTTTATTTGTTTACTCTTGCTTGTGGGAGAAAGAATGGTAATTTTATGAAGTGCAGAAATTTAAGTTTGCTTGTAATTTTTATGAAGCACAGAAATTTATTTTTTAATGCAGCGATGTGAGTCCACTTATTTCACCTTAGTATGAACATGTAATGAGAATCAATTGTCAACTGACTAGGAGTAGTTTACTCTTTTTCTAATCATGGTGCTAAAGGTACATATAAGAATATGTGTTCACTGTAAGCTACTCTATGGAAGATAGTTCGTTGACATTGCCATAGTCATTTTCAGCCAGAATGATGATTTATTTGCATTACAAACTATCCCATACCACCTTCTGTGTTTCTCATTGATTGCCAGTGTCTGGTCTCAGCATCCCTGCATGTTTTGATCTATGAAACATGCCGTCTGGTGGCCAGGGTGAGAATTGACACAACTTCCTCATCCATTTGAGTGACAGGCAAATCTCAATTCCATCCTTTAGCAGTTTGGTGGGGAAGCAGCTTGCTGTGCTTCCTGTCACACCATTGTAGCTTCAGGTATTACAAATCTAATGCAATCAGGTTCCTTTGGGGTGTAGAACTAGTGTACTACGTGGATAGTTGACAACTGGGTGTATTTCAACCAAGGCTAATTCATTTGTCCTTGGGACACTAGTGTTACAAAGTCTATTATAACTTGATGGAGGATTGGTGTCAGCACTCTATTTTACCCACCTGAAGAAAATTATCAAAACTGAAACTGACACCAAATTAAATCAAGTGCTAATACTGGGTTAAAACATCTTCATTTTAATCTTTTAGCATTGTTCCAGTCTTTAACATGAGACAAAAATCCAGCATTCGAGGAGTGAATTGATTGGGGCTGAACTTGTTCTTGCCAGGGTTCCACCCCTACTCACTGCAGCAGGTCCTTCCAATGGAGGATGGGGCACATAGTGATATCCCTTTAAGTTGGATCTTGATCTCCACTGGAAATCTATTGACTAACAATTATCTAGTGGCATATGTACTCAATAAGTAGATATGCATGAAACAGCTGTATGTCCAGTACAGATGTTTGTGTGTGATTTTCACAACACCATGTATGATTTAATAAAGAGTAATTGCAATTTGGATACTAGCCTATCAGTAGCAGCGGTAATGAAGACGGTCTTCATTTGGACTTGCATGTTTCCCCCTAGACCGAGTAGCAAGTTTCATCTTTGAAATCTTGCTGATTTTATGTGGTAATTAACTTAACGGCATTGGGCCCTAATATTTATTTGGCTGCCTCTAGCACAGACTGGTCACAAGGGCATACTGCCATAGCAACAGTGCAGCTGAAACTTGTCACTATATTTCTTTAAAATCATTTAGCCACTAGTATGGAACGAAGTTTCTAAACAATCTAAATCACTGTTATGAACAGTAACATGCACGCCAGGCTTTGTTGGTACTATTATTGTGCTCCAGATTAAAACATTCTGAGTTTGTACATGATTCTTGAGACTTGAGCACATCAAGGCTGACAGCCTAGAGCAATATTGGATGTGTTCTTGATTTTAATTCTTCAAATAAGATTTTCAATCAAAATTCTGGTGGTTCAAATGGATGTTGAAGATTCCGTTGCACCATTCAAATAAGAGCATGAATTTTCTTACTGCTGGTTACTTTCCTCTCTAAAATAACATCAGGTGAACTGGTCATGAAGCTTTTCCTGTTAGTGGAATTTTAGGTTCATTGACACCACAAAGCAACTAACTGGATGCAAAATGTTTGAGACATTTATGGGAAAGATGATGAGGCTTTAAATAAACGCATTCTTAAAAGTAAACTTCCAAGGGGTTAGTTTTGTGTTCAGCTGTAGAGGGGTAATGCATCCAGTTTTTTGGCATTAAAGATGCAGAAATCTTATAAACAGGGCAACAGCAGCGAATGTTGTGATTATTCTGCCTATTACATATTAAAATAGTTTCATGAGAAGAGGTAAATACTTACTTGTGCTATAAACACAAATCATCATGCAAATAAAACCAAGATCTCAGCAATGATGAAGTAGAATCCATAGCGTAAGGAATAGCCTGTTACTCTGTCAGCCGGGGGCCTGGACATTGTGCACTGTTTCATTGTGGAATTTCTGCTGCTACTGCCAAATGAAAGATTCTTACAGTCAGGAAATTTTGCCTTCTTTAGAATGGTAACTTAATCAACCTCAATTTAGCTGGAATGAAAGAGTTTTGGAAACCTTGGAAAGGTCAGCCTACATTTTCCAAACTGTAAAAGATTGTTTCCAAAACTTGATAATTTAAATTTGGATCTAAAATGAATGCGCCCTATTGTGGCTATGGTGAACAGATGTTTATTTTAAATCCATACTCTGAAAGAAAAAAAATGCAAGTTACACCCAACTAAAATATCCATGTTTGCTTTGCGGTATCAAATTTCGCTGTATTGAATTCTGGAACTGCAATCATTGTTGACCACATACTAGTCAACTGTCAAATTTGTAAATTTTGAATAAATTGTGTTTTGAGCATTGAGTGAACAAATGCAGCAGATCCTTACAAAGAAAAATGTCACAATGACTAGCTGTAACAATACACTTGCATGGAATCTGCGCTCTTCTAAATGTGACAAAAATGTAAGATAATTAAATCCTTATTCTCATAATGTCTGGATGAATACATGCAAATAACATAAGCTATTATTTTCATAAAGGTAAATATGATCGTGTGTGGCTATAGCTGACTTTGACTCCTTTGAAAACAAAATAAAATTCCCAATAATTTGTAGAATTTTCCTACTTTAAGAAGTTTATTGGAAAAAAGGTGTCAATAAAATAATATTAGCAGTCATGTGTTACTGATGTGCAGTAATGGAAGATGGACATGTGCTCTATTTCTATCAGTTACCTCTTCCTGTCTGGATTTTCACAGATGGTATAAGTAGGGAGAGCGAATGTGATTTCAAAACATAAATGTTTGACTAGCACTTCTATGCCTGTCTGGAGAATGCCTGTCTGGAGAAGGAAAGGAGTTTTGAATGCTGTTCCCAGTGGATGACCCTCTCCCTCATATTGCATGGTGCACATAGATTTCCATGACATGCTGTTCCAACTCTCCCATCACATGACACCCATCAGATGGTCACTAGGGAATTGAGATGGAACATCTTCACCCAACTGGATTGTGAGGGTGTTGAACTGTCTTTCACGGTGTCACTGAACAAGCATACAAGGGAGGGTTACAATGATAGGTTTAGCTGAGGAAAGGAGGAGGCTTGAACAGAGCATAGACACAGGCATGAACTTGTTGGGCCGAATAGCCTGTTTCTGTCTGACTGGTAGAGAATAACATAGCAGAGGACAAGGGCATTCCAGATGGGCAACGGTTTTAAGCTACCTCTTACCTTTCATCTGGATATGAAATTATAAAAAATAATATGTTGACAGCCTTGCCCTCTTTGAATCAAATACTTACATACATTGCTGGAGACTCTGATAAATCTGGTGAGTTCCTGGTATGTAAGTATCTGCAGAGACACCAAAAGACTGCAGATGCTGGAATCAGATGAAGGGTCTCAACCCAAAACGTCGACTGTCCATTTCCCTCCACAGATGCTGCCTGACTCTCTGAGTTCCTCCAGCAGTTTGATTTTTGCTGCAAGTATTTGTATTGTGTTTTGTTCATAGCTGTCACCAAATGCAGGCATTTTATGGCACTTAAGATATATCCATGGTGAGGCAGGCATTTGAGGTTAATTGCAGGGCAGACCAACTTGGACAGAAACTTCTACATGTTCTGACTTGAACATACATGTGCCCTTTGTTCAAAATTACTGTACAATTTGTACATAACTAGCAGTGACCAGTAAGCACTAGTCACACTCTTATTTTCTAAGCAGAATCAGGTTTCATGTTTATAAAGTTGTCAGATGAGGGTCACCAGTGTGAGTTCTAGTACATTCTTGATTTTATTCTCCACAGAGAAAATTTTTGGATCTCAAACATGCTATTTTATGTGACAGAAGGTAAATACAAGAGCCTTTTATACTATGACAGGAGAATAATTTCCTTTGAGAATTTATTTGCTGTAGACCTGCTTCTGCTCAGTGTGGAATCTGCACAACACCTTTACCTCATTCAAGTACTGTCCTCCTGCCAGAAAGTAAAATTAACTTTCTTCAGTAGCTTCTACTGATGCAACTTGCTTAATTGACTGGTGAGTAGATGGCATCTGTGTGTTTAAAGTGCAAAATCCCAGGGAGGAGGATCACTTTCCACCCATGGTGACCTGAAATTCACCATGAGGTCCCCAGTGTCACCTGGTAACTTTAATAAATCACTGAGGACTGTGGGGAAAATTCAGTATGTTTCCAGATATGTCACACTTAATAAAAATGGAAATTTAGTGGTAGGATATATTTTGATTTCTTTCTTGATAAAATGGGTATGATTACTCTTCACAATCCAGTCCTTAATAAAAAAAAAATAAGGATTTTGCATTGAACAGAAGCTATACAAGAAATGACCAATGTAACTTGATACAACTTTATTCCTACTATTAATCCACATTATTTGTGGTCCCAGAAGTACCAATCAATATGAGAGAAACTGCCATTGTTACGGCTGTGCTCAGGTATCATTGCCAAAAGTGTATTTATATTGGTGCTCACTTTGTTCTGATTTAGGACACCCATGTTCATCAGCCAGCTCTCTGCTTTCACAATTCTGCTCTGTTTCCTTTACTCTGGTGGTAGAATTGTAGACCCACAAAGCAAATTATTGCATAAAGTACTAAGGACAAATTGATCACAAGTTTTTTGAGCAGTTTTTATATCAAATACCACAGGAGCTAAATTTAATAAATGGACCAAGGAATCACAATGCAGGATTACTAGCATCTGTTGGATCTGATGTAGGTAGTGCATATTTCATGTTGCCTTCTAATTAATATGATTAACCATGTGCAGTCATTGCTACCCACACTGTTGAGTGGCTGCATGTTTCAGTAACATGCTCAAAACTTTTAGAGGTGAGGACCACTTAATGCAAAACATAAAACCTGACTGCACCACCTAAAAGTAAGGTGCTTTGTGGCTGCAGTTAGTAGTGAATTTCTGTGAGGAGGTTTTTACTGACATCTCATACTGTATAACTATTCCAAAATTCAAATAGAATTTCTCCCTGAACTTTGGTGGATATGGTCTTCTGTTGAGAGTCTTCCCCACCTCTATGTCTTCTAGCATCATGCCTTGGGTCTGCTCATTCCCATAGTTACTGTGTTACGCAGGGAGAGTCTATGATTGTACCCATGAGTAGGAGCAACTAGGTTGTGCAGCCAGCTTGAAATCAGGATAGAGTCAGCACATGCCACACCCCAGTCTGCATACTGTAACAACTTTGAAAAGAAGCACCTGTACAACAGTAGCAACTGGCCGCTGTAGTATATAGAGTACGTAAGAACTGTGTGAATCACAATGACCTGTAGCAGCCTCTGATGTTATTGAGTGTTGTTCGCTGTTAATAAGGTCTGTTTGGTTAGGAGTCCCTTCCTGTTTATGTGCTTTATTAAGCGGCAATACAGAACAGGATGTATGGATGCTCATAGGCAACATTTAGGTATTGCTGCCAAGGAGTTGGCAAGGAGTTATATGAGGGTGAGCTGGTGAAGTATCAGAGGTCATAGCCATTCACTTTCAAAAGGAGCGGATGTATAGATGTTCCTGGGCTACTGTCAAGGTCCTGGAAGAGGAGCTGAACATGAAAAGACAGAGGTGATACTACTGAGGCTATTACTAGTGGACAGGTAAAAACACTACTAAGTTTATTAGTGCCATGAACCATGGAAAAGATTTTCCAAGAAGATGTAAGAATTTTGGCGAGACATCTTAACATAGCTCCTTCAGAGAATTTTGCAGGTTGCACATTCAGTATATGATGCCAGGAACCAGAAGAAACCATGGATCAACAAATCATCAGGTTAAAGATAATAATTTCAAAGGTCATCATGTGAGTGCCAAAGGTTGCAAGAATGTGAATAACTTAGGTGGTGAAGACAAGGTACTATGCTGTAGCTGTTCTGGAAGCAACCCAGTATTGGGAATATCCATTTAATGTGCCATGATATTTTAATTGCCACCAGATAGGGGCACATTGCATAGATGTGAAGCTTCCTCAAGAAGGCAACTGCTGTAAAGATGGTGGTCTGATTTGACTTGATAAGCTGATTGATGTTGGTTCAGTAATCTGTAGCCAATGTGCAGCAAGAGAGGCTGAGAACCTTGCTGTTTAAATTGTGCTCACTGGAAGACGACCAGAGAAGAGAGTCAGAGGTGATGACTTTCTGATTTGAAATGGTCAGCTGAGAGGAAGGTCAAGTGCCCATGATGAGTCAAATGAGAGGTGTATTGTGAAATGGTGTGCATGAAGGTAAGAAGCTTGTGGTACTTGGAAATACATTGGAAACAATGTATAATAATTTCTGTCGTAGTTAATGAGGTATTGTCCATGTTAAGTTTTGGGTGATACATCAGATGATGAGAAATGCGTGTGATGATTATATTCATTGTTGTGTATAGTTAAAGTAATTTTTTAGTGCAAGATCTTATATTTGTCATATGTGAAGCTCTTGGAGGTCAGGTCATTCATTAGGTTAATTAGTATCAAGGACACATACTGTTTGTTACTTAGATTTATATTAAACTTGATTTTTTTATTGACTGTTTAAGTGTTTTGTAAATTATTTTTATATAATTTTGTATTGTATGCAAATAGTTATTTGAGAAAATAATATCTGTAGGTAGCTCGATGCAGGTTTATTACTTTTTTGGGGAAAGCAGAGTAATATATATTGAGTATGTATATATCTTTAAGAGGCATCTGGTATGACTTTTGATACATTGTTGTTTCAGGCACTGCTGCTAGGTTAATGTTGTTTGCCATTAATAAATGATGTTTGGCTGGAAGGTTAATCTTCTTACTTGCCTAATTAAACAGCAACGTTGAGAAGAGCCTCTGGATATTGTAGCAGTCTAAAAATGTATTGGTGGGTTCTGTTTCATTTTGCAAGCAAGTTCAGCTGCTGAACTTGTGGAGCATACAGATGGCTTGATCTGCCTTTTCTGTATACCTTTTTGGAAGGTGTTTGCTGCACACTTACAAGTGCCATCACCAGCAGGCAGCCAGTGCCACAAATGTGAGCATATATGTCGGATCTGAAAAAATGCAGGTTGTGAATCCAAAATTTCCCTCCACACATAAAAATCATTGTTAGGCTACTTTGCTCTTCATTCGCTGAACTTCAAGCCACATGCCAACTTCATTCACAGATCTTACAGGGTATCTTAATGTCTAGTTTGTGAACTAAGTATTAGTTGATTGTAAGTGCAGCCTGAGGATCTTATCCCTGACCCTGTCATGGACCAACAGAGCTCAGTTTGGTATAGTTCACACAGGTAATTGAGGTCAAAAGCAGAATCCATTTGGTGGCGCTGCTAAGTAGTGCTTCAACACCATGGACCACCATACTGTTGCCATTTTGAATTATGCTTTCAGATTTGATTTAGTAAAATAATATCTCTTTCTGCCTCACTAGAGAAATACAGATGCTTTGTTTGTATAATTATTTATAAAGTTGACAGAATAGCGTACAAGAATAGCTCTTTTTAGTTTTACTTCCATTTTCTTAATAAGGTTGCAGACATTTTAAAATACATTTTAGAGGCTCCAATGTGCAAGATCAATAGAGGCTGCAGAGGGTTGTAGAGTCAGCTAGCTCCATCACCGGCACAACCCTCCCCACCATCGAGGACATTTTCAAGTGGCAGTGCCTCAAGAAGGCGGCATCCATCATTAAGGATCCTCACCATCCGGGACATGCTCTTTTCTCATTATTACAGGAGCCTGAAGACCCACACTCAACGTTTCAGGAACAGTTGCTTCCCCACCGCCATCAGATTTCTGAACAGTCCATGAACACTAGCTCATTATTCCTCTTTTGCACTATGTTGTTTATTTTTTGGTAACTTATAGTAATTTTTATGTCTTGCACTGTACTGCTGCCACAAAACAACAAATTTCATGATGTTTGTCAGTGATAATGATAAACCTGATTCTGAAATACAAATTCTGCCGTAACCATTGTCTATTACTAAATACCTAAAAGCCAGCTAGTGCTAAAATACACCTATATTAAACTTGGCTTAGTATCCAGTTTTTGGCATCAATAATGTGAATTTTGGATTACTAAGAACTTGTTATTTACATTAAACATCGTTTAAGGACATTTAAAAGGTTTATTCATGCATTTAATCTGTTAAAATCTTTCTTATCAGTTTGTAAAGAAAGATTAAATAATTGAGACTTTCCACTGTGCTTGTCAGCAATGACCAATGGAAAATTACATTGAATTAGGCTTTATCAAGGATTTCTAATAGCTCCCTTTAGCTTAATTGGTAAATACATTGCCAGTTGTATCATTGAACCACATTGTTCCTGCTAAGCCTTGATTTTGAGTTGTGCTGAGTTTACTGATCTAAGCTAAGGTGACAGTGAGATGTAACAATTGGCTTCAGTGGATCGGGCTGGAAAAGTACAAGAACTCCTTCCCTTGGTTACAATGGATGTACTGTATAACTCAACTTGAGATGTTCATCTGATTTAAAAGTCTGTACTTTTTAAATAACAGCAAATACTGGCAAATGGGGCTAGCTTGGATGGAACATTTTGGTCGGCATGGACCAGTTGAGCTGAAGGGCCTGTTTCTCTGCTATATGACTCTGACTACTTATCCTTGAAGAATGGCCACTTTGTGAGGTATAAGGAGGCTCTTGGCACCTCAGTATTCTACTTTAATAAAGGTCAATGCTTCCCTGAAAGGGAAAGGAAATAGAAAAAGAGCAAGTTGACAGAAAAATATGCAAGTAACAATTACATTTTGATAATAACATAAAATGCTGGACATTGAAGTGTGTTTCAAACTTCCAAATATTTCTGTTGTAATTTTTTAATTAATCATTTTAATTTCACTGTCATACTTTATGGCATCATTTCAGTCTGCTTGAGCTGTATAGTACACATGAGGCTGATAGTTAAACTTTATGTAGTTTTCCTTATTATTTAACATTTCACGATTATGGATCTTCTGAAGAATATTTTGAATCATTCAGTTCATAGCAGAAAAATCCTTCTGGAAATGTTCACCAGGCAAAAATTAAAAGAATGAGGTAAATATTCTCCTGAACTATTGGGTGCAATCTTTCATAGTGGATTGCCACCCTGATTTTGTCCCATTGAAATTCAGGTGGTGGATGAAAATTAGATCCCCTTCCCCTTTACCCCTCTGCCTTTCCCACTCTTCCCCTCCCAGTTTGTCTCCCCTTCTTTTATTCTCCTCAGTTCCCTTTCCTCTTGTTCCCCCTCCCCTCTTTCCCTCCCATCAGCTTGCCTCTTTCCCCTGAACCACCTTCTTTCCCCCATTCCCCCCCTGCATCTCTCCTCTCCCCCATCTGAATAAAAGTGGGCTATTTAGTTGTTCAACCTGCTCTGCCATTCAATGAGTCACAGCAGATCTGTGACCCCTCTCACCCCCATAGATAATGGAATAAGCACCCTTTCATTTAAAGGTTATCATTAATGTCTTACTTTCAATGAAGGATTCATGAAACTAATTTACCAAGTTTAGTCTCATTTATCTGGTGAATATATTAGGGAGGAGGTACAGGAGCCCAAAGACCCAAACTCAACAATTCAGGAACAGTTTCTTCCCCTCCACCATCAGATTTCTGAATGATCCACAAACACTACCTCATTATTCCTTTTTTTGCACTATTTATTTATTCTTGTAATATATAGATTTTTATGTCTTTGCACTGTACTGCTGCCACAGAATAACAAATTTCACTTCATATGTCAGTGATAATAAATCTAATTCTGATATTAAAAGATTGTGGGTATGATCAGCAGTTGGAAAATTACCCAGATGGCCCTGACAGAAACACCATTGCATCGCAGTGGTCAGAGGCCATAATGTTAAAATGGTTTGCATTCATATCTGTGATAAAGGATAGGTTGTGACCTGTCCATTACTGTCTTTGCCGTTATTCAACAAATTACATGTCGATTAATAGAAGGATTTTAAATAAAATTAATTCTCATTTCTTTAGTCAATAACAAAAAGTGTACCTAAGTAACTCTGCCTTTGGTTAGATTTGCACTTACAAGTTTTTACATTTTATATCTGACAAATTGCTGAAAATGTGAATTTATTGTGCCATAATAACAAAGACTGGGGCATCTGGGGCCTGACTGAACAGTGGAAGTGAAAGTCAATCTTCTTTACCTATCAGATTAATGGTTTGGGAAATCAACAGTACAAGCACTGAGAAGGAGCTGTAAACTTTGTTGTGTGAACTCATTGTCAAATCAGTTGAAGAGAGAAAGAGAGTGAGAATGAAATAGAGAGACCAAGATGGATTGAGAGAAAAGAAAGAGACAGAAAGGATTTTTAAAAAAAACTATGAATTTTCTAACAATATTCGAAACCCCAAGATATAAAACTTCATACTAGATAATTTTCAAAGCAGAAAGATTAACAAGATGTGCATTTCTCACATGGTTAGAGTTCTTAAACTGAAATAAGAATGATGTAGCCATTGTTGCACTTGTAGTATATGTCTACTGCACAATGCAGAACTATACCATTTAGTGGATTCAAATGCTATTTCCACAAAGCTAATAGAAGAGTGTCAATGCAACTTGGGTAGCAACTTTTGGGTATTTGGCTTTTCCTTCACATTAGTCTGTCACTCGAACTTACTATACCATAAATAACAGTGAGGCTTATTAGCCCCACTATTACTTTGACAGGAAGGTCTTTTTTAATAAAAGGAAGTAGCCAGGCACACCTCAGAAACCTGATAGAATGGAAAGCAGAAAGGTTATTCCTCTGTAATGTTAACTTCGTTTTTTTTCCCCCCTCTGTAGATACTGCCTGAACTGCTGAACATTTCCAGCATTCTCCTTTTGGTTTTGGTTACATCAATGGCTTTGACATACATTTCACAGCATTTTTTTTCACCTCTCTCTAACCTCCCTAATGAACCTTTTAACTAGATGGCATTGTAAACATTGGGATTATCTAGACAACCCCCATGACCTCATCCTTTTAGAGGTTTCTATTTGTCCTATCCATCCTGTCCCCTTTCCCTCTCTACACTTTTCTTATTTTCTCAGTTCCTATTAAGCAGTTTTGACCTGCAGTGTTAACTCTGTTTTCTCTCCACAGTTGCTGCCTTACCTTTATAAAGAGTGTTCTCATTGCATTCTTGAAAACAAACTCATGTTTAAGTAATGAATAGGTTTATCGTGGAAATTTAGCATCTTTCTACCATCTCATTATTCTGTCCTACAAGTTATTGTTCAATGATTGCCTAACAGGATGACTGGGTAAAGTGAATTATCTGTGTATATCTGATCTCCATTGTAGAAACTTGAAGATCCTGAAAATTTCTTAGCAGGTTGGTTTCTTAATTTACCTATGTCAGGGAGAGAGAGAAAAAAATATTCTGGCCCCAAGATGCAGCTCTATTTAACTCATTAACTACTGGCAGCGTACAGATGTATTGTATTTAAATTAGATGTATTTGACGTGATGTGCAAAGGGTTAGTATTTTACATGTAAACAAGGGAGGAATAAAAAGTATAAGTAGGTATGAACTGATACTATTAAAATAAGATAGGTTATTGTGATTATTCCTTAATAAGGTTCCAGGAAAATTTTCTTCGGTAGTAGTATAATAATTGGTTGTAACCTTGTTTTCAATGGAATGATTCCTGGTTATACATGATTGCAACAAAAAGGAAGGAAAATAGCAATCTGTAATTTGTATAGTTTAAATACCTTTAAATAATGAGCTTTCAGAATGTTAATTGTCTGCTAATAGCTATATTATTTGCATAAACTGAATGAAACAAAGCATTGTGTGCTCAGATCTTTTCATTGTTGCCAGACCTCTTCAATTCTTGGGAAAACCACTTGCATATCAACTGATTAGGTAATAGGGCACCATGTGAGCAACAGCATTCTACTTCCGGCTCTTATTGTGTGAAATTTATTGATTGACATAAGAGCCCTCTAAGACATCATACACCTGAACAATATTCACGATTCTCCATACAGGCCTTTATTAGCACTCGTTTAATTGATGGGAGAGGGTGGGGATGGGAGTTAGATGTAAAAAAAATTAAGCTTCCCTGTACATTAAATGTTGTAATTGCTTATTGCTGGAGTATGACTATCCTGCAATTAAAGTATCTTAGATAAAAGCTTGTTCTATTTACTTAGTTTTATTAACACTTCTATTTTCTGAAGGTAGAGTTAAAGAGGTCTATTTTGGTTCACAGATTCTTAGAGAAATGATAATATGTTCATATATTTTAACATTTTCCTTTAATCTGGTGCAAGTTGCCTTTTACTAAATCATCCTGCAGTAATGAAGTCACAAATGAGTGCAATACTTTCCTGTGACAGAACACATCATTGACCACTGCAGTGCGACACTAGAACGCTTGTGAAAATGGCAAGAAATGCCTGAAGCTCTCCCAAAGATCATAAACATTTTAACTGTAGCACTCTATACCTACTTATATTATATAACTTATGTAATGATATAAGATAGCAGGGCAACCTAAAGTTAGTAACCTAATCCCAGGGTTCAGATGACCTCTATATCTTCACTGTCATGATTCATAATATCACCTGAACCCCTTGATTAGGTTATAGTCTTGTAATGCACTGTGAAGTATCCATTATTCTTGAGGCTTGCTGTTTATCAGATTTTGTACTGTTTCACTGTTAAAAAATTTGAAACTTGTCAAGATCTCATCATCTTTCATTGTTGAGCTGCTTCAGCATTTGACATGATTTTGCCGTTGACTTTACCACTGACACTTCAGCAGCAAGAGCTGAAGTTTTAAAGCCAACATTTTGGAGGCGATGTGTAGGCATGTTTGAAGAGCTTTGAAATTAGACTTCTGTAAAATATTCATTTAACCAACAGGAACAGGTTTTGAAATGTTTCAGCACTCATGCATTGTGTGTAATTGAGGAGATCAGCACCTTGTGTGAAAAATATCAGCTGCTTTTGATCAGCATGTCTGTTTGCTTGCTTTATTTGCATTTAAAAGGAACATTTGTTGTAAAACAATTGTGGCAAAGAAATGGTTTACTGCATTTACTAATGTTGTAGATATAAAAAGTGGCATTGTATTTCTTGGTATGCATTTAACAAACTGAACCCTGCTGCAAATATTTATTTTGGTAATACTGACAAAAGAATATTGTTTACTTTTTTTTATAAAATGTGGCTGTTGTTATTAGCTTTGCTCAAAGTCTGAACAGGACAGATAAAGCAATTTCTATGACAGGTTCTACTAACCTAATAGTTGGTATTCCGTAATCTGTATTTTCTCCAATGTCCTCAACTTGTGTACGTTTTAACTCGGAAGAACCTAGTAGGCTATCTTTTATTAAAGCAGCCTTGTCAGATAGTAACCAGACTTGTATGAGAAGCAACGTACCAACACCAGCATTATTTTTGAGGCAGAATATATGTGAGGCAGAATTCAGGCAGCCAGTTTGCTGATGGGAAGTCTGTGCTTGTGTGTGTGCACATGTAGGAGAGAGACAGTGTATCGTGCATCCAATACCTTTAGCAGTATCAGCTGTAGATCTGTTAAAGGCTCTGTTGTATCTCAGTCAGAAGAATATGGGTTCAAGTCCATCTCTGGAGATTTGAGTATAGAAAGTTAAGCCGATGCTTTATCGGGAAACTGTACACTTTTGAATGAAATACTTGTGTCTCATCAAGTGGACATAAAAGATTGCATTGCATTGTTTTAAAGAAGAGTGCAGGAGTTATAGAGTCATTCAGCATGGAAACAGGCCCTTCAGCCCAACTGGCCCGTGCTGACACATAAGTTCTTTTGTGTCTTGACTAATTTTCACTCCTCAATCACCATCGCCAAGAATGGATTTGTGTTGATGATCACATTGCTCTTTGTGGGAGCTTACTGTGGCAAGTTCCCTGCCACATTTGTTACATTAAAATGGCGACTTCATTTCGAGTGTTTAATTGGCTGTAAGGCATTTGGCACATCCCGAAGTTGTGAAAGGCACCATATAAATACAAGTCTACCTTGATCTTCACAGTAACACGTTCATGACGTTCTTATTTTGATGAAGGACAAAACATGTAATTAAGTGTGTGAGCTTTGAGCTGCTCCGCTGGCCCCTCCTTCCATCCATCATCTCTAGCCTCCCATGTTTGTGATCCATGTCAGATTCTTCAGACTCTCCTGTTTTATCTATGAATATGAGTGTAACAGAAATGTAACAGAAGGCTTTATTGTGTGTGTCTTCACAGGTATGAGAAATGGGTGGGGAGAATGTGTGAGGAAAATTACTACAGACTGAAGACTCATGGGGCTGGGCCAAACCTGGCTTGTACCTTCGCACAGTTTAAATTATTATGAAGTCACAGTTGCTAGATGTAGCTGTCATGGCAAGAGTATAAGTCAAAATATTTCTTGCATTTGTTATATAAAAGTTACAAGATAAGGGAATTGCCAGGAGCATGGAAATGCTACCACCTGCAGATTCCCTCTATGTCACACAGCATCCAGAATTGGAATTGCCATTGTTCATCTTCACTGGATTTTCCTACCCTGGCTCACCACCACCTCCTCAGGGCATTTAGGGATGGGCAATAATTGACAGCCTTGACAAAAATAAACACCTGTGCTTTTTGTGATAAATCATAGATTTTCTTAAATGTCCATGTCTATTTTTCCCTAAATTTATCAAACTTCTCTAAGATTGCTTACTTTAAATATGAAGTGGTCTGTATGCACGAATGGTAAACTATAATTGATGTTATCCTGTTGCCGATGCAACAAAATTATCAGACAAATTCTCATTTTTTCCATTCTTAATTTTTTTAGAACCAACAACAATACTTTAATCTTACTTCATTTGCACGTGGTTTGTGGCATTTAGGTTTTGAGTAGGAGGGGGCTGTTTTGTTTGGTGGATAGTGGTAAAATGTCTGTGTGACATTTGCTGCAGCTGCCCACCATTGAAAGCAGACTTTTTTTTGCTCAAAAGCTTACATATGGATGAACCAAGTCTGCTAAAATGACCCCATCTGTGGTCTGAATCCTTGCATTATTTTTGACTTTTGACTATTAGAGATGGCTCTAGGATTTCATCATCTGTTGGACAGCAGTGAAGTGTATGAAACAAGTCAGCAACTCTGAATCCATCTGTTGTTATTATTTTCCACTGATAATTGGCTTCAACAATGGAAGGCCTATATCCCTTGCCTTTGAAATAGTACACTGTTTATTTTCGAGAGGTCCTTCTCTTTCCCTGCTTCTAGCAAGTAAGCCTCGCATGAAAATGACATCTTTGACTCCTTGCATCAGTATGTGTCAGTCAGTATACAGAGCTTTGCAGCTGATTTTCTTCAGGGCTGTGCTTCTGTTTTGTTTGTTTCAGTCAAGGCTTTTCAAGCAGGCTGCTCCAGACTGCTTGGATACACTGGCTGGAATGTAGCATTCACATGTCTCTTAGCTGCTCAGAATTTTTTTTGTGTATTGATAAAATTTAAGGGACACATAAAAATGAAGAGTGTTAGGACAAGATCAAAGAATGATGGTAGAATGTCAGACAAGGGGAAAAAACAGCACATAACTGCCCTGGGATAGAATTTACATTAAGGATACTGACAAACATGTCAGTGACTTTTCACCTCAAAGCAGGACAGGTAGATGGCTCAGCGAGCAGCTGACTTGAGCCAGTTGCTCATTTGCTGACTGTTTGTGTTTATGCAAAGGGGCCTCTTCCTGAATATTTAATCTAGAGTAAGGCAGTGGCTTTTGTTGTGTTTAGATCACATACCTTCAGTCCTTCATTATACTGCAGTCTATTGGAGTTCACGTTGAATATTGAAGAAGTTAGTTTTTAAAAGCTCAGTAGCTTTTTAATCCCTGAAGATTGCAGGATAATCAAAATTCATTTTAGCTTCATAGTTAATGGGTAAGTGCAGTTAGTTACATTTTTAGTACATGTTTTTGTTTGGAGGAAACTGAAAAAAGATTCATAAGCTTACAACTGCTAACAGATTGCAGTTTCTGAAATTTAATTGAGTAGTTCTCTGAAGTTTATGGTTTATAGGAATGGAGAGTACAGTGTGTACTGGCATGCAGGTGGCTTCTAGGAATGCCTCAGTGCATATGTCCAATGTATTAAGTGTTGTATTTGTAGCTATTAAAACATTCATGGATAAACTAAACTGATTCATTACGTTTCCATTGCATGGTCTTGCTTTTTTTATCATTTGTACTGAGGACTTTTGACTGTTCGTATCATTCTTGATGGAGCCCCTTTGTGCACTCTATTTGAAAATGATAATATGGAACATTCTAAGGCAGTTAGACCCACCATTTAATATTGTCTTGTGACTTTGCTTCTTCTGCAAAATGACTGTAGTGTAACATGAAGGTTTTCTTACGTGGAAATGGAATCTGCTCCTCATTGATATTAATAGCACACTAGAGATGTTAGTCTGCGATGTAGTGAGTAGCAGGACTACAGTCTGGAAACATGATATTGTAGAAGAGAGCTGACAGAGCTGCTGGCCTGTTGTTGGGGAGACCATCATCCATAAAAATAGTCTTTACATAATGGCAGCGTAGGTTATCAGCTTTGCATAGAGCATTTCGTCCTGTCTTTTCTGGAAGGGGACTTAACTATTGTTTTATTCGCTTTATATTTTCAGAGCATTCACAAGAAGAGCTTGTTTTTCAAAGGCCAGATTCAGAAAATGTCCTGTAAAATGAAATGAGCCAAACTAGTTTCCAACTATTGATTCATTAATGGTATTCTATTCTGTCAATTGACAAAGATTATATAACCGATAACAGATGTACTTAATGGCTTTGTGATAATAATTATTTGCATTGCTTTCATCTTTCGCACTCAAGGGGCTTGGGGTTCCTTATTAACCATTGCATTGCACAGTGTACCACAGAGAAACTAGACAGCCTTAAATTACTTGCAGATGTAAATGTTTAAATGCCCAACAGCAAAGGTCAACAAAAAGACACACCCAGCAGCTATACTCCAATGGAATTGAGAAACAGACCAGTTTTTCAACCTTGTGTTCAAAACCACCCTTGTATTGTTCAGCTGGTGTTTCTCATAAGTGTATTTATAGCATTAAAACTCATCAATTTTGTAAATCAGCTCATCTGAGCAAATTGAATGTAGCATGAAAACATGGGAATGCTCTGCAAATACCAAGGTTAATTAATAATCCCCAGGCACATATCTTCATAAATGATACAACCACTGTTAGACTATTCCAGAAGAAAAACGCTTTGCATTTTTTTTACATTGTAATCTTGGGATGGGATAATTAAAATAGTTCCATAGTTCAATACTCACTTGTGTATGCGTCATGCAAACTCAGTTGCAGATTTGTGAGTCAAGTAATAGTTGGTTCATTAATATGGTTTAGTGCGTGTAGTATGATTTCCATGGATTTTGTGTGTGAATTTTAACAGATTTTTTTTCTTGGTGATTTTCAAATGTCATATATAATTTTCATGTTCTGACAAGTAGAATGTACATTTGGATGGAGTCAAATACATTTTTCTTTTCTCATCATATGAGCATTAACTCTTAAAGTGCTAGTTAAAGGAAAGAGCATTTGTTGAGCTCAGGTTACCAGTTTCTTTGCTTACTCCCACTTCAGATATTTGCTTTCTCTCCCCCTCTCTATCCTTCACTTTAATTATAAAAAATAGCTTGTATTCAATGTTTATAATTGCCCCTTTGAACCCCCCCCCCTTAACTTTACACCAATCCTCAACCTCCCCCCGCCTTGCACTTAGGCTGAAAATCTAAGATTTATCTCGATTGTCAGGAGTTCCTAATTGTTTATTGGGGTGAGAAATCTGTAGGTATGTTTCTCGTTCTACGTGGGCCTTGCAGCCTGCATGAGGTTCCAGTTTCTAATCAGACAGAGGCCAGAATGGATTTATGATACCTCTTAAAGAAGTTTAGAAAATAAGTTCCTGCAGTTTAAGTAAAATAACCTCCTCCCACCACCACCACAGGCATCCACACATCTTTGCATCTAAGTTGCATATTTGTTGCTACTTCATAGTGATTTGATTTGCTACCTGAAATTATACATCCAACAGATGTTCAGAGAATGACTCAAACGTCCCACATGGCACTACACTTAACAAAGTATCTGCACTGTTTGCTGTGGATTCTGGAAGATTTTGACATGTAACTGATATGTTCTGGCAATTTTTGAAGGTCACCGGTAGTTTAACCATGTGGCTATTTAAATTCTTACCTAGGGTAGTTTAAGTGCCTGCCTTCTGCTGCTCACGCTCTGCATTGCCTTTATGTCGCTATGGACTTCAACAAATGAATTTTCATAGAACATTTTCCAATTATGTTGGATTGTATAGGAGACACAAAATGAAACAGCTGGTTGGCTTATGTGTTTAAGTTATTTAATGATAACTGAAAATAGTTCTATTTTTGCATACACTTCAATATTCTTGATGGATTTTCAAACTGTTTGTTTATAGCCAGGAAGTATAAATCAACTCACTAGTCCATTTGGTGTTGCTCATACCTCCTATTTTAAATGCTAAACAGCATAACACTTCTCAAAAACCTTTCTGCAGTACGGGTAAGACCTCAGACCAATTGGAAAATGGGAAAACTACAGTTAGTTTACATGTTCCATGAATAAATAAAAATACAGTTGTTGTGAGATTTGTTTAACATTAGAATGAATTAGGTCTGATGCTCTTGGAGTCCAAAGTATGCGTTTTGCATCAGTTGTACAACATTTGGACAGGGACATGGCTCTGGAAAAAAGTGCTTTGCAGTGACTAGTTTTTTCTCTATGGGTTCTACCTTTTTTAAGTGTAATCTTGTTACTGGCACTGTAATTGGAGAGGGAGTAGTGCAGACAGCAAAAGTGTGCCTTTCCTGGATTCACTGGAACAATTATACAGTTTCCATCCAACTGAGATAACTATAGACTTTTGATCAATACAAGTATCAGTATAAACTTGAATGAAACATTGAAAGTATGTGTTGGTGTTCAAAACTATGGATCAGAGGGAGAAAATGCATGTTTTTTTCAGAACAGGAGAAAGACTTTTGACAGAACTTGTTGCTTTTCTTCATATACCTCCCTTACAGTTAGCTATTTTTTTTTACGCTTAGGAGAGTTTTGAGGTTGACCTGCCAATAACTGAAGTTCAATATATTCAAGCAGGCAGAGAAACAGTCTAAGACTTAAGTTTGCTTTTTTATTTCATAATCTGACCTACCCATTACATTAAACAAAATATTCCCTTGAGCATTTTAGCATACATAAATTGATAGTTTATCTTGGACTCAGAGCAGACTGAATGCAGATGTAACATGAGGAAGAGTACAAGTTAGTAGCAGGGTACGTATCAACAAAAGCTGCTCACAAAGAGGCATAGAGTTATACAGCATGGAAACAGGCCCTTCAGTCCAATATGCTCATGCCGACCAAGTTGTGTACCTGAGCTGGTCCAGTTTCCCTGCACTGTCCCACATCCCTCTAAGCCTTTCCTATGCATGTACCTGTTAAAATGCTTTTTAAACAATTGTACCCCCCCTCTACTAGTTCCTCTGGCAGGTAGTTCCACATAACCACTGCCTGTGTGACAAATTTGCCCCTCAGGTCTCCTTTAAATCTTACCCATCTCACCTTAAATATATTTAGATTTCCCTACCCTGGGAGAGAGACTGTAACCATTCATGTTATCTGTGCTCCTCATACCTCTATAAGGTAGGAAGCTCTATAGGCTTCCTCTGCTCCAGGGAAAACAGCCCCAGCCTATCCAGGCTCTCCATATAACTCAAGCTCTCCAGTCACAGTAACATCCTTGTGAATCTTTTCTGCAACCTTCCCAGCTTAATGATAGCCTTCCTGTAGATTTTTTTGAATTGTGCATGTTCTGTGGAACTACCTTATTAATCAATGTGACTTCGTGCAACATGGGAAATTTCAGTCAGCTCAAGATTTGCAGATCAGTCTGTGCCCACCTGAAATGTTTCAAAGAAACAATATAGTTTACTTCCAGAGAACATACATCTCAGATTGGGTGTGTATTTAGTATTCACATTGGCTCAATAGAAATGGGTGGCTCTACTTGAATCGGTTAATCACGCTGCTCCTGGCTTGATGATACAAATAAGGACAGAGATTGGAGTAGAGAAGAATTTTCTATTATGGGGTTGGATTGCTGTACTATTACTCTGACAGCATCCACTAAGCTGTAGCTCCTAGGCTGTGTAATCATAGAATTACTTCGGTGTTATTGACTCCTGATAATTGCTTTACATGTATTCTCAGTAATTCCAGTTGTAGTAAAGGCTCATTTTTCTAAGGTCTGTGCACCCCCAAGTTGAACTGCTTTCTCCATAGATTCAGGCATGTTCCTACTTTAAAAGTTAAAATAGAGTGATGTAATGTGTCACCCTTCCAAGACCTAGTCCACAACAGGCCAAGATATAAAATCATTTTGTGATTTTGCTGGTTGGGGAACCACCCTAGCTTTCTGGTAAGTAATCACACTTCATTCTCCATCATACTGATGAAGAATGAAGTGTAAAAGTCCTTGTAACTCTAAGATTAAATAACAGTGTTTACTGAAGTTATAAGGTTAAATTGAAATGAAAGTCGCCTTTTGCTTTCCAGACTATTTCAGTAAAAGTTTACCTGTTATCCTGCTGATAACATTCATACCAAAATCTGTGACAAAGTTTAAATAGCTACAGTGACAGAATTTTAAAATCCAAGAATAAAAAGACCTCTGAAAAACTATTGCATTAAACTTAAATAGACTTTAGTGTCTAACATTGGAATAAGTCTTTAACATCAGGCTGGACATGCTGTAGTTTAAGTATTTGCATAGGAACAGCAAATTCATTTCCATCTTAGTGTGCTCGCCTGTTGTACTACAGCTTGCAGTAACACTTATTGGTGGCAAACAACGTTCATTTCAAGGAGGGAAAGGCATTGTTTGCTTTTCATTTGACTGCAGGTTTGTAGAATGGATTGACTGCAGATCATCATACATTTGAATATAATTTTGAAAAATCAGCAAAGCCTTTGAAAATTAGGAAGAACGAGGTAATGCAGATCAAGGATCTATGTGAATACGGAAGTAGCTCATGTTCTGTAGCTTTCATGAAAGTGGTGAGGGAAAAGCTACATTCCAGTTGATATTGCCACCAACAAAATTGAAACTAATATGAGAACGTCGTGGAGAAATGTACCTGTAGTGATGGAATGTGGTAGATGCATTGAGTTTTTATTCAATCTACTATTAGGATATATTGGTATATACGTATCTGAATCTGCACCGGCTGAAATCACATTTGCACAATGTCTTAGACTCAGGAGGATTATGTTTTATATTGGAGGTCAGACTGAACAATTTCACAGGTTATCTTTTACCCAGCCTTGGTATGCAAGTGTTAGTGCAGCAAATTGACTTGGGGGAAAAGGTGATCTCTTAAAGGGCCAAACATTATTTTCTTTACAATATATCAAACTTTTAGAATGAGTGCAATAGAGGTATGACTGATTCATGCAAAGTCACTGATATGATGATGATATATCTTTATTGGTCA
>JARFYF010000094.1:33542954-33562721 GCA_030265395.1 Rhina ancylostomus | reverse complement strand
TCATCAGAATAGTTCTGAAACGTTAACTCTGCTGTTGCTTCCCACAGATGTAGCCTCACCTGCTGAGTATTTCCAGCATTTTCTGTATTTGTTTTTGTGATGATACCACTGCTGTTCTGCCAGTGCCCTTAGTGTTGTCTGTCAGCGTTGGTCAGCTGACTACTGGTGCTTGTGCTGAGAGAGTTGCAGTCTGGAGCTGGGCCTGATGGTGCTGTCTGGCACTTCCTCCACTTCAAGGTGGCAACCTTCCTCTAGTCATGTTCTATTCACTGGGGAAAGCCATGGGGAAAAAATGCATGAAGGTAGTTTATGCTGTTTCTGTTTTTTATTTCATTGCTGGATATACAAATATGGTTTGGACTGTTAATCTGGGTTTGTTCATGGTTCAGATTCAGATTAGTTTATTGTCATGTACACCAGGGTGCAGTGAAATTCCTTGCTTGCATGAAGCTCACAGAGTAAGCAGTGTACTTGGTAATAATAAATACAACAATAAATACAGTAACAAGTGCAAAACAACATGGTGCAATCTTAAGTAGTGCAGAAAGAAATGCTAAAGTGACAATAATGGAATTAATAATGGAGGTAGAATTAAGAGTCTGAGAATGTGGCAACACCCCCTGGAAGGGGAAGTGAAAGAGGTGTTCAGTTCAGAAATCTCTTCTTGCAGTGGGCAAGAAGCTTTCCTTAAGTCTGGTCATCCAGACTTTCAAGCTCCTGCATCTTCTCCCAGAGATAAAGAGAGAAAAGGGAATGGCCAGGGTGCCAGGTATCTTTGACCATGAGCCTTCCTGAAGCAATGCACAGTGACGATGGACTGGGTAGTGTTTAACACTCTCTACAGGTTTTGTCACTCCAGAACAGAGCAGTTGCCATACCAGGCCGAGATGCGACCCGTCAGGATACTTCCTATAATCCATCTGTATAAGTTCGAGAGAATCCTTGTGACAAGCTGAATCATCTCGCCTAAGAAATTGCATGCTTTCTTGATCATTGCATCAGTGTGGAGGGACTAGGTGAGGTTTCTAGTGATGTGGATGCCAAGGAACTTAAAGCTGTCAACCAGCTTTACAGCAGCTCTGTTGATGAAGACAGGGTTGTGGCCTTGTATTCAATATTTGTGATTAATTGCACTCAGGTGATTGGGAACAAAGGGTAAATTGGAAATACTATTGGAATGCACTTTTTTTAAACAAGCGTATTCGCTCAGTAGATATAGGTGTTGCTGGCAAGGCCGACATTTAATGTGAATACTTAATTGCCATGAGAAGGATGTGTAAGCCAGATTTCTTTGAATTACTTTAGTTTTTATGGTGAAGATGCTCACTCTTGGCTGAGTAGAGACTTCCTGGACCTGGTCCAGTCACGATGGAGGTGTGATATATTCCCAAATTGGTATGATTTATGACTTGGAGGGGAATTTGCAGGTAGTGGTGTTCCCATACACTTGCAGTATCCTCAGCCTTCTAGGTGGTAGAATTTGTGTGGTTGGGAGATGCTGTCAAAGAAGTCTTAAGTGAGTTGCTGCAATATGTTTCATGGATGATGCAAGTGGTCCATGGGTGATGGAAGGAGGAAATGGTCGGGCTGGTGGATGGTGTGCCAATTGTTCTGTCCTGGAAAATGTAATTTCTTGAGTTTAGTTGGAAATGCAGATAGTTCTGTCACTTTAATATGGCTTGCAGAATGTTTCTGGGATGTTAGGAAACAAGTCCCTTGCTACAGCATGCACAACCACTGACCTTTTGAAACCCAGAATATTTGCATGGCTGACCTTGTCACCATTCTAGTGAGTTGTAACTTCAGGGATGTTAATGATACTGGATTCTGCTAAGTTAATGCCATTGAATATCCATGACTGTTGGGAGAGGGGATAGTGATTAGATTTTTGTCTTGGTTAAAAACGCTCATTGCCTGTCACTTGGATGTTATTTATCAGGCAAAGTCTGAATGTTGTGTACATCTTTCTGCAATGCAGGTGCATATTATTTAATTCCCTGAGGAGTTGCTAATGGAACTAGGATTTTATTTATTAAAATCTTACTCTTCGCTTCTCCCTGGCTGCTGAGCAGAAAGGAGCTCCCATCCATGCCTACTCCTTTCTTTCTCTTGCTGATTCTTGTCCCCCTTCTGGCATTATTGCCAGGTTGTGGAGGTTCCAATATGTAATGAAGAATGGAGATAGTTGCTCTGTTGTATACTGAAAGATACGGCCAGAGTAACCCAGGTAGTGGAAGAGTGATTTGTTCGGTAATGTGCTGACAACAGCCTATCTTTCATTCTGGGAGCATTTCCATCTGGTGGCTGGGTTCTGGATTGGTGTGAGGAGCCAGAGCATATCTCAGACCTTTTGAATTGGCATGTTGATTCAAAAATAGTGCACAGCAGTCTGTTTCAAGATGTGTGAATGAGGACTGCTGTCAGGTCATCATGGATTAACCATTCTGAGTTTTTGGGAATGATTGCAGATGAGTTATACTTTCATGGAGCAAGATCCTTTGGTTTATTGTACATCTCCAGATTCTCATGTGGTGCCCGCAAGGCAAGATAGGTGGAGTTGTTGACTCCATGTCCATTGGGAAGATTGCAATTCTCAAGGATTTCTTTGGTTTCAGTGCTTCCTGCTCATTCCCCAAGGAAAAGTCGATGAAATCAAGCTCATTATCTGTCGAAGCAATTTTGTGCACAGCAAGTAAAGAAATGTTTACTGCTGTCCCAAGTACCAGCCTGGAAAAACCAAGAAACAGCAATTCATTGCCACAGTGGCCTCCCTTTCCATTGGCAGAGTGGACCTGGTCCTTCTCTGCAATGCAGATGCAGTGTGGTACCTGTCAGAACTTTGTGGGCGCATCCTTTGAGATGGAGTCTCTCCTTTCTTCTTGCTTACCTAGGTATAGGAGAAATGTTCCTTTTTGTGGATGGGTTTTTCTGCTGAGAGCCCTACTGTCCCTCTTCTCCCTTTTCCAGCAAGTTGTCATTAGTCCATGGACACTCTCTTCCATGTTATATTGCAGATTCAAAGGAATAACCACTAAAGCACTAAGGCAGCAATAGTTTGGGACTATGTGCACAAAGTACATTCAGCCATAACTCTTGTATACATCTTGTCTATCACGGGGTAGTCCAGCTATTAAACACTTCCAAGCTCCACAGGTCCTTTTTGGCATGAGGGCATGTAGTGTTCTTTTTGCTGTTAAATCCTTGTTTTTCCACATGTGCTAAAATACATGGTATTAGCTGGATCATCAAGATCTAATTTGGCAGCTGGCATTAAATAAGCATCACATTCGGGTTGCTATGATATGCTTACTCTGCATACTTCTGGCATGCACAAATAACACATGCATTTCCATCTGTGTAGTGGTTGGCGTAACGCTATTACAGCGTCAGTGACCCGGGTTCTATTCCCGCCACTATCTGTAAGGAGTTTGTATGTTCTCCCCATGTCTGCGTGGGTTTCCTCCGGGTGTTCCGTTTTCCTCCCACATTCTAAAGACATGCGGGTTAGGAAGTTGTGGGCATACTATGTTGGTGCCGGAAGCGAGGCGACACTTGCGAGCTGCCCCCAGAAAACTACGCAAAAAGACACGTTTCAATGTAGATGTGAACTACATCTTATCTTAAAATGTGCATATTCTCATTCTGCATAAATTTCAAACTGAATCAACACCTGTAGCATCTAAGAAATGGGTGTTACAGGCTCCAATTTCATGGTCATAAATTCTTTGCTTTTGAAATTAAAGCATTAGAATCTGCTTTTTCCTCTTTTGCTTTCTAAAGTAATATCTACTAAAGAAACTACAAAATAATCACTGTTTAAACTAAAATGTTAGGACATCTAACTGGTCTCATTTCTTGTCAGGACAAAATGGTTGAAGGCTAAATTAATTTTAACAATTGAAATTGAGACCTTGCCTACTTTAAGTTTTTGTTTTTATGTTTCATATAAGGTGCATTTCACTGCCGGCACATTGTGCACAGATAGGTAAGTATTAATGATCAAAATCCAGACATGGAGATAGAAACAGAGGATAGGCAGCTAATGCAGAAGTAGTGTACTGAAAGCCTCTTTTATTTCTTATTTATAATGTGCATGCACAGCCTGGATTATAGATGATACTACTTTAACTTCAGAGCACTGGAAGGAAATGGATGACAGAACCTTGAGCTGGAGCACAAAGGTACCAACAAAAAGAAATGATGACTGTTTATTGAAATGCTTTTGCCTTTGCATTAGCTTGTCTTCAGATATTGTTCCCATAGGATTGCATATGAAGCATGCTTTGAGAGCAGGGCTTTAACAACTAGAAACTGGTACTTAAGAATCTGCTGTCTTATTTAGTGATGTAGTGATGATAACTGCAAGGGAAGTTTATTCTGTCTAGTTGCTAAATATGCCATCTCTAAAAACAACTATGGGCTAGGCTTTTACAAGCTTCAATTAAGCCAGTTTTTTTTAATGTCAAAAGCAAACTTAAAGCAGGCTTGCACGTAACTGCAGCTGCTGCACGTTGTTTGTCAAGTCTTTATCTCAACAGACCAGTGGGAGTTTTTAATTAATGTGTGTGAGAAGCGTACGCTAGTCTGTTTAAACCATCTTGGCAAATTTGACTCATCTCCATTTGTAGTTGGTGGAGTCACCCGAGCCTTCAGGGATTCACAAAATTAAAAGTTGTGTTGCATGCTGTTGTGTGTATAACAGCCATCTCATCGGACAAAACTTTCATGCAAATGTTTTGCCTGGGAGATTAATTTGGCTAACAGTATCAAGTGATGGTCTTATAAAGCTCACCCTTCAAGTATATTTTGAGTCACTTTCATTTCTTCCATAAAAGTCCTGGATTATGGTGAGACATGCATTTTATTTAAGTTTCAAATTAAGTGAAATACTTTATCATTAAAAATCAGCAAAAATTATAGTAGTTAGCTAAATGTAATGCCATATTAAAATTTTGAATATTAGGCACTGGTAAATGTTTATGGACTTTTACCATATGTATTCACACAGGAAACATGGTAAAACATATGTCACAATTGATTGATTATAACATTAATTTATAACATTGATTATAACTATTTGTATATTATAATATAAAATAAAAAGAAAGAGCACCTGAGAATAAACATAAAAATTATGTGGCGCTTTTCAAAATAAATGTTTAGTGTTGTGGTTTTAGAAATGGTAATATGCAAATTAAATTTTATGTCAAACATCTGATTAGTTATAGGATGATGTTTAATCTCTTTAATTCTCCACATGATCAGTACCTGAAATCATGCAGGTCATCAAGCTTCCTTTGTAAAGGAGGCATAAGAAGAAATAGAGCAGGAAAAGACCACATGGCCCCCCAGAGCTTCTCTACTGTGCAACAAGATCATGGCCGATCTTCTATCTTGATACCATTTTAACCCTGTAGAATACCACATTCCAAAGAAATGTCTTGTCATTTCTAGTCTTAAACAGTTTACACTTTATATTGAGATTGTGATCCCTGATACAAGACTCCTTAGTAAGGGCAAGGGTTTTCTTCAAATCACCCTGTTGAGTTTTCAGAGTAATTGAGGCCACCAGGTCAATGAGGCCACCTCTCATTCTTCTACCATCTGGAGAATAACAGCAGAGCCTACTCAATCTTTCCTCGTGACAAACCTGCCATCCCAGGGACTAGTCTGGTGAAACTTTACTGCACTCCCTCTACAGCAAATATATCCATTTTGAAGGAGACCAAAATTATACACATTGTACACAAATCAGTATGTTCTCACCATAACCTAGTATAACTGTGGTGAGTCACCTTTACTCTTGTGCTCAAATCCTTTTGCAATTGAGGTTAACGTACTACTTGGCTACCTAATTGCTTTTCACCTGCATGTTTGCTTTCTATAATTTATGTACAAGAACACCCTTTGAACACCAGCATTTCCCAAATTTTCACCATTAAAAAAATACTTCGCATTTCTGTTTTATCTACCAAATAGATACCCTCACATTTTCCCACATTGTATTCTACTTGCCTTGTTGCCCACATATTCATTTTGTTCACATCCTCTTGAAGGCTCTTTTGCATCTTCATTACTACTTGCATTCTTACTTAGTTTCCCGTCAGCAAGCTGAGGATGTTACATTTGATCCTGTCAGCCAAATTGTCAGTAGAGATTGTGAATGGTTCAGGTCCAAACACCAACCCTGGGAATAACCCACTAGTCACAACGTGAGAAGGACCTGTTTTATTCCTACGTTTTGTTTTCCTTCTGATGGCCAGCTCTCAGCCCACATTGGATATTCTCAGTTTCACTGCTCTAACCTTGTTCTCCAACCTCATGTGAGTGACTTCATTAAAATCCTTCGAAATTACAAATACATCACATTCACTGGTTCCCCTTAATCTGCTCTACTAGGTAGATCCTCACCTCAAAGAACTCCAATGGATTTGTTAATTATGCTTTCCCTATCATAAATCTATGTTGACTCTGCTCAATTTATTATTATTTTCCAAGTGTCTAATTGTCACATTATTTATTATAGATTCCAGCATTTTTCCAACTGCCAGTGTCAGGCTAATAGATTGTTAGTTCCTTCTTTTTTCTTTCCTTATATTAAATAGTGGGGTCACAGTTGCTAGTCTCCAATCACAGGAACCATTCTAGACAGTGATAACTGTTGTATCCCTGATCTCCAATCTTTTTTAAAAACTCTGAAATGCAGATCATCAGGTCCTTAGGATTTATCAGTTTGCAGGCTCATTAGTTTCTCTAGAAGGATCTTTTTAACTTCATTTATTTTCTCATTTGCACTGAACCCTGGTTCTCCAGTATTCTTGGGTGCCTTTGTGTCTTTCCTTCCCTGAAGACAGACATAGACATTTGTTTAATTCCCTTTGCCATTTCCAGATTCCCAATTATAAATTCTTCCATCTGTCTTTGCCTTCACCAATCTTTTCCTTTGTATATACCTGTGGAAACTTTTACAGTCCGTTTTTATGTTCCTTGCTAGTTTTCAGTCATATTCTATTTTTTCCTTTTATTCATTACATTTTTGGTCATTCTTTTCTGAATTCTAAAATACTCACAATCCTCAAAGTTAATGCTTTTCCTGGCAACTTTATAAACCTTTGCTTGGATGTAATACTATTTTTACTTTCGTGTTTGAACGTTTATAGGAATGTAAATTTACAGCAAATCATGTATTACGTCTTTAAATGCTGTCCATTATTATCTCGTTTATTGTAGTTTCCCAGTCTACCACAGCCAACCTATCTCTTGTACCTTTCAGTTTCCTTTGTTTAGATTCAAAACATTGATTTCAGATTGAACTGCATCGTTTTTGAACTTAATGCAACATTCTATATTACTCACAGAGCCCCCTTTACAAAGTGTCAATTATCCCTTACTACTTGCACACTTCTAGATCTAAAATAGTCTGTTCCCATGTTGATTCCTCAACATACTAATTTAGAAATCTATCTTGATACTAATTTAGAAATCTATCTTGTATATATTGCAGGGTTTCATCCTCCACATGGCTAATACTAATTTGATTTGCCCAGTCTATATGTAGATTAAAATCCTCGTTGATTACTGTAATACTGTTACATCAACTTCTCTTTTCCTTATTTATACTAGTACTGCTTCACCAATTACTATTTGGCCTACAAACAACTCCCACTGATGTTTTCTGTTTCTTGCCATTTCTTGGGTCCACCCAACCTCATTCTAATTCTATAACAAGGTTTGTTGAGTCAGTATTGTTATAACCGCCATCCTGATGTCCTACCTTATTAATATCACTGTTCTATCTCCTTTGGCTTTTTCTATCCTCAATAACCTGAAATATATAGTTCCCAGCTTTGTTCACCTTGCAACTGTTCCTGTAATAATGGTTAATTTGTATCTATGTGCAATTATATTTGTACTGTTAATTTTGTTGCAGATGTAATGTGTATTTAGATACTGTTCTCAGTGTTAAAAGAGGAGGAAATTTGGAGGGCTAGGCACCTGTCCCCTAGTCCTTGATCTGCATTTGCAGATGTCACAAATATACTGTAAACTATATCAATCAGAAAAAGTGGATGTGAAAAACTTAGCAAAGTGCATGAAAAGATCTACACAACTGAGTTAACTAAATGAAGTGCCAACTTAAAAAAAATCAATTTGAGTCATGTTTTATGGAACAAGACATGAAGACTGAATAAAGTAATGCTGTACACATCGCTGGTGGTGCACTGAGCACATCATTGTCTTGTTTTGCTTTTTATTTACCAAAGCAATACAATGTAATGCTTAAGTGGAGATGGTGATGCATGGTACATAAAAGCCGAGTAAGCATCTTGAGTTTTTTTTTATGTTTTCTTTGAACTGAGAGCACGCTCTTCATATTACCATCAGAACATGAGTCATGAATGTAAGTAACTGTTTTTTGCATTAGGTGCTCCCTGGAGGTATTAGAAAATATCATGTCCCTGCATGAAATGTAGATGTGAAATCTACCAGAAAGAAATATTTATGACCATTTTATGCTTGATTAGATTTGGATGACATCTGTTGGGAGACAGGGACTGGACAAAGAGAAAGCTGCTCTTGGGTAAATGTTAACAGAGTTGTTTAGATGATGCAGGAGTGGAACCTTCCATTACAGCTAGGCAAAACACAAGGATACTGTTCGTGTGAATGCAGTTGAAAAGAATCTCTTATGATGGGGAGGGACATAGTAGGCTGCCTTCTCCAGTACAAAGATGCAGCTGCTTGTATCTACCCAATATAACCAGGTAATATCTGGTTCACACATCTTCTTGCAGTTCATTTTAAGTTCAGTGAATTTAGTTTAAATGGCATGATATTTCAATAAAATGTAATACCTCTTTATGCTGAACTTTGTGTTCATATGATTTTAGCAGAGAGTTTGCATGCATGGCATGATATTGTCTATCTTTTCTGGCTGTACTGTATTAACATCCAGATCCTTATTTTTGCATTTGGATCGAAATGTAATGATTGGCAAGTGAGAATTTGGCTAGAACAAAAAAGCTGTGCATTAGATGTGCTTGCTAAAACTTTCAATACAGTATGTGCATGTGAATATTTTTAAACCATTTTAATTTTCTTTCCAGTTTTGTCACTTCAAATATTTTTCAAGCTGAGATATATCTTTCTTTACTGTTCAATATATGACCAAGTGGGTTAGATCAGCAGGTGGGTCTTATTATATAAAGTCGTTAAACCCACTATCTTTTTCAAAGAGTGGTTGGTTAGTCTTTCCTGTGTTGTAGGAGTTTAAAGCAAACCACTGCTAAGTGAAAAGTGATTTTGATTACTTAAGCCCCCCTCTATGCCAGTAAAGTCTAAAGGAAGGGATTACTTTGGTTACTCAGCCCCTACTCGTATATGTGTACATATATATTTCAGTGACAAGGAACAAAGCATGCAACTGAGCTATTGATGTAAAACAAATTCAGCTGGGAATGTTTGCAACAATTATGACAAAAAAAGTGCTTTTACTGGGATTCTAGATAAGGTTCTGAATTCCAAATTTGTTCCATTATAACACCTATAAAAGTCATTATAACATTTATAGAGTTGAAGATGTATTAGTAAATAAAGAAAGTATTGTGTTGAGAATTTCAGTTATAAAATTCTCTTGACCAGCTAACAATGCTCAGTGCAGAGATACATTAGGTTCTCATTTGGTAAATGAATTGTAGCAGTTGCATCAAACAGTAGAATGCATCCAGAATTATATTACTGTGGAATCTTTGATCTTGCATCCTATTCCTAAGAAATCCATTACTAGGTATTGCAGTGATTGTGGCATAGGAAATGTTTTTCCTACATTGAATTCATGTTTTTTCATTATAATGTAAGTACTCCTATTTTATATCAAAACTTCAGTTGATAAATGAGTGGGGCTGACATGACTAAAAGGCAGCAAGAAAGCACAAATAACAAATGATTGGCTTGTTGTTTTGGCTCTTATGGGCCTCCATTCTGACCTTAAAAACTAAATTTAACTCTTTGTTACTCTGTAGATTTAAATTCCTCCTTGCTCTTCCATATGTCCCACAGAAGGTGACTTCTAAATGTTCTGAATGTTATGAACTGAAATAGATTTAATTAGCCAATAAAAACACACCTGCAGGATCTTTATTTGGACAGTAAGAATCCTATTACACAAAATAAATAATATCTGTATATCTCTTGAAAGATTATAATTGGTGTTTCACTTAAAGCTTTTTGCAAATTGTAATCATTTCATCATACTAGAATATGACTTGCTCTGAAATAGTATTTTGCATACACATGCACACACATGCAGAATGATATGTAGTTCTTTATCATGGTAAAACATCCAAGGAGCTTCACAGGAGCATTAAGAAGAAAATTAACACCAAACCATGTAAAGGGATTTTAGAAGAGCAGAAGTTTGTTTTACAATATTCACTGTGCAGAGATTCCATTATCTTATTGATCCTGTTGGTTGCTGGGTGGAGGGGGAAGCTAAATGGTTTACAAGGATAAAATCACATACCATCTTGAGAGCTAGCAGATCTTGTTGTCATCCTCTGCCATCATCCACTTGTGGTTGCATTTGAATTCAATGTAAGGGACAGCCACGTATGTAAAGTACAGTCTTATATATGACAGTGTGTGTATATGAATGTAGTTCGAGCAGACTGCTTTATGATTAAAATTAGCTTACTTGTCCTGTATCATTAACCAATTTTTGCTACATTACCATCTCTCATTTTCAATTTATTTTACATAATGTTTACTCTACAAAACAATATTTGACACTTTTTTAACACCGGTGGTGTTGCAGAACATCCCAGCAGCCAGGGAAGATGGGACCATATTCTAAGCTGGGGGTAAACTGCACTTTATAAATTACAATGAGCAGAAACTTTTATTTGTATTCCAAGAAACTACAATTCCACCTACAATCTACGAGAGAAGAACTCTGTGTAAACCTCCCTTGTTAACGATGGATGGTTCATCTTTCCTATTGAGTCCTTCTTTCTGGCTAAGATTAATCACTGCTGAGCATAATGAAATAGCTGTTGAAATACCTACTGCTGCTTATCTACTGACCTTACCTTTAGCCTGTTTTCCCAGTCTATTCTAGATAATTCCTCCTTCATACTCGTGTAGATATCCTTATTTAAATTGAGGACCCTGCTTTTGGGTTCAAGGTGATCACCTCAACTTGTATTTGGAATTCTATCATGTTTTGATCATGCCTCCCTTGAGGATCCTTAACTATAAGACCTCTTGTTAATCCTACCTCATTACTCATGAACAGTTCTAAAGTAGCCTGGTCTTGAATAGATTCAGTAGTGTATTGCTCTAAGAAATGATCCCTATCACACTTTCTGAATTCTCCCACGGTATGCTTGGCAATTTGCTTTGTATGCTTAGTCCAATCAATATGCAGATTAAAATTACCCATGATAATTGCGGTTCCCTTTGTGCACGCCTCCAAAATTACCCCATATACTTCCTCCCATAATGAAGCTACACTTTGGGGACATATGGCTCACTCTTGCCCGTATCTTCTTTCCCCTGCAATTCCTTATTTCCACCCAAACTAATTACACATTTATGATCAACTTTATTACTACCTGCTCCACTGATTACTTCCTTAATTAACAATACCACCACACCTCCATTTCTTTTTTGCCTATTTTGAAAGAGCAAATTAACTGGAATATTGAGTTCCAAGTTCTGGTCACACTGCTATAGCTATTAAATCAAATTCATATTTTTCTACTTGCGCTTTCAATCCATCCATCTTCTTCTTCAAAATAAAAGTGTGCATTTTGATAAAGAGCCTTAAGCTTTGGGTTTTTACATTTTTTTTTATTTATTCTGGTTCTAATTGCTGCTGCAATGTATTTATTTCTGTCCCTTGCTGTCACATTCACCCTTCACTACCCTGTGCCATTACTCAATGATTCTTGATTTATTAAGCTTCCCATCATCTGAACTTTCTACTGATCTAATTATTTTAAAGCCCCTATCTATTACCCTGGTTAAGTGATTTGCCAGGACACCAGTCCCAGCATGGTTCAAGTGAAGACTGTCCTAATAGGACAGCTCCCACTTCCCCCAGCAGCCTGTGAATCAATACATTTCTCCTACACCAATCTTTGAGTCATGTGTTTACCTCTCTAATCTTATTTACCCACTGCCAATTTGCACATGGCTCAGGTAATAATCATGAGATTATTACCTTTGTTGTTCTGCTTTTCAATTTTGCTTCAAGCAACTTGTAACTCCTCAGTAAAATATCCTTCACAGTCCTGCCTAAGTTGTTAATGCCCATGTGGACCATGGCAAGTTGATCACCCTTTCCATCCCAGAAGAGTTTGTCCTTAACCTTGGCACTGTCTTTGCTGCAGAAAACAGTGTCTGTTCCCCTAACAATACCATCCTCTCTGATGACTACATTTCTCTTTTCTCCCCTCCCCAACTTGAAGAATCTCCTGTGCCATGGTGCAATGGGCAGTTTGCATAAACAAGTCTCCACCCTTATTCAAACAGGAAGCAAGAACCTCATATGTTAAATAAGGGGACGTGCTGAGGTCCCTCCAAAGCTACACCTTGTATTCCCCCTACCTGGCTGTTTTGAGTCACATCCTCCTGTTTCTGACTTCTGATCAAATTCAAGGTAATTAATCTAATGGACAAAACTGCCTCCCAGAACACAATGTCCAGGTAACTTCCCCTTTCCCTGATCTGACAGTGTCTGAAACACTCCAGGTTATCAACATGTGCCAGAAATAGCAAAGTCAATGTATCGAGAATGGTTCCAATGAAATGAATGTTCAGCATATAATTTCGGCTAACTCTAAATTCTAAATGGAAATATATGGCAGAGTACAATTTATAGTTGCCTAATGAAGAGGCTATTTATTTGTACTGCTCTGTAACCATGTCACTTTCCCCCTTTCAACACTACTTGGTTCTGCATTCCCCCTCCCTTGGGGGGCAAAAATGTTGTAGCCTCTCAAATTTGTGCCTGTGTAACCCAGAACCCTTTGTTCAAACCTCTGTAATAAGTTTCTAGCCTTCAAGTGGTACTCAAAATAGCTTTTTGTAATCACAAATAATGTCTTGTGAGATTGTGACAAAGATAATCCTTGCCCATCTAAACCAATTTGCAGCTTTTGACATGGCTTAATGCACCACTGAGTTCCGTCACTACTCCACCGCTGAACATCTAGGTGCATTTGTACTTGCCTGGTTCCATTTCTGTCTAACCAACAATAACCCAAGAATCACCAGCATTAGTTTCCTTTCCTCTGCCTACACCATCATCTTTGACGTTCCTCAATTCAGTTTGCCCTCTTGGTATTTCTGATCCACTTTCTGCTCTGGGTAATATTATGCAAGGAACATAGCACCAATCTCCACAAGCGTGACTACCTATTTTGACCCTTCCACTCCACTTGTTTGACATAAAAAGTCTCCTTCCAGCTGTAGAAGGAAGGCCAAAGCCATCATCACCCGCCCCTGTCACAATCTCTGTTCCTTCTCTAGCTTCCATCTCTCTCTGTGTGGCAGTTGTCTGAAATTGATCCAGACTGTTTGCAGCTTTAGTATCATACTTGTCCCTAACATGAACTTTGGACTACATATCAGTGTCGTCACTAAGCCTATCTGTTTCCACTCTTGTAACGTTGCGCTAACTCTCACCGTCCCACGATCTCACCACCACTGGATGAAAGAACTATGTTGTCTCCCAGTTAAGTATAGCTTGAAGTTTAGAATTTTCATGCTAGTTTTCAAATCCTTCCTTCCCTTGCTTTGTAATTGTCTCTGATCCTTGGAGATCTGTGCACCTTGAAAGTTGGTGATCCTTGAATTTAATTGCTCCTCTGCTAGCAATGGTGCTTTCAGCCATCAAGCCTTTAAGGTCTGATCCCTCCCTCAATTGTTTCATATTTTAACTTTACTTCGCTTCTTTTGGACATTCCTTAAAAGTTAAGTTTTTGGCTAAGCTTTTGGTCACTAGCCCGAATATCTGCCTGGGTAGAGACTTAGTCCTGTCTAAAGAGATCATCAATTACTTGCAAATTAGTTAACCTATTGACTTCTAATGTCTGTGGCTGCAATTGTATAGGTAGTCATTAATTTCTGGAATCCTTTAAAAAAAATTATAAAAGTTTACAGTGAGTCTTGTGCTAATTTCTGAAGGTCTTGATCATGCTAAGTTGGAACAGGTTGGCTATTTGGCAATGTAATCTATCTAGTGAAGATGTGGAATTTTACCTTAAGTGCATTAAGTTATGCATTCTTGGACAATAGTCATACAACAAATGCCATAGTGCTAAACAAAATGTGATGGAACAGACCATTAGCACAATTAAGTTATGATATGGCCCCATGAACCACTCTGGAGAAGTCCTGCAGAACTCAGCAGAGTGAGTCTCAAGGTGTTTGGCTTTGTGCTGCCTGAATTTGACATCAGAGTTCAGCCTTTGACATTGTATTTGCAGCAGGCAACTATGAAGCATGAGGAGGAGGAGTAGTCGACGCAAGTTTGGATAGTCGCATCTCAGCCAGACCGTCCATGACCAACTGATTTATTCCTTTAACCAAAAGAAAAAGTTCTCTCTTCACCATCATAGGCACATTTGAACCTTTCCTCTGTTGTGGATTGTCATGACGCTGTAGTGAAACATGAAAAGACAAGTCCTGATTGATTGAGATTGTTGTAGGTTAGTGATGAAATTTTGATACTTTGAGCAGTAATTGTGGATGGTGGTGCAGTTCCTGGAATATGGCATGTAAGGATGAATCAACTGCATAATTTACCCATTTGAGATCGTTGCATTTCTTGAAATGTTACCTCTTTCTGTGTACTGCATTGTTCCAAGTCTTCATTTTCATTGAAAAAATCATTTGCTGAGGAAAAACATGGGCTTGAGTTGCTCATGGTCTGTGATTTTTTTTTAAATTTTCCCATCCCTCCCCAATGTATATTCTTTCTTTAACTAACATTCTGATAGTCAGCAGAGCTTGGACATTCATCCTGGAGTCCAATGGTATGTAAACCACAGTTAGAGCCACTTCCATAATGTTAGATTGTGTGATTAGCAGAGAGCTAAAATTGGTCCTCTGAGTAATGAGTTTGCAAGTTTGCTTATCAGTAGAGCTCTCTCTTAATGGGTCAAGCAGCATCTGTGGAGGCATAAGGTGTAAGTTGACATTTTGGCTTGACCCGGCATAGGACTGAGGGAAGAGGAAAGATCACCAGCATACAGCAGTGGGGGGGATGGAGAGGGCAGGTGGGATTGAGGTGGTAGATGATAGGTGGAACTGGAAGGGGAAGGGATGATGGGCAAATGGAAACATGTGGGAGGAAGGGGATGGGAGAAGTGAACAAAGGGAGAAGAGAATGATACGTGGAGGGGGGAGTTTGTGTGAAACGGAAGCGTTATCTGAAAGTTGAAAATTCAATGTTCATACCATTGAGTTGTTAGCTAATCAAACAGAATATGATATATTGTTCTTCCAATTTACATTTGACCTTCTCCATTGCAATGAAAAGGACGGACAGATTGGTGCTCCCTGTTATAGCTGATTCTCAGGCACAGCAACCTGGTAGGACTCATCCCCTCTCCAGGGAAAACCTACTTCACCTCGTATTCCTAGACCATCTTCCAATCTAGTACAAGCAGCTCAGAGATCGCTTAGCTTCTGATATCAGACTGGATCAGATATTGCTAGTCCAGCACCAACAGGAGGCCTTTGCAGGAAGCAAGAGTGATTAAATAGACTGAATTGTAATATGGACTAGGATCTGCCTTTTATCTTTCTGGATTAATTAGTCATTAACTCTTTCATCATTTCAGCATGTCTGCCATCATCCTTCTCTGCAATGTTATTGCAGTCCTTGAACTAAGGAACTTTTCAGATTTCTTTTTTAACTCTTATACATTCTTACTGTGTCTCTTGCTCTTTCTCATTCTCTTTTCCCTCTCCATCCCCCACAGCTTCTAACACACAAACAACCCTCTGTAAGCATAGCATTCTGTTTTTGTCCCAAAGATAGCTTGATACAGGATCTCAACAGTTCTTGTGCAGAGGAAATACATTTTTCGCATTTCTGCCTTGCGTTTGATTTCTCTGATCGGCATAACAGTTCATTTTATTTTAACACGCCCAACATTCAAACTTTCTTCAAAAATAATTAGTGCGATTCATTTATGAACCACGTCCACTGATGTCAAAATTCTGTATGTTTTATTTAGAACATACTTATGGAGATTGAACATTGTGATTAATTTATTGTTTTCATCTAAGGATGTGTAATTTTTGAATCCACAGATAATACATAAAACATGCAAAAAAAAAGTTTCAGAAGGATGGTAATTTTGATCTAATAATGCAAAATAGCTGTAGGGCATTGGAATATCAAGGTTATTCTTGAGAAAAAAGGAATGGGGTCCTCTTTTGGAATAAAATACTCCTTTCCTGTAACAAAAGACTTTATTGTTTCAGTTGAGAAGTTCAGTCTGGACCTTCTGTCTGCTCCACAGTGTACATGCTCTGATATATTTGTGGTTAAATACACAGCTTATGTTCCTGTGCCATGTGTGCGTGTCACTGCATTAGTGGTTGGAACCAAAAGGAAGAAAAGTGAAATGGAATAAATGTTAAACAGAAGTCAGAAGAGGTGTTGAAAGTGAAGTAAATTTTGGTCAGAACGATATTTCAGAACTAACGGATGGTAATTTGTAACAAAAACTCCATAGGGAGGCAGAATGACAGTGACAAAAACTATAGCTGCAAGACTGAATATGATCATGAAGTGAATGTGACGTATCTGGACAAGTACAAGCTAAGGTCTCCGCTATAAGGGAGATTGGGCTGCAAGCAACCGTGAGGTTCACAGGGGAAATATTAACCAAAGGCAAATGGGCAAGCAAGCTATGACTGTGCCGGGGAATGAAAGATGAAAAGTTAGAGAAGTCATGGACACAAAGCAATATAAATAGAGATCAGCACAATTCAGGCTACTCTAGCCTTTCTTTTCTTGGACCTTATTCTAAACAGGTGTTTTCTTTTATTCTTCCTTTAGTTGAAATGATATAAATCTGAAATGAATATTGCCTAGGTTTCTATAATGAAATACAAAAAACAGATACACAAAACAGTATTCTTAAAGAATTGAGTTGTTTGGCATCGAGTATGAATTCTAGTGTCTTCGTTCCAGGTTGAAATGAAGTCTGGAGTCTCTTAGACCCCAGTACTAGGAGACAAGAAGAGAAATTAATTATTTTGGTAAAAGGAATAGCCTTTGCATCCTTGTTTGTTAAAAATGCTGCTGCTACTCACTAATAACTTTTAGGGTTTTGAGCAGCATCTAGTGCTTCAGTGGTAAGAGTATTCCAAACCTTTTGCTTAGCTCTAACCATTGCCATCTCCATTATTTTTAAAAGCAGATTGTGTGTTATAATTTGAATAGAAAATACATCAGCAATATACTTCTCAATGTAATTATATCTTGAAGCAACTGTATACAAAAGTAATAAAGGCCTTTAGCAAATTGGCTCATACAGCATGTTAAAACTGCTTATTAGTCAGTCTTTATTAAGTTTTTACATGTAAAAGAGGCAGATGGTAACATATATAAGTTTCACAGTTGTGTCCCCTAATGTATTGAGCATATGATATTTTTGGATACCATACAAATACTTTTGAACTAAATGGTATAAATAGACAAGGCAGTCAGACTCTAAGAAATTTCAAACTTTGACCAGATGAGTCTAAAGAAAGGAAATTTAAGCATGTCGGAGGTGAAGCTATTAAGCCAACAGTCTTGAAATCGTGAGTGTTTACAATGTCACGAGCAATGTGACATTGTGACACGGAAACCAATGCAGTGGAGGGATGCACTAGTAATATCATGAATAACAATTATCTAATTGAAACTGTTAAACTTCTGTAAGGGCCTTCAGTGAACAAAATATGATAGACAATAATAGGCATCATAATAGACAATAAGCAAATTTCTTATTGTCTGGATCCCAGCAACTAATTAATCTCTAAATCCCAGTGTAGTTTGTTAGCAATTAAGATGGAAAATACTTTTCTACTCAGAGGTTGTCACCATGATACTATGTTTCCTTTTTGTCTGGATTGTTTAAAATCCTGCAGACATATGAGATCAGAGCTTACTCTGTAAAAACTTAATAGCTTCTGAAGAAAATGAATATTAGAAACTGTCACCATACATTTATTTTTAAGCTTAATTTTTGTTGGAAATATACTTGACAATGAAGCAAAATAATTACATTATTTAAAAAAATCAACATTATTACTAATTTACGAAAAATATAAGTACCCAGAAGTATCACATGGTGATTACAGTGGCCTTTCAACTGCAAGACTTAGCCCATAAAGCCTTTCCTGAAATAATTCAAAACACAAAGCTTAAAGAACATTAGGAACATCAGTGTTTTGGGTCTGCAGATGCTGTCTGATCTGCTGAGTTTTTCCAGTGTTTTCTGTTACTGTTTCAGATTTTCAGTAGGAACATCAGTGTAGTTAGACATTCCATCTGGGAAATGTTTTTAGTTGCTAGGGTGATTATCCCAGACTAATGATGAAGAGGCACAAATTTAAATTCCACCACACCAGTTGGAGAATCCGAATTTAGCTAAATAAGTAAATTAGTGATTGTCATAAAAAATCCATGAGATTTAGTAATGTCTTAGTTCAGGGAAGTAATTCTAGCCTTTTGTATAACTCCAGAGCTTAACTCCCTCTGAAATGTATGAACAAGTCATTCTATTTAGTAGCAAAACCGCTGTTAAAACACCTGCCATCAGTTGAAGAATTGGATTCAGATACAGTAAAGTCACTCCTGGCTCAGAAGACTTTACAAGGTCTCTTCAACAAAATAGCTGGGGACTGGAGTTTAAATTGGGAGAGAACTCTGTCATAAACTGGTCAGCTAACGACCTGGTATGGTCATAGGGACAGAATTGTGCTTTACAACCAACATTCCAATTTCTTCAACACAGCCCCAGGATACATGCTGATCCATCAGAGGTGGTAGATGAGTTGATGATTATGACCTACTATCATCTTTTAACTGACTAATCAGTACTAAGTACTAATAGGTTATGTTTAATAAAGCCAGCTGGAGCATAAAGTCCCCTTTCTTCCTGCTTTAGTTCCAGTAGCAGAAAGGCTTTTTTACCCTATTGTGACATTTCCATTTACAATGCCACCTTTTGTTCAGGCATCTGTCAAGATTATTCATCAGGACTAAGTTATGATCAGCTTTATGTTATAGATCATATGAAAGGATTCAGTTTCGCAAACTGTCACAAAACTTCAGCTCTTTAAGGCGAGAAGACTGTATTAACTTCAGCCTGGCTGGATTAAAGCTATGTTCTTGTGATGAAAGTACAAAGAACTAACCAGTTCCCACAGTCATTAATACAATTTGTAGTGGCATCTGCAAATGAGTCAAAGAGTTCTCTTTGGGAGAGCTATTAGTTATTAAATGAGAAAATGGTACAGAATTTACAGTCACCAGTGAAGCAAAACCACCTGCTGTCATCCATGAAGAAAACTCTTGATAAGGATCTCTCAATATCTGTGCCGTAACCATTGTTAAACATCAGCTCAATATTATTCTGAGGCCCTGCAGTTCTGGCCATCCAGTTCAGGGCTTGGAACTCCTGACAGATTGATCCCTCCTTAAGCCACTACAACTAAGCCATGACCACTCTCCCATTAATCACTCAGCTGTGA
>JARFYF010000094.1:33525633-33538511 GCA_030265395.1 Rhina ancylostomus | reverse complement strand
TTGTGGATGGCGCACACTGCAGCCACAGTGTTAAAGGAAGGAATGCTTAGGGTGTTGAATGGGATGCTAATCAAGCAGTTTGCTTTGTTCCAGATTGTATTGAGCTGCCTGAGTTGTCTTAAAGCTCTGGATAATGTTCCATTAAACTCCTGACTTATGCCTTTGACAAGTGGAAAGGCTTTGGAATGTTTGATAGGAAGTCACCTGGCACAGGATACCCAGCTTCTAAGTTTCTGGTCAGTGTTGATCATCTCATCTGCTCACTGCATGGTGGTTAATCATTTTCTTGTTTCATATGGCCATTGTCAGACCTTGTTGTAGTCTCCATTTCAATCAACTCCTATAAGTTCATGCCCAAAGGTTGTCAAAGTCTGATTTGTACCTGGGCATGGACTGCTTCATTAGCTAAGGATTTGTGAACCGCAACAAACATTGTTCAATGATAGTGAACTTCATGTTATGGTGGAAGCAAGCCCTCTGATGAAGCAGCTGAAGATGGCAGGTCCCTGAGGAACATCTGCACTGATGGCCTGGGGCTGGCATGATAGACTTCTAACAACTACAAGTGCTTTCCTTTGTTCAAGGTATAGCTCCCCTACTGGTGAAATCCAAACTCATTGTTAAACAGATTATTTGTGCATGAGTACCACTTGATTGCATGTTTAAGAGTAAATTGATTGGATAATAATTATTCTGATTGTCCTCCCTTTAGTGGACAGAATATATGTCCGACAGCTTTCCACATTGTCAGATAGATGCCCGGGCAGTACCGAAACTAGAACTGCTTGGCTGGAGACAGAGCTAGCCTGAGAACACACATCCCCCTGCACTACAGAATCACATAAGTTAGACCATTTGAGCCAGTTAAATCTGTATTGACTGTTTATATGAGTAATCCAGCTAATCCCACTTGCCCGCTCCACCCCGTTGCCACATGGAAGATGTTATCTTGACCCATAGCCTTCGAAGTATCCAGTGATTTTAGCCAGATCATATAGGACTATAATTGGTTGAAGACTTGTTTCTGTGATGTTGGGGAGCTATCTGAGATGGATCATCCACTCAACGATTTTGTTTGAATGTGGTTGCAGATACTTCAGCCTTTGTCTTTGGTACTGACATGTGGAGCAAACCATTGTTGAAAATAGGGATATCTTTTGAGCTTCTGTTTTTGTGTTAGTTGTTTGACGCTTGCTCTGCTTCATTGGTTGTGGATCTGTTTCTTGCTTGTTGTTCAGCATGCGTGTAGTCCTGTTTTACACCTTCAATAGGTTGGCACCTCACTTTTAGATACCTGCATTATTCCAGGTATTCCCTTCAACATTCTTCATTGCATAAGAGTCGATACTTTGGCTGACTGTTATAACAGAGTGATAATGATAGGTTGGGTTGTGAGGTCACGAATCATGGTTGTTTTTACTGCTGCTAATGGTCCACAGTGCTTCATGGATGCCCAGTTTTGAGTTGACAGGTCTTCCTAAGTTTATCCCATTCAATACAATGATAGTGCCACAAAACATGATGGAGCATATCCTTGCTATGAAGATAAGAAGTTGCTATTCCTACCACTGCTGTCATGATCAAATACTTTTCAAACAGGTAGATTAGTGAAGTCAAGTTAAAATAGATTTATCCTTTGTGTTGGGCTACTTACTGCGGCCTTCAAGCCTCAGTAAGCTTGTCTACTGGTGCTGCTACAAAGCCCCTCTTTGTAGTAGAGACTGATGTCTTCCATCCAAAGTAAATTCTGTGCTCTTGCTAATTTGAGTGTTTGAGCAACTGTTACCTAAAAGTGAAACATATGCATGATTTGAGTATGACTGTACATGGTAATAGCAGGGGATTTCTTTCCCGATCAGATCCTGTGACTATTGAGAACTAGGCTCACTCTGTCATAGCTCTATAATCACTACACCATCATTTCTGAATAGTTTATCTTGCGAGTGGGACCGGATGTTCCCAGGCATGTTTATAGAAGAGTATAACACAATGTAAGGTGTGCTTGGGTATGACTACATTCAGCTGTTGCTTGACAAGTCCGTGGGGCAGCTCTCAATTTAGACATTAGTCCCCAATTGTTTGAGAATGTCTTCACGAGGCCCACTGGGGCTGGGAGGGAAGTTGTAATGACAAATTGAATGCCTAGGTTGCTACTGGGTGTTCTGTCTGTGAATGCAGCAATTATAATATAATAAAGTAGTTTGCTACGTCATTTTGGAGGACACTTAGTGGAGGTCTGGAGTCTCATATAAACCAAGCTGGGTGACGGTAAAGACAGCAGGTCACCTGAAGAAGATTTGTGGACTAGATGTTTGTTTATCATAATTCACAATTTTTAAAAAAATTTCTTGATTTGTAGATTACCTTTAGCTGAATTTAAATTCCACGTCTGCTATGGTGGGATTTTAAATTAGTGTCTGGATTGTTGGTCCAGTCCTCTAGGTTACTAGTCTGGTAACGTAATCACTGTATCATCAGCTATTAAGTACCAGGCAGCCAAAGTTAAATTTCAATCTTATTACACACAAGTAGAGGAAAAACTGGATGATAAATGGGTTTAATATACATTTAGAAATATAGTTTATTATAGGTTATTTTCTTTTTGGGACAATAGGTAAGAAAAGAAGTCAGATTCAGGAAGGTGAAATAGATGTATTTTCACTTGAAAGAGCAATGAAGAAGTTGTGTATAAAGTAGCTCATGCATAAGGCTCTGTTAGGGTGTGGTTCAGAGGGTGGAGAAGGTAGTAGGAAATTGCGTCCAATGCCTCCACCTAACTTGGCTGCACACATTATAAATGATATGAAGTACACAAGACTTGTTATTTTTAAGGTCCATTTAATCGTAGACAGTATCAGAAAAGTAAAAGATAGGTTTCAATTTGGGACAGGTCTCTTCAGTAATAGCTGATAATTGTTTCCTTATCATCTGAAAAAATTCCCAGTGAGGTGTGACAAACAATGGGTTTTTGTTTATAATTGGTGCAAATGTACCAGAAAAACACACATCACATTCCCACTCTCCAGATAAAACAAAGGAAATGCTTTAATCATGGCAATGTTTTTGTACTTAATGTGAATGTTCAGGTAAGTGATAGGAGTTAAAAGTTAGTAAAAAACCTGTTGAGTGGCGATTGTTAAAATGAACTGGGTACCATAGGGAATTAGGGCCCCCTTGTGCTTTGTTAGGTGTAAACCAATCCAAGTTCCTGTCCTTTCCTTTTTGTGTACTTCTGTGGTGCTGCAAGACCATCAGACATGCTGTCTGGGATAATCTTTATAATACAGCTATTGTATTGTGAAAAAATTCTTAAATTTTTAATGAAATGCATGAAGTGGAAGAGTTCAGTTTTAATTATAACAGTACACCCCTACATTATGTGACTTATTTTCATTGGCAGGGGCCTCCTGGATAAGAATGACATATTTGTGCAGAAAGCTGGTATTCAGTTTGGAATTTACACGTATGGATGATGAACTAAACAGAGCCCATTTGTTTTTTTTCCCTCCCTTGCCTATGGAGATGTGAGGTTACATATTGCAGACAAGTCTGGGCCCATCCAAAAGGCATTTGGTGACTAGAATTAATAAATAGCTGAAATCTTGGATGATTCAACAGGGACTAACCACTCTGCAACTCTGTTTGTAATGCAAGGAAGTTAATAAAAAAAACATTGCTCGAGGAAAGTTTATACACAGTAGTCTGTTTGTCCTGTGTTTCAAACACCTGAGTCAGAGCCAGAAACACAATTGTCTGTTTCATGTTTCAAGCAGATGCTGGGTGAAACTGCCAATTAATGAAAGTAGATGGCTGTTGCCTTTAAACTTTGTGCACCCGTTTGATTTTGTTTATATCCATTGATGACTATTTCTGTTAATTGTTTTCATATTGCAGCTCCTGAATAAGTACGAATACTAGTTTTTCTTTCCAATCAGAGCTTCTATCGATGGGTTGTAACAATAGAAAGAGTCATATTTCATTTTGTATCATTTTATTTGTCACATTTTGCCTAGTTTATATGCTGTGCATCTGTATTAGGTTTGTCACTTGGAAGTAACTGAATATTTCTGTTTGGAATCAACAACTAGGGAGAAACAAGTGATTACTCAGCTCCTCGGTGTTGTAAAAATGGGTGTTGCTTTTAATGGAACATAACTACAAAATGAATGGGAGGTGTGAGTGACAGCAGTAGACTGAGGTTTTCATTTCAAGCATTGAAATCTGAATGGGTTTTCAGCTGTGACTATATGCACTTCTTTAGCTGTCCTTAAAAACATTAAATACTGATTTTTTTTTGCAGATTTGAAAGCTGCATTTTATGGTGTCAAGAGATGTCAAGCGAACTAAAGAACTGCTCAAAAGATGCAGCTATCCTAAAGTAACAAATACTTTTAGTACTAAAATTCATTGACAGTCTTAACTGTTTCAATGTTAACAATGACCAAGAAAGCCAACCCTACTTTGTCAATGAAATAATTTTTTTGAAATATCTGGATATTTAGAAAATGTGTAACATATCATTGAAAGATTTCTACCCTAGATTACTACTGTTTTTTTCTGAAAATATTGCGATGTCTGAGTAGGTTCACCATAATCATAATGGGAAATTAATGGCTCGATATAACTGCAAATATCTAATTTTTATCCTTTGTAATTGGTTAGTAGGTTGGTGCCTATTTTCTTGGAGTTTTATTCATTTTCCAGATTCTTATCAAAAAAAGACAATGTTTATGTTTTTCTTGATGGTGGAAATTAAGTTTTGTTTTGCAGATTTAAGTAGGAACATTTCTGACATTCCAGATATTTTCATGCATATATAGTTTATGTTTGTCATTATTGTTGGTTTAGTGAAAATACTTCAGACTTCTAGGTGTTTGTGGGCATGTTTCTGGTTTTCATGGTGGTGTAGTGAGTTGCATGTCTGATTTATCAGGTGCTTTAGTTGTATCTAATTGTCTGGAAGGCTTAGCTGGAGTGTAGCTGGGTTTCGAAGATGAGAGTGCGTGAGAGTTTCCAAATGTGCAATGGTATGTTTCTTTGCCTAGGTTTATTGGATATAGGCCTGGTTTTTGAGGTATGGTGCCCATTGTAACTTTTTGGTGACTACGTGTTTGTTTTCGCCAAGGTTAATCTATAATTTATGTTGTATTTGTCCTGTTTTCATGATGATTAAGCTAGTACACATCTGACTTGCTATGGTTCATAGTACTTGCTTTTGCAACTGGGGGTCCCATTTTTGTGGTGATTAAATGCGAGTGTATTTGTTTTTCCAATTAGTTTAAGGTTACACTTGAAAGAACAAATGAATGAATGTGTATTTATGTTGTGCCTGCACATACCTAGGCCTCCAGACTTCCAACCTTTGCTGGTGGAATGATGAGTGTGAACCTGTGTTCTCTTTTTTTAAAGGAAAAAAAATGACAAATCTTTTTTTTAGTTACTTATAATGGGATGTGTTTTGGAGGGTTTTTTGCAGTTTGGTGATGTGTGTGCATCTCAGGTGAATTGATCATCCTTCGTGTTGGCATCAGCCTTTATAAATATTGTTCAAAAGTTAATTTCATCTTTCTATCAATTGGTATTGCATTGTTCAAATGTATTTTGTATTGTTCAACTTTCAGAATTTGTGCAATTGTTATTTATCAAGATTTGTTTTGGAGACTTTTAGAAAGCTATCAAATCCTATGAAGGTTATAGTATTAGGATATGGTATAGAAAATATTTCCAGTGGTTATGTACAATATATTAAGCAGTTATTTTATTTTCAGAATTGTTCAAAATCTTTATACTATTTCAATAAAATTTACGAGCTGCATTTGTTACTACAGTATTTACTTTAGATTGCACTGTGGTGGCTGTAAACTTAAATGGCTATCATCAAAGCTTTAGAAATTGAGTTTTTTCCTTGCCACAGACTCCTTTATGCCTCCCAGCTGTATACACAGTACTCCTTGAATAAAAACTATTTCTGTAAATCAGTACAAGTAATCTGTAAATGTAATAAAGGAGCTCTGGCTTTCAGGTGCGGTTTTGGCCAAAGGAGGGTTAATGAGTTATTGAGTGACTCCTTGCTGGAGGACATCTATGTTGTTACTTGTTTTGCTGCCATGACAATGTCATTCTTTGTGCTTTATAAATAACACACAGTAATACAGAAAAATCATTTTAAATACATAGGACTTTAGGTTCATCACAAGGCCAGAACTGAAGTCCACCCATGTTATTCCCTCAGCTGCTTGTTGACTACGTTAATCTTTGTGCACCTGGAACTTTCTCTGCGTTAGTAGTTTTAACATTAGGGAAAACACACATGATGTATTACTCTTCATTACTGAAATATTACAAGAATGTTTAATTTTGCATGAAGATACTTAGAGCATTTTAATTCAACAAATAACTAAGAGTTACACAGTTATTTGCAGCTAATTATAAATAAACTGCAGTTTTACTCAATGATCTGGATGTTTACTGCTGTGTCCATATTTTTCATTCTTGCGGTACTGCATCGGAAAATAAAATCACTTTAAGTGTAGATTTTAACAGCTTACAACCATTTAAAGAGCTTAAGGTGGCATTTATGATGTTGAAATTGTACAAAGGAATAGTGATTAATTGAGCTAAAGTAAATGTATAAGTATTTAGTTATCCATATTAACTGCAATATAAAATATCTTCATACATACCAGTGCCCTACAGGCCCTCCCCAGGTTACAAGCATCCAACTTGTGATCGTCCCTTGCGTATGAAGGAGCTCCCGTAAATATTATTAAATTAAAATGGGAATCATTCTTGAACATGTAATTTCCTCACAGTAATCAGACACCGTTGTCACTTAAGAACAAGTTTCACCATGGGATGCCACTTAAGAGAGTTGCTTTGGAAATTGACAAGCAATTGCTTCTATTGATACCTGTGCAATGATGCTCTTTTAAACAATGTAATATCCACTGATACCTCAAGCCCATCAAAACCAGCTATTGAGCATGGGACATCCTGATTCTGTACCATTATGAGTAGGTAGGGGCAGATAATAATCAAATCTTCATGTTAATTGGCCTTCACCAACACCATTACTTAAACTACTGTGGAGGCATAGTTACCGTATCAAGTGATTTTTTTTTTGTGTGTGTATTTCCAGTTATGGACAGAATCGACTTATGGATGTCTGTTTCAAAAAAAAAGGAACTCTTTCGTAACCTGGGGACAGCCTGTATCAGTAACAATTATATACATTCAGGAAGTCCCAAATCTGATCGTTTCATATGGTAAACTTCTGCTGTTAGTCTCAGCATTCCTGGACAGTGTCTCTTCATCTTCATTACTTGGTTTCCTTAACTAATGGGAAGTTTCCAGTTCATGAGAATCTGAAATGAAAAATAGAGCTTACATCCTTGACACTGATTCCTCAAATCCAGTAATATATTTTACCACAGGATGCAGCAGGGCATCTCTAAATGTGCATTGCCCTTGAGCTGATTGGCTAGATGTTGTAGAGGGTAATTAAGGGTTTTGGAAAAGGCAGCAGATTTCCTTCTCAAAAGGATATATGTGAACCTGATCAATTTTTGCCACAGTCAAATAATTTCATGGTCATTTTACCTGGTGCTGCTTTTGTTTCCTATATCCAGAATTTATTTAATTAATTGAATTTAAACCTCAGCTGTTAATATGCATCTCTGTACTCAGTGCAGGTCTCTGCTTAACCAGTGTAGTAATTAATTACTATACTACTATAGCCTCATGATGTATAGTATTCTGTCTTCCTTGGTGTTGTATAAAAGGCCACCTATCATCCTCCATTTTTTTTTCAGCTGCCTCCAATTATGTACCAGCATATTCTTCAAGAAAAAAAATGCTTCAGTGAAATTTTGCAGTATACTTAGGTGAAGTATTGGCCTCTGCCAATATCTCTTCTTCATGTCTCTCTGGTATATGTATATCCAAAGGACCTACTGCAAACTGATGGATACAGGATATTTCTATCAAAATATCCAGTGCATTATTTTTGATTCTTGATGTTTGTTCTCAAGTACAGTCCTTCTTCAAAGAATCAAAGCTCAAAATGATATTTGAAAAACTCCCATTGCAGCCAAATTGCACCTCTTTTGAGATTTGCAGACAGCATTAAAGTAGCAGTGGCCATTTATGATATTATATTGCTGCATTAGGGCAATGAACAGCATGGGGGAGCAGGATCATTACAGCATGAATTTAAAAAAAAAAGTAGCTCACACAATTTTAAAGTGTGGTCCATAACACAGAATGGGCATGACTTAATTGTCTACCATAATCTTTGTGTTGTTTTTGGAGATTAGTCAATTCTTCACTTGTAAGACATAGGAACAGAATTAGGCTATTTGGCCCATTGAGTCTGCTCTGCCATTCAGTCATGGCTGATTTTTTTTTAAACCCCCATTCTCCTGCCTTCCCCCCCCCCATACCCCTTCACCCCCTTACCAATCAAGAACCAATCAATTTTCACCTTAAATGCACCCAATGACTTGGCTTCCACTGCCCTCTGTGGCAACGAGTTCCACAGATTCACCACCCTCTGGCTGAATAAATTCCTACTCATCTCAGTTTTAAAGGGACATCCCTTTATTCTGAGGCTGTGCCCTGGCTTATAACCTAGAAATGATTTTATTTCTGAAAGAGTGAATTTAAGTGGATGCTGTATATGGGGTAGGTGCACTGCAGCAATTCTATACACAGACTTTCCATACCTACCTCCATTGCAGAGCCATGGAAGAAGTCACGATGAAGGAATGGGGATGAGTGGACTCTAGGAGAGATTTGGAGGTTCATACCTGGAATCAGAAGGTTGAGAACAGGATGGAAGGAACATCAAGAATTAGGACACCAAAGTTTGTGATATTAGGAAACTGGTTATACATCTGGGTAGGGAAGTAGGTGGAGATGTGATGGAATGATGTGGAAAAGCTGGACGTGTGACAACAAGGTGGTGGATTGATCATCACATCTTTGGGGAGTTTGACCACCAAGGAGGATGGGAGTGGGTAGGAGCAGCCACCCAGAAAAAAATCTTCAAGGTCATTAAAGAAGGTCTTTTAAGATCATTTGATTTAAGTCAGAAACCCAGTTTACCCTTCCACAAAATGGGTAAGGATGGCCCCCTTTTAACTAATGCAGAAACAAACTACTGCCCTTTAATTAATTACTGTTTTTGTGAATGGCCAAGCAAAGAAATTTTGCCTGTAATGTCAAAATATGTCATCCTCTCGGTTTTTGTGCATTAAATGCAAGTAGGTCTCAGAGCAAAATTCAGAAACTGCATGACCCGCACAAAAGAAACAAGCTCAAGTTTCAAATTGAATTTTTGTGTTTGCTGTATAAATGTGCTGTGTAAAAGAAGTTGGAACCCACTGTTTTCCAAAATAGAATAGGATAGGACATGTACTTTATAGGGATGCTCTAGAATAAATACTGTAGAATGCTGCTTTTGGTTTTCTTCATTGACATCATTGATAAACTTTCGTTGTGACTCACTAACCCAGAAAGTAGACCTCAATAACTTCATGAGGTTAAATAGTCAGTCTTTGTAGGCCAGTTGTAAAACTACATTATTACTAAGAGAGGCACATGTGGTCACAGGTGTTAATACAGGTGTAATGTGTCTTCTTTATTAACATAACTAATCCAGGAACAATATTTAAAAACCTAAGGCATTGTCTTCTGCTTATCAAATTTATTGATCATACGACTTAATCAACTTGCATTTGAAAATGATCAGTAAAACGAAAGGACTGTTTAAAAACAAAATTTCTAAGTGTATCTCTGTTTCAAAAATCTTAGAATCAGTTTTGTGAGCTCTTTTGTGACTTGAAGATGTACTTTTAGATCCTTTTGTAAAACTTATTTAAAATGTTAGACCATAAGAAATAAGAACAGGTGTAGACCTTTCAGCCCCTTGAACCTGATGACCCATTCAGTGAAATCATGGATGATGTTAACATTTACTTTCCTGCCCTCTCCCCGTAACCCTTGATTCCCTTACTGATTAAAAATCTATCTTTCTCAGCTTTGATTATATTCAAGGGTTTGGCCTCCACAGCTTTCAGAGGTAATTTCAAAGACTCACATTGCTATGAGAGTGAAAATTCCTCCTTATCTCAGTCTTAAATGCATGCAGTCTTATTCTGACACAATGCCTGCTGGTACTAGACTCTCAATGAGGGGAAACAACCTCCCATCAAACCACCTAAAAATCTTACACATTTCAAAATAATTATCTTTTATTCTGCTGAACTCAATGAGTACAAACCCATCCTGGTCAACCTTCTCTCATTTGACAAATCTATCACACCCAGGATTATGAACTGTCTCCAATGATAATATTATCTTTCTTTAAATTAGGGGACTAAAACCATTCACGGCATTCTAGATGTGGTCTCACTAGTGCCATATATCATTGCAGTAAGATTTCCCTATGTTTATACCTCAACTCACCTGAACTAAAAGCTAGCATTCCATTAGTTTTCCTGATTATTTGCTGCACCTGTTTGCTCTTTCTATTTCATGTATGACAGCTCCCAAATCCCTCTGTGCCTCAGCTTTCTGCAGTCTTTCTCCATTTAATACTCTGCTTTTTCATTTTTCCTTCCAAAGTGAGCAACTTCACATATTACTACTTTGCACTCTGTTTGTTAACTTTGTGTCCACTCACTTAACCTGTATCATCCTCCCAGTTTGCCTTTCCACCCACCTTTGTATCTTCAAGTATGGCCATGGTACGTTCTATTCCTTTCTCTAAATCATGAATGTATAGTGTAAACATCTGTGGTCCAGGCACTGATCCTTGTGGCACCCCGCTGGTTACAGATCACCAACCTGAAAATGAACCCTTTTCTGTATGCATTGCTTTTGTTTGCTTGCCAGTCTTCTACCATGCAAATATATTACATCCATTACCATGAGCTTGTATCTTGTGAAGTACCCTTTCATCTGTCGCTTTGCTGAATATCTTTTGAAAATCCAAAAATATTACATCTGTTGGGTTCCCCTTTGTCTATATTATGGCTGATATTTCCTCAAGGAACTCTAATATTAAATTTGTCAGACATGATAGCCCCTTCATGGAGCTATTCTTACTCTGCTTCATCAGAGTACAACTTTCCAAATGTTTTGCTGTTACCTCCTCAATAATAAATTATATAATAATTCCAATAATATATACCTATAGTTTGTGATTTTTTTTACTTCCTTCCCTTTCTGAATTATCTAGTAAAATGAACAGTACGCTAAGAGCTCTTGAATACTACAATTGATACTGTGATTGTATGCTGGGGATGAAGGTATTCCACCACTCTGTCTTTCTCAATCTGCCTATAGCCTTCGGTACAGTTGGTAACACCCACAATGTCTCTACATTGTTGTCCAGCTGTATTACTTTCCACTTACATGTTTTCATTCATAATTATTATAGTCAAAGCTAGAGAATAACATACAATAGATTTTCTTCTGCCAACCATACCATTACCAATTATGACTACCACCGATCTATCCTTGACCTAACTTTATTTCTCAACTATATACTACCCCCCACAGCATCTCTCATCCACACCTGGGATGATAGAAAGTTTATGCCATGGAAGGAGGTCATTCAACTCATCATTCTGTTCCAATTGAAAAGCAGCTGTTTCAAGCTCATCCCTTCTTCCAGTGCTTGGTATATAACCTTACAAATTCTACCACCCTCTCTTCCTCTAGTTGATTCCTCATCTTCCTTTTCATATTTCTATTAATTACTTTAAAATTATGTCCTTTGCTTTGTAACACAGGGAATTGGGTCCTTTTTAACTACTCTATCTAAACCCCACAATTTTAACCATCTGAATTAAGTCTCCCCTGGTCCTACACTGATCCACAAAAAACAACCTTGGTATATCCAGTCTTTTCTCACAGTTAAAATTTTCCATTTCTGGCAGTGTCCTTGTAAATCTCCTTTACATGCTCTTTGGTGTAAAGTGATGACCAAAACTGTATAGTGGTATTCATGGTGTTGTGTACAGTTCCAGGATCTCTTCAATTTTATATTCTACCCCTCAGCTGATATGAACAAACATTCTATATGCTTTTTACCCACCTTATTGACCTGTCCTGCTACCTTTACGGATATGTGAATGCATTCAAAGGTCCCTCTGTTCTTCCGCACCTCTCAGTATCCTCCCATTTACTTGTGTTTGTACCTCCCAAATGCACAATCTCATACCTTTATTCAGATTAAATTTAATTTGTCATGTTTCAGCCCAATTTACTAGTTCATATAAAACTTTCTATCTTACTGTCAACTACAAAGACATTTTTATGTAATGTATAATTTTTTTTATCATGTTTCCCATATTTAAATCTAAATCATTAATATGTAACACAAGGACAAGGCACTGAGTACTGAGCCACATGGAACCACACTAAAACTGTCCTTCCAGTTGCAAAAATACTTATCAGTCATTACCTTTGGTAGTTTCTACATGTGCACTGACAAAACCCAGCCGAACCAAATCAGCATCTCACACAATCTCTCCATTGGCCAGATGGCCTGTCCTATCTCCAGATTTGGGAATACTCAAGCCACTGTTGTAAATATTGAATGGGCTGGTTAGTGCCCAGTAACACTCACACTGCACTAACCAGCCCATTCAATGTTTGTACTTGTAATTCACATTGTACTTGGCAATGATTGTCTTTAACAAGAACCTAACCACCTAGCCTAGCCCTTCAGCAACATTACTATCATGGAGCCCCAATTCATTAACATCCTGGGGTTAACCATTCCTCACAGACTCAACGAGATCTGCCATGTGTTTATTGTGTCTCCATACAAATATGCTAGAGGTTGGGTATCCCATGCCATGCAACTT
>JARFYF010000094.1:33479320-33491511 GCA_030265395.1 Rhina ancylostomus | reverse complement strand
AGATACTTCTGTTTGTGACCCATGCTAGTCCGAATGAAGTTCTCTTGGCATCAAACATGCTTTGTTTAATGATTACTTCTGCAATTTCTGATGGGACTTTATGGGGACAGCATACAACCTGCACTTCTTACTCACAGTAAAACTAGGAGAGAACCTCTAGCTGATTGGCAAAGAGATGCTAATTAAATGGTCCCTTCTGGTCCATTGACTGATTGCTCTCAGCATCACTCACTTCAGTTTTTATTGCTGAGCATTTTTGATACTTCCTACTATTTACTCCTGTCTTTGAAAAGAATTCACAGCAGAAATCAGTACTGTGATCTCTGTCAAATTGATCAGCTCTTACCTTGCAATGATGTGGAGCTTTGAGCAGCATGAGAATTAGATCAGTGTACATGATCATGGGGTACTAGAGGTGGTGGTGAGACTGATACGTGTTAGGTATTCTCTTCTTTCCCAAACCTCCATGATGTTTTCCCCCACCTCCGTGGAGCCTTTTCCATAAGTGCTCTGTGGTCACCACGGAAAGAGTATCTTTTAAGGATCTGACTGGCGTTCCATAGTTCATTGCAGCAGTGACCTGGCAGCTACTATTGGGAACTGTCCAGATAGAGTTTTACCACATGAATCAGGGTGAAAACCACCTGATGATTTTTTTTGTTACAGTGTTTTTCTCAAAGTCACTTGATTGGGCACTAATGCTTCACGACTTAAGAAAGATGAACTTCCAGGCGGTGGGCCTAGATATATGTCGGAACGATAATTTTTTAAAAAGTTCACAAAAATTGCCTTGAATTAGAGTAAACTGGAGATTTATTTCAACTGTATTTTTTTTGTCCTCACTGAGATCCTTGACCTCCAGTGACCTAATACAGCCTTACACGTGTGCCTGGAATGCTTTGTTCATGGAATTCAAGATCAAGATCACAGTCACTCTCAACTTCAGGATTTTTTCATGCAGCTGCTGCTGATGCTGTTGCGTCTCAAGGTTTACTGCTCACTACTGGATTAGGAAAGTCACTGAAACTCCATGCTCATAGAGAGGAAGTGAAAGGGCTTGGACCTGAAATGTCAACTCTGTTACTCCTTCCACAGATACTGCCCGACTTGCTGAGTGTTTCTAGCGTTTTCTGTTTTATTTCAGATTTCCAGCATCTAATGCCTTTTTTATTTCAAAGAAAGAAGATTTCATCCACTATTATCTTCATCCTTCAGCCTAGAGCAGCAGGAAGAGTTCGCAATTGCCTGCATTGCAGATGGCTGCATCGTACTCATCCTTAAAGAGACCTTGCTGTCAAGCTCCTGCCGCAAGTGTGTGGCTGTGGCCCTAAGGTCTCTTCCACTCACTCAAAGAACATGCCTCCTGTGGGCAGTTTCACCAGCTCGTATAAGTCTCTCTGATCCCTTGGGTGCACTATCTCACCCCCCGTTAAGAACTGGGTGCAAAAATTGCACCTGCAACAATGTAAATTGCAGTGCAGTGTTACGGAGGGGAAGCTGAAAGCATTGCTTTGTGAACTTGCAATTAAAGTTCTCGATCTTATTGTAACTTTCACAAACATTATTAAACTGATCATGGTGCGTTATTAAATCCATTAATATATAGTGATACAATTTCTAATCGATACTGTTGGATTTAAATATCCAAAACTTATGGTCAACTGCCCCAGTAAGTGAACTCGATGACTTATGTCTCTCTCGTGGTACAACTTTACAGTAGGCCATTAGTAAATGGTGTTATTGTTTACTTGCTGGTTGAGGTTTTCAATAATTTCACTTTTCTTATATTTTTTATGCTATCGATTTTTCCTGCACCGTCTCAGCTCAGTTTTGATTATTGCAGAAAGATTTTAAATGATACAAGTAAGATCAGAAAATGCTGGAAATACTCAACAGATTATTCAGCATCCACAGAGAGAGAAATGTGGTTAATGCTTCATAACATTTCAGGTTAACAAAACAAATTTTCAACTATCCTGAAATGTTAACTCCACTTCTCTCTCCCTGCTATACTCCATAACCTGCAAAGTATTTCCAGCATTTTCTGTTTTAAATTCAGATTTCCAGCATCTGCAGTTTTTATTTGCATTGAACACAACTAAGTGAGAACAAAATTGATGCAACTCTAACCGAACAATTGGATAGCTCTTGGCATTGGCAGACCAAACAATAGCTCAGGTGCACATGTGAGAACATTGCATCAATTTTATGGCACAGTTTGTAAATAGCATAGGAGTTATGGGACTAGACTTGTGATCAAGAGATCCAGCCTAATGATAAGAAGAACAACTGTCTGGAAATTCAGTTGCATAATGCCAGATTGTTTTCCAGCATTATGCAATTGAAAATTGATTTTTCTGCAAGACTTGAACAATATTCAAGCATGGGCAGATAAGTAGCAAGTGAGATTCATTCTACTGCAAGTACCAGAAAATGAATAACAGGAACTCACAGCCACTTGAAATTGAACCTCAGTATTAACACTAAAATTCCCACCATCAATATCCTTGGCCTCAAAGTTGATCAGGAACGTAAGTGGGTCAGCCATGTAATGCGTTGCAGTTTTGAACAGGTTAGGGGCAGGTTAATGTCTGCTGAGTGACTCACCTTGTGACTCTACAAAGTATCTCCTTCATCTTCAAGGCACAAGTCAGGAAGGAATACTTCCCATTTGTCAGAATGAATGAAGCTCCAATGGCATCACTCAGGACAGAGCAAACCCACTTGTTTGGCACTCCATTGATAAACATTTATTTCCTTGCCACCAGGGTACTATAGTTATAGTAAGAACCATCTACAAGATGCATCCAAGCCACTTCCTTGGACAACGGTTCCCAAACCCTGGCGAGTGGAAAATGAATATATCATCACTTCTAGATTCAATTCCAAGTTAGACATCGTATTGCATTGGAAATGTAACACAGTTCATTGTTTGTGGCATGGTTAAAATCTTGGAACTCTCTACATTAACAGCATTATGGGTGTAACTTTACCACAAATCCGCAGCAAATCAGTAAAGCAGCTCATCACCACATTCCCTTGGATAATTTGGTGTGGGCAATAAAAAGCTGACCTCGTGGGAGCATGGACTTTAGAATAAAACGCCAGCTATTTAGGACTAATAATGAGGAGAAATTTGAGGTGAAACTGCCCACCAGACAACCTCTTATGGGATTGGATAGACAACGGTGCAATGATCTGCTGACCTCAGATCTCTCTTACCAACATTTCACCCTCCAGACCTGGAGCTGTGCCAGCTGACTGACTCCAAATCCTTGGTTATTTGTCCCTGCTGTCTGTCTTCACACTTCTCTGAGTCAGCTTTCTGTACAATCTGAGCAGGCCTCTGCTCGCAATGCAGAGGGCTGTGATAACTGGTGGTGGCTTTATGTCTCTGACCATATAGATTAGAAACCAGTTCCCGTGTGCCATTTCTCTCTTCCTGTTGGAGACTGCTGCTTATGGCTGTCAAGGTCTCCATGACATTGAATTTTTGTGTGTTTGGTTTGTAAGTGCTGTTGATGAGATCACTGAAACTTATTTCAAAAGAGCTGACTACATTTTATTCTCTCTTGCTTAAGACCAGCAAGAGGGGATACAGCCTTACAGGAAACACAAGACTTTTCTAGGATTCTGATGATACAAGCAGCTGTTGATTGTATGCACATAAGTTTGCATATGCATTGTTAATATGCAGAGAGCTACATATGAACACTGCCCTATACAGGAACTTAAGGGCATTCCATCCCCTTAGTGTCCAGTGGGTGTGTGACCATTGGACATGTAGTCGCTCAGCTCTATTTTTGCAGCAATCAGCTGAAATACCAACACAATGTAATTTAGGGAGTAGAATAGAGGCTTGAGCTGCATGTGATGAGACATTGGTCACAAGCACCATGTAGCCATTGCAATCCAGTGGCTTGTCTTCCAGCAGAGAGGTTAGTGCTCTATTGGGCACACATGCATTGTCCCTTTCTGGGAAGGATGCATTCTTTCTGCCACTCTGTTGGAATCCCTGCTTTTTTTTTTGTCTGTCAGAATGCAGTTGCCCATGCTGATATGTTAGACTTCACATTTGGGAAATCCAGGCCCACAACTGTTTAAGTTTGCCTTTCAAGACCATTTGCAATCATCTTCACTGAATGTAAGAGCCTTCTATATAAGCCATGTTACAGTTGTAGAATATCACTGCCCTGGAGCAGTAGGAGGGGAAAGGGCACATTGAATGCACTAATGTGTTTGTGACTTTTGTTCATAACATGGTTTGAAAATATGGCATGCTTTCAGTTGCTGGAATCATTGGCCCTCATTGTTAACTGTTTTTAATGGCTTCTTTAATGTAGCTGGCACAGCAGACTATGACAGAATGAAGGAATTACAGCATCTGGATTTGGGGCATGTTTGAGGCACAATTGAGATGTGAAAAGGGGATTGGGTATTTTAGAACCAATATTTTCAGTTTTCTGCATAGAGGATAGGATGTGGGGGAATCCATCTTCTCTCCCTGATAGTTTCTGGTGCCTCTAGTTGTTTGCCACCCTATCCTGCAACGAAGAGAGTAGTGTAGCCTTGAGTGTCATGCAGTCTGGTGGAATGTGCATCCACTGTGGTTTAAAACTTGGACTGTGTTTAAATTTTGTACCAGTTTTAAGTGCATGAGGGTGTGGTGAAATACTTGAATGGTAAAAATCAGTACCGATTTAAACAGTTTATTGGTAGTTGGCTGTCGTGAATGTGGTAAATTGAGCAGTTGCTGAGGATAACAGTGTAGTTGGTAGACTATTATGTGAGACATTCCTTTTTACTGATCTTGACCATGCACTGTATACAGGTTCTCAGAGCTTGGGCAGCACCCATACAACTTTCTGTAGAATTGAACACTTTGTTTCTGAAACCCGTTTTAAAAGCATATTTATGGTTTATTCCTTGCAGTCATTTATCAATAAATCAAAAATTGCAACATTTCCCTTGATATTAAAATGATATAATTCAGATGAAATCATTTTCAGGATTATCCCAGAAATCAGAAAGTTATGCATCATATAGTAATTTTTGTTTTTGTGGTGTTTTCAGCAGGAACTTGGTTTTATACAACACTTGCCATATGGAATATTACCTTTGTGTTCCACTGAAGCACATGATAAGAGAAAGGTGAGGCTAAAGAAATAGCTGCTAAGAAGGTGAACAAACCCTTGGTCAAATCGCAGTGGCGCAGGAGTAGATCCCAAGGAGTTGTAGAGCTTTATTCTATTTGGTTCAGGTATCTGATTTGTGGTTGTGTTGAAGTCAGTGGTACCTAATATTTAGCAGGGTGTAAATCAGAAGTCCAAACTGAACATACTTTTCTTTGGGTGCATTAGGTTGAATTTAGCACTTAAGACTTTATCAAATATACAATCTACTTAATGTGTTTGCTTTTGAGATTTATCAGATTGCCAAAAATTGCCATTTTTGCAGTGCTCTTGTACTTGGTATCTGCTGAAATAATTTGTGCAACAATAAGTGTGTCTGAAAATATTATAAGATAATAAGTTCTTCTACAGATAAAATATTTGGTAATACAATCAAGGTAGTGCGCTATTACTGTATGTGCCAATTTGGTCTTAATCTTACAAGAAGTTTAAAATATAAAATGGATGAATTAATTCTGCTGATATTCTGATGTCATTACAAGCAGAGTGGGGAGGAACAATATGTAGGTTATAAATACCAGCAAAGGTCAATTGTGTTGGATTATTTGGTCTGTGGCATACCTTCTACATAAGGACCCTTTATTTTCTTTCTCCATTCTACCCTTTTGAATGAATGGAGTTTAGGTCTTCCACAAAGCTACTCTAAAACTCCAGTCAAGTGGCATGCTACATCAGCCTTCAGTGTTCCCTCCACATCTTTTTAGTTTTCTAAAATATTACAGGTGAATTTAGTAACTTAACACAATTTACATTTGATAGGATGCAGTGGTGTAGTTACTTGGCTATTGAACTAATAATCCAGAGAATATGAATTGAATGTACACCATGGCATTTTGAGAATTTAAAATTCAACAATTTTTAATAGGTCTGGAAATATAACACTAATATCAATAAAAGTGACCAAAAAGCTATTAGATGTCGTAAAAACCAATCTGTTTCAGTGAGTGCAAACAGCAATGATAAAGCACTTGAAACCACATTGAGCCAGAATGGCCAAGAACAAGATCCTTCTTTGCATCCATCTAAGATTCCCACCATTGTAATTCATAGTCCTAAGCCAATTAAATTCACTCCATGTGACTGAGTTCATTGAACACAAAGACTGCAAGACCTGGCAACATACCAGCTGTGATGATAAAAATCTGTTCAGTTTCTCAGGTAATGAGGCAGTCCTGTGCATCAAGATCTGGAGAACATTCAGACTTGGCTGTTAAGTGGACATAATGTTCACACCATTTGGCGACCAGTCAACACCAAGAAAGAAATAATCATCTCATTGTGATTTTAAGTGGCATTACTGTCATCAGATCTTCCTACTCAGCATCCCCTGGTGTGGGGGTAGTTGATGGTAGAATTATTGACGAGATTTGCAAAAGCATCAGCTATACACATGTCATAGTTGTTATTCTGATCATTGGCTGGGTGTTAACCTGTGAGTAGGTGAATTCCTGCTCCGATACCTACCAGACTTTTTCCACCTAATTGTTATCCAATGGCATCTGAAGTGAAATGTTTGCACATAGATTTTAGATGAGAGCGGAATTTTGTTTGACTGTGACTTCACTTCCATCCTTGCCATTGAAATGTTTGCTTACAGTATCAAAAGCTTGTGAATGAAAAATGACCATGAATCTGAGGTGCAAGAATAATTGGCTCCAACATGAATTGGTGCATTTTGAGTTGTATTCTTTGGTCTTATTTGATATTGTGTCGTTTGATTCCTGTCATTTTGATTGCAAATTGTCTTGAATTCCAGTAACGTATGTCAATAATGTTCCATTGAAGTTTTAATGGCCAATCAGGTGAACCTGTGAGGAAATTCCCAGCTAAGAAAGGAAGGGGCCAAACTTCGTTCCCAGACAGCAATCTTTCCAGTGATTAAGGTCCCTTCTGTATTGTTGTATAGATAGAAAATATTCCATGGAGTCCTTCTCAAGAAGGATGAGAAGCTCTTCTAGTAACTTGGCTCTCAACAAAAACCTCAACCCTTTTCTGTTTGCATTAGCTGCTAGGGGCAGGTTGGTTATTATGTTTTGCCTTTGTGTATTAGTGACTGTAGTATTCTTTAGAACATTCTGAGGACATTTAGAGCACTTTCAATCATCCAGTATAATAAATTAAGCAATAATAGTAATTATTTCATTATTTCTAAGGCAGAGAAGAGAAAATTGTAGCTGCTGTGGTGATTTCAGCAACCAGTCCATTAATATTTCCAATAATACAAAATTGATGGCACTTCAGAGGTACTTCATTGACTTTGAGGCATCCTGAGGTTGTGACGAAACAAAGACATTTTCTTTTGTCTTTTCATATTTTAACTTATTCAGATGACCCATTAACTACTTGGCACTTGGACTTGAAAGAAAAACCTTGGTCATTTTTTTGCTTCCTCTTGCTATTTCTGACAGTATCTTCTAGGTGGTAACTCCCAGGTTCCCTTGATTCTGAAAATGAAGCTGTTGATTCAGTATTTCCATCCTGATACCCTGATTAGTGCAAGCGATTCCATGTGTTGGCAATCATTGGTACTGACCATATTGTACAACTTCTCACAGTGCATTGGGATAATAGTATACCACCTTTTCATTCTACCTGTTATAAAATCATCCACATCCTTCATTGTGCTGCAAACAGGGATTATACATTTCTATCAATTAATTTTTAAACTTATTACAAGCCATAGCCCAATGGGAAATAAATCAGAGAAATTGTTTTGTTAAATAGAAGCTTTTTTATTATAATTTTATCATGTGCCAAAGAAAACAGTGTAATTACTTGTGTTTCTGTAAATAGGAATGGAATTGTCTGTAGAGTGCAAGTAATTTTATCAGAAGTTTTGTATTTGCCCAATTCTTAGTGCCATTTTTTTTCAATAATAAAAGCAATAGTTCTTCCACAGGTATGGTAAGCTGCGACTCATATGGTAACACTTTAGTCCGTGAGTCAGTAAGCTGTGGGTTCCAGTCCTGCTTGACCAATCTGAGCACATAGCTCTAGGGTGATGCTTCGATGCAGTACGGAGAAAGTGCTGCATCCTCAGAGCTGCCATTTTTAGGATAAGTATTAAAATTAAACCAAAGCCCCATTTGCTCCCTGGTGATTAAACCTATGCTGAAGAATAAGATAATTATTTCCAGTGCTCTGGTTAATATTTATCCCTGAATCAGTTTTTTCAAGACATATTAGCGGTTTATTTTTATTATTTTGCTGTTCATGGGAGCTTGCTGTGTGCAGATGACATCAGAGTTTCCCAAAAGAATAAACATACCTCAAAAGTTCCTCACTGGCAGTTTGAAGCCATTACTTCCATTTTTGTGTGAAACCCAACAAAGAATGGTCAAAGGAAATTTGTTGAAGGAATCTTAACTGAAATTCATCTGGCATTTACGCTGGTATATTTTTTGCAAGGATTACCAGATATCTTAAGATACTAGAACCATGGCTCATTTCCCTCTTGTTAGGATGAGGGAGGGAAGAAACATCTTGTGTTTCGGGTATTGTTCTAGCTGAGAACTTAAAATTTGGGATATTCCTTGTCTGTATAACTTGGATCTACGTTATTGTAGCTGTGAGGGAGTTCAGTTCAATTAGGATGTTCTTAATTGTATTCTGTTTTCCATTGCAAGTTAAATTAATGTCATTTCTGTGTTTTGAACAAGCAGTGTGAAAAATGTACTTGGTGTGCCATTACGTGACTGATCTGTAACTGAAACCAGTCATCAAAATACAAAACAAAATTTAACCAGACCATTATTTTTTCAATAGTGGCAACATTTCAAGTAACCTGACAGAATAGGGTTATGAACATGTGGCTAATATAAAACATAACCTTTTCACAAATGTTTGTTGAAAAAGAAGCGTAATTGTTTTCATCTGAAAAGAATTGGTTATACCAGAAGTCAAAACTTTAATATTGTCCAAAAAAACAAATCAAACAATGTGAAGTAGCTATCTTACTAAAACTTTAGAAATAGAATGGTTGCTGTATAATTTTAAAAGTGCATTGTTGGTTGAAAATTATCTGCTGATATTAAAGTATTCGGATCTAGCCAAGAAAACCAAATTGGGAATGCATTTGAAAGTGATATTCCTAAAAGGAATAGCAGAAGATAAAACTACTGCTAGCAATGCTTTGTTAAGATCTATGGTCCTACTACAAAATAAACTCTTGATTTTGACACAATACCATTAATGGTGTAATAACCTGCAAGATTAACTTGGTTGGCATCGTGTTTTGAGACATTTGCTACTGGATGAGTGATCACTAAAGAGTAAATTTTCTAATACTAGAATTGAAATATTTATTCTTAAAACAAAATGTTAACTATATTTTCAGCACTGTTAGTTTATAATCCATCATCCATTAGAAGCCTTGCACATAACGTGAACATCCTGTAAACGCCACTTTTATTTCCTGTGAAACTTTCCCTGTCACACTATGTTGGCAATCCCCTAATGTGTTAACCTCTGACTTATCACGAGCACACCGCTGACAACCTGTTAGTTGAAAAAAAAATCAAATCTGTTTGTAGATCCAAAAACTCCATCCTCATTGCTCATAGACATCTGTACTCTTCCTCTCACATAATCTCAAACACACATCTTCCATTGTGATATATCGATGGAACACTATTATAAACTTAAAATCATTCACTTATTCAAACACAATATTTCACCCCCATGCTATCAAAAATGTTGCTATGAATCAGAATCTGGAAATTCACCAAATGCCAAGCTTCCTCCTAGCGGTTATTAAATACATGCTCACTGTTAGGTACTTCAAAGTAGTTAGGAGAAGAGTTAATAGAATGAAATTGAAAGTTTTTCCTTGAACAGTAAGTCATCGAAATTCAAGGGAACAGTTTATTTTAATGCTTGTCAATTGGCACAATGAGACATGGGTAATCACTAATTTGGTGGGAAGAATGATGTGATCAATTGTTACAATGAGTCTGAGAGTCCAAAACTGAAGTCTTAACTTTAAATAAAGCCAATTACATTGGATTGAGCTGTGGGAACTTAGATTAAAAGATATGATGAGAGGTAAACATTTAAAGAAATGCTTCATAATTCTTAACAAATAGACATTACTTTGAGAAATAAAAGAACATATGGGGAAAATTATCCATCTGTAGTTAAAGAGATTGGCAAAAGTGATAGATTAAAGGAAGAAATTATAATGTTGCTTGTTCATTGTGAAGATTGGGAAGTTTTGAAGTCAGTATATGAACTGGAATATTTTAATAAAGGTGGAGAAAGAATAAGGAAACAAGCTAGCAAGTGATAGTGTCTATAGGTATGCAAAAAGAGAATAATAAAGGTATATGTAGGAGCCTTTGGAGTTAAGGCAAGGGAAGTTGGAACTGGGAATAAGAAAGTAGTTTAAATTTTACATAAATATTTTGTTTATGTCATATGAAGCACAAATAATATAATGAAGGCAATGAGCTAAAATGATTATAGTTAGTAAAAAGAAAATATTAGAGAAAATAATGAGACTAAAAATGGAAAATCTCTGAAACCTAATGGCTTTTATCCTAGGGATTTAAAAGGAATGGTTGCAGAGATGACAGATGCATGGTGGTGGTCATCTGAAATTCCCTAAAATCTGTCCCAGTAGATTGGAAAGTAGCAAATGAAACATCACTGTGCAAGAAAGGAGGGAACTACAGACGTTGTTTGTCAAGAAAATGATGGAATCCATTAATTAAGGAAATCATAACTGAGCACTTAGAAAATCATAATATGGTTAGGCAGAGTGGCCATGGCCTAATGAAAGGGAAATCATATTTGATAAATCATGTAATTGTTTGTGAGGATAATTCCCTCTCCCTCTCTCTGGCTGTCCCTGGGGATTGAGGATGACTTGCTTCTACACTGGGACTGGGTTCTGATTTGACTGATGAGGCCAATGTGGGACCTGCAGATTCTTCAACAAGAGGAATAGGAAGTTCTTGACAAGGCCGGCAGCTGGGTGGTTTGGCAGGTGGTGTGATCCTGATAAAGGAATGAGGTTTGCAATACCATCTCAGATACTTTTTTTTTCATCTTGAGTGGTCTTGCACCAAAATTCTTATGAGACGATGGAGATGTTTTACCTTGTTTCCTCTATCCACTTGGTAATCACTTGCCATGGTAGAACTATGGACAGAATGATTTTGAATTCTGATGTTGGGCTTGAGAAAAATGTTGCCTAGCCACTCAGTGTAATTAATGCCTCAATGCTAGGGATAATATTTTGGGAAATGACCCTGATATTTGTTTATTTATCCTGCCAGTGGATTTGGAGGATTTTCCAGAGATGGTGTTGGTGGTAATCCTCTGCTTCTTCTGAGGTGCCTGCTGTGTTTAACTGTGACTTGGAGGCATACAGGAGGGCAAGGATCGCTGTTGGCTTTGAAGTCCTGATTTTCAAACACTCTGCCAGATGGCAAGAGACAATGCTGGCACAATGGTCAGCAATATTTGCCTTCATTGAGAAGTGGCTCTCAAGATATGCCAGTGATCCACATTTTCCAGAAGTTCCTTCTGTATCTTTGTTGTAAGAAGTTTTGTTGTATACCAGAGGCAAGTTGATAGGGGACCTTTGGTTTGCACACATTAAATGTAAGATCCATTCTTTAGTATGTTTTAGTTAAAGAGTTGACAATGACTTGGAACTCAGCCACCTACTGGCATTGTCCACATACTGCAGCTAAATGACTGAAGTTAGGGTGACCTTGGTTCTAGATTGAAGGTGTCAGAGAAATGCAGAGATACATGACCTTTTTTGATCTCTCAGAAGTCTTGCACCCCTTCAGTCAAAAGGGACTGTGGAGCAACTTTCCACATTTGTTTGCCCACAAAAATTCATTTTCATTTTATGCCTGATACGTGATGGCATGTGAGCTGTGATCTTAACCACTGGTCCACAGCAGATCCAACCTCATTGCAGACTGGTGCTAAGCAGGGCAATGTCTTTACTCCAGCATATACTTTCTTTTTTGCTGTTCTGTTGTA
>JARFYF010000094.1:33451371-33464419 GCA_030265395.1 Rhina ancylostomus | reverse complement strand
TTAAATATTAAAACATCACTTGTGGTTTTACAGTACATATTTGAGTTACTGCTTAATGGTCTAGACATAAGCAAAATCATTCCAAAATCCTTCATCTTGGATGCTTTCACTCCTATTCAAATCTCAAAAAAAAAATCCAATAAAGGAAACTTGAGCGAAGCGTGCTGTTTCACTCTCCTGTAATACTCATAATTTACATCCGAGACAATTGGTTAGTTAATTAGTGATGCAAAATGATGAAACTTTTTGGTTACTTGAGCACCAGGGAACAGAGAACATCCTTGTATAAACAGATGAGGTCTTGTAACTAAAATTGGTAAAACAGTTGCCTAGAAAGCTAATTGCGTAATGAATTTTTTCTCAGCAATATGCAGTTGAAAAATTATTTTCATGAGTGATTTACAGGTGATTTTGTATCACTTTGGAATTTTGATCAGATAGTTTATGATATGAGTCACCCTTGCATCTCTGATCATTTTCACGTCGGGTGCAAAGGATGATGTTATTTCCCGTGCAGCATTCTTTTTGAAGTATTGCAGCGGAACATAGATCAAGCTGAGCACTTCTGAAATCTGGACTATCTAGCACATTGCTGGAGTGGGATGACTGTCAGGTGAGTCATTACATACCTGCATCCAATTCCATTCCCTTCACAGTTCTCCATCAGGGATCCAAGATCCCCAAAGGTTCAGGCCACAACTGTCAAGATTTCCCATTGTCTTATCCCAGAATTGCCCTACCCTGGCCCTGACACCATCCAAGCACTGCTGGCCTCCTGATTACACACCAACCACCTATTGACTTCCCATCTCAGCAATTGGATCTATGGCAGCCAACCAACCTGAAGGCAGCAGAATTTCAAAGCTAAATGCTTATCATGCCCACTGGAATTTATGATGGTGATCAATGAATTATTTTGACACCCCACTGTGAAACTCAAGCTATAATTTCTAGATATTTTCTTCCATTTTGACAAAAGAAACTTTTATTTTGTTATTCAACAGAGTTTATAATGGTCTAACTGGGATTGTGAAAGCTTAGTTGAGGGGCTTATGGATTGATGATGCAAAATCTTGCTTTATGAATGGTATCAATTTTCCTTTTGGCATACAATCAGGGTAGGATAAAGCCAGCCATTTTACTAGTACATACACCTGAAGAAACATTATGTGCAGCATCAAGAAATTATAAAACCAACCAACAACTTACACAAAAAAACCTAAAAGCCATATCACACATCAAGTAGTACAAATGACTTCACATTGACTAGAGTCAATGTAGCGTTGAACATAAGAGGCCAGTAAAGTCAGGGTTCTTCAAAATACAATGGAGGAGAAATTTATATTACCTGTGTGCATACAGTATGTTTCTTTTTACCCCTGAAAACACATTCAAGTATGCAAAAGTATATTTTTTGAACAGTTAAATTCTTTTCAGAATTACAGATTTGGCCCAGAATTTCCACAAAAAAATCTTTCATCCAGTATGAAAGTCCTGGCCCTTTTTCTGAAAAGGTTTGGGGCTTTGGACAGATATACATGAGTACTGATGCCCTAAATTTCTATGCAGCTGCTCGCCACTGTGAAGTTTGCTTTACTCTGATACTAGACTGCTCATGGAGTCAGGCATGAATTTCCGCAATTTCCCAGCTGTTAGGCTAGGGAAAACCACCTGTTGAAGTCAGCAGAGGTTCATCAACTCCATTCAGTCAGAGGGAGAGATGTAATTTTTCAGATAAACTGCATCCTTACAATTGATTTTTAATTATTTTCTAGTATTGTTTAGATTTTTAAAACTGTAAAAAGATTTTAACAGTGTATGTAATTTTTAAAATGGTTTTTGAATGTTGTGAAGTTCAGAAACATTCTCACCATTTCAGCCTAAGAGCATCCCTTCAGACTTTCAAAGCACTTTTGTGGGATTTACCTTTGGAAGGTCGTAGGATCTTGCTCATTGAGACTGTGCTAATTTCCTTGAGGTAGTTATTTCTAGGTGTCTTCCTCAAGGTAAAATCAGACCTCGTGGTTGGGCCAATAACTAGTTTGTCAACATACAAACCTACATACAAATATGCTAATTAGGAACAGGAGTAGGCCACTCAACCCCTCAAACATGCTTATCCATTTAATAAGATTTTGGCTGATCTGCTTATAACTTCATCTCAGCATTTCCATCTACTCATGGTAATCTATCACTTCTTGCTTATCAACTATTTGTCTACCTCTGCCTTAAAAATAATTCAAAGACTGCTTCCGTGGACCTATGAGGAAGAGAGTTCCAGTGATTCATGACCATTTGAGAGAAACAGAAAATCATCTCATCTCTGTTCTAATGAACTCGCTTCTCAACTATATTGAAGACAGTGCATTCATTTAGACTGACTTCCCATGCTTACTCTGCTGGACTGTCAGCACGTTCTCATGTTCAGAGGTCTAAACTTTTGTTAGCTCTCTGAAATAAAAGACTCATTTTGTATAGGAGCCAGCAGTGGAAAAATTGTGGCTGCCGTTATTTCTGTAAGTATGCCTGTGGAGTCGCAGTATTGTACACCAACTCATGCTGATGAGGATGAAGAGAGACCTCTAGGTCTCTGATAGTGACATTATTGCCAGCAGGTGGCTACAAGCTTCCCATCAGGACATAATCTTTAATATTTTCCAGTGTGGAGGCAGCCTGGCTCAGACAGGAATCAAGAACAAAAACATGTATTCTAGTAACATGTTTTGCAATGCATTTGTTGAATCAAACTTATTTAAAACCTGAGGAGATGGAATTATTATGTTTGATTCCTGTGTCCAAATCAGTTATGCGCTTACTAAAATTCCAAAGTAAGTTCAAACACTGGGACAACATTTTGTTCCCAGAGAGATCTGTGGGAGGAAAAGAGAAGTCAGCTCTCCAAGTTAGCAAAAAAAATGATAACAATACTTTATGTTTTGCTTATGTAAATGTCTTAAATGATAATTTAAGCAATCCTTTGCAAAGCAGATAAATAGGACAGAGGTAGCATTAAAAAAAATGTTTCTCCAAAGCCATTGCTATATATGAACCAGTTGAAATATTCAGAGTACACTTCTAAAATTCCACTTAAGCATACACATGTGGACCTCCTTAGAATATTAATTTTTAGGTGCAGGTTGGGCATACAAAATGATGAAATTGGCATAGGAAAAAACAAATTGTTTTCAACGAATGCTCATTCTCAAATTTGTTTAGAAAACAGGAAGTGGGAACAATATGACATTAGATCTGCAGCATTAATTATTTTTAATAAAAATGTTTATAGTTCAGATCTCAGTACATTGCTGCTGATAGACTAACTTGGCATGAGCTAGAGCTGATTGTCAATAGACAAAACTACAAAGCAGGAATTAACACACATTTTTCTTTGTGAAAAATAAACTAGAATTCTTTTAGCAAACAATTGACTATGAAGTCTCTTAGACAAGGACTTAATTTCACTTGTCATCACAAAAGAGGAGGGCCACCGCAAGAGGCTTCTGAATCTCATGGATTGATGATGGTGAGTAGTTGGGATTGGTGGGCAGGGTGTGGCTGATTGACTTTATTATCATGTCAGTCGGTGCTCACCCTTGCGGGTGTAATCTGTCTGTATCTGCAGAAAGCTGAGTTTGTACAGGAGGCTTATTAGTGTTTCATGGCCCACCACTCTGTTTACTGCGGCAGTTAAATGGAGTTTGTCAGGTTTGTCAATATGATTGATTCCACAATTTTAGTACCTTTCCTCTGTAAAACTGACAATTTAATTTATCTGGGAGAAAAGCAGCACAACTTACTATCTGCAATATTTTATCATTGTTGCTACTTTATTTATCAGCTTGCTTTAAAAGCTCCTTTCATCATTGAGCCCATTGTCATTTACTGTGTCTTTCACCAGCAGGAACAGATTTTGCAAGAATTAATTTATGATGCATTTAATGGCAATTTATAACATATTAGAGTTGTAAAATAGGAACATCCTAGAATATTTTTGATACTGGCTACAACCTTTGTAAATATTTCAATATTTTTATATGGTCATGCATTACGAAGCAACAGGGAAAATGAACAAGTTAATTTGAATGCAGAGTTTATATGTCATCCATTCTCTTGTGTAGAATATACAGTGTCGAGTAGTTTTTCTTGGTCACTGAATAGTCTCATTCCTGCAGAGTCCAGTGGCGTGTGAGATGCAAGTAACTTGAACGTCAGCCTTGCTGTGTTTAGATTCAAATGGGATGTTGTCATAGTTAAGGAAGCCCTCAGGAAATGAAGTAATGGGAGTGTGGTAATTTTGAAAACTGTACATGGTTTTGGTGTTGCTGCATTTTAAATGCAAAGGAAATCTTCTTGGCTATTTGTATAAAAAGGAGATGCCACATTTTAGATTGTTTTAACTTGAGGAGTCCGTAATAGTTTAAAAAATCACTTGAAAACCTATTGATTAGTTAACAAATGAGTCAAATGTTCCCTAGTGTCTCTACAGTACATACTGTAAGAAAATAGATGATCCTATCATGGCTGTCACCATCTACAGGAGATATTTCTAAACGTTTGTTTTTCGTTGATGTGTACAGTGTGCTTTGTTAGATCAAAGTTCTTCTTTTGTCTTTTGAAGTAACTTTCCCTTTCAAATTTCTATCTTTTTTTAAAGTCTGAAACCCACTGCAGTGTAAGTTACAGGTTACAGTATGCACTAACCTTATCTAGAATGGATTGCTATTGATATGAAGAGTTTAAAGCACCGATAAGACAATAAATACATTGTTTTGATGATTGGAGGATTGTGGTTAAAGGATTTACCTGAGCCCCCAATTCGCAGCTGTTTTGCCATGGATGAATTCCGCTGGGCAGTGGGATAAAGGGACCTGTTTTGATTTTCAGTTTCAACTTTCATTTTGAAATTTCAGTATGGTGTTGTGTGAACAAAACTAAATGTGGATGATGTATTCCAGCAATGTGCAGCTGACTTGGCATAGAATCTCAGAGTGCTGAACTGAGAACTGATTTGTCTGACAGTTTATAATCAAAGTTGATTTATTGTTCATTAGTAGTGCATTAGCCCTTTCAGGGAAGGCAGTTATTTGTGCAGTGGCCTGTCAACCAAAGAGACTGCTAGCACCTGTCATTTCTTTACCACGACATAGGCAACCATATATTACACTACTGAGTGGTGCATCTGCACAGTAGGACCGAGGCTGATATTTTCTTTGGCTGTCGTTTTGCGTGCATATTTTAATTGATGGGACTGTAAGCAACAGCAACAGAATGTTAAACAAAACAAAATTTGTCAACTTTTGTCTGTCGTCATGGAAACTAGGATTAGCTTGTGTTGTTACAAAGATTGGAATGAAAACAATCTGTTCTGTAGTGTTGCACCAGGATGTATTGTGCATTGTCTTCTGTGAATTTTCATGGGGCAGGGATTTTAAGGGTTGTGATCTTAATTAAATCTCAACTGACTCAAATAATACTTCTGAAGGCATGCAGCGTTGCATAACCTTGCTGAACGGGTAAACCATAAATCATCTGCCCACATGATAGGAAGAAGTGCTGTTGAACATGCTTTTTTAATTTTTAGGTGTAGTTTGAAGTGAGTGCCACACAGTGTAACATCATTCACAATATAATAGTCTCCCTTGAACTGTGAAGGGAGGTGTTATTTAAAACAAATGGCACAAGGGAATGAATGGAGAAGGGTGGGAAAGAAGAGGATAAGATGGAATGTTGCCATTTGTTTTGTTAGTTTTGGTATACATTTTGTCTGCAACTTTCAAGCCTCCAAACATCTGAGTGCTGAGATAAGATGTTAAATCAAATATAGCTTGTGTTTTCCCTTTCAAAATTGCTGTAAACACCTGTGGGTAACTAGAGCTGACTGTGGGAAAGTCCTGACACCACTAACTAAATATGTTGTTTTTAGGTGAAAGGCTTAACTGGTTCCTTTTAGTGGCTTGTTTGTTCAAAAGAAAACAAAAAATGACCTTTGGGAGAAAGATTATTGTTTGTTTTGGGAGATTATTAAGTGTATGCATATGTGCCTTTACACTGAAACCTCTTGCTTGCAATATTCTGTTTATTTGGGCTGGAATTAAAATCCAAATCTTGCATCTATATCCATGCTTAGGACTTTCTGTTTGTAAACCGATCGAAAGGAGGTTCTAGTAAAGTAAACCAAATTTACCTGGAAATCATCCCATTTTGCTTATCTCAAGCTCTGAAATTGCCAGTTGCCATGTTTAATGTTTAGTTCATAAAAAAAAATGAAGGTGGTTAATAAGAAATACGTTAACATTTAATTTTTGGTCATTTCATTCCAGAACTGTTAAAAGACCATGGCATTTTAGAAATAAATGAATGCAATTGTTTTTTATTATTAACAAAAGTGGTTTGTTATTGTTATCATCATAATTCCTGAGCTGTTAAAATTAAGAATTTGTAGATGAAGATACTTGAGTCAGTTGTTTCCGGTTTATGATTTTAATGGCTGTGCATCAGCATTCATGGAATTTCTCAAGTAGTTATACGCATGCCTGTACTTAAGAGAAAGATATATTTAAAGGGATGAGGCATGATTTGTTTGCATGACTTACCCTTGCTACTGAAGTCAACTTCATTATTATTAAAATATTTCTGAACATGGTAAACCAACAATATCAGAAAGGTCATTCTCTCTGGTTTTCTCTGGGGCTTGTTATTTTGTACTTTTCAATTTTATTTGATGTCCTGACAAAACAAGATGACATGAGGAAGCATACATTAAAATCTGATTTTCATCTAACCTGTTACAACATTGGCAGCTTAATTTCTGTTGCCATTGATAGAAGTTGTCTCTTTGTGCAATTACTTTAATTGCCACACCACTCTGAAAAAAGGTTTCTTTCAGTGCTTCCGATTTGTCTTGATTTGCTTTTGGCTTTTTGAATTCATTTTGACCTCTGACAGTTCAAGAGCATTCTGGATAGAGTGTGTCTTCATTAGGAGTGAATCAGTGAATGGTGAAATCATCAGAGGAGCGACTGATGTTTTCTCATTAGAATCTAATTTGAACCCTTTTGCTGTTCTGATGTATATCCAATTCTGCCCAGAGGATTTGTCTGATTCAGGCTGCATAGTGCACATCCTGTGTATTTAAACTAAATAAAAGTTTAAAACTGTTAAGTAGAAACCACCTGGTTTCAGACCCTGTAAGGACAGAACCTGAAAAGAGCAAATTATTATATGTGGAATATAGTAATTCAGATGTATGCATATCTCTAGTTTTATAACTTTAGACTGCATGCCCTGGTAGTACTGATTTGATTGTCAGTATTCTTGTACCTTGTGTTGTGGGAATATTCCAGGATATTCTCCAGGTGTCTTTTGGGTTCATTTCTAATTTTCAGAAAACATTTCGGGCTTTTTTACACTTCTTTAGACTAAAAGTGGCATCTCAACATAATGTGTTGGCAGGCCATTTCTTTACAATACAGTTCTTTAAAGTAAATTAAAGCATTTTTGTTTATTAAGCAACATCTAGAAGCATGCATGCTTCTGTTGCTGTAACCAATTAACAAAAAAATTATTGCACCTTATATATGCTTCCAACCATTGATTATGTTGCATAACTTGTAAATCAATACTGTCAGAATATTCTATTTACATCATTTATCCTGTCTTCAGAAGTATACATAATACATTTTCTTTATTATAATAGAGGCTATTTTCAATTAAATCTTCTGCAGGCATGTTGAGCAATGCAAGGCACATATACGGGCCGCTGTGTACATGGCCCATTAACTGTTCTCCATTTAATGATGATTGAATGAAAATTAAAAATTTAAGAGACTGATTGAACAGCTGGGGTAAACTTTCCTTCATCAAGTAGCAGTATACAGCTTTCACAACTGCCTGAACTTTGACTCCAGTAGAATAATGGTGATTCTGCAGAATGGAAGTGGGTGCAGATTAATTAGATTTTAGTACTTGGGTTAATATTCTTAAATGATTCTTACACTGACATTTTAGGACACATACAATGTTCTTATTATGGCATCTTGTGCTATCACTGAATAAATCTGTAGTGTGTAACCATTCTTGGAAAAAATGTTATTCCATTGCACACTTGTTATCAATGATTATTCCAGAGATTTGGTCCACTTCTTACTTTAATTTTAAGTAATATATTTTTCTAAATTCAAAACAACTTTGTGTTTGTGATGAATCTTAATTTTAGTGTATTTACTATAATTGGCCAGTCTTATTGACTTTGTATATGGTTCAGCCACCTATCTGTGGTGATCCTAGCTGAGAATGAAGTGCATCGGGCTATATGAAGCAACCACCTAGCTGGACAAACAATCTGAAATCATTCCTGGAGAGATTAATTTTTCAATAGTTATCAGTCCCATTGCATTTAAATCTATTTTTACATATATTTCTATAGGCACTATAGCCAAATTAGTAAGTGCCCAAAGTTTAAGGATTCAATATAGCATGCATCATATGCACAGTCATTCTTCTTCATATATGCACTAGCAGCCAAAATCAGATCAGGTTGCTCTCCAGGACCAGAATGCATGTTTGAATTGCTTTTAGGCTTCTACTTTCCTTATGCAATGGACAGTATACCTGTTGCAGATCCCTTTGAGAAAATGGTCTGTAACTGACTGCATACCACAAGCTGTTTGTTAGATGTGCTGCAGCCAAGTCAAAGGCCCTGAAAGGAAACTCTGAGGATACCAGCCAAAGAAGCAAGTCTGTGTACTTGGCTTAATGCAGAGACAGGGGAACAAAAAAAGTAAGAGCACTATATTATAACTTTGGGTTTCTGGCTATTGCTTTCCCCCAACTTGATTTCCCATCTTGATTTCCCCTTTCCTATCCTGGCTCAAAACTTCTGAGGTCCTTAACCAGTACCCGAGCGTGCTGATCTAGGTGTCCAGGCCTTCAGCTAGCTAGCTCAAGGCCTATGCCTGATGCCTGATGCCTGCTGCCAGCTGGTACTTCCCCAATGAGGCTAGTAGACTAGTTTGCTCTGGTTGTAGCTTTAAACTTGTTAGGCATGTGCAGTGTAGGCACCTCAATTTGAGTTGGATCCAGTTGCAAGACCATAATTTTAGTAACAATGTTGAACTGAAAGTTAATACCAAAGCTGATTATATTAAAATCTTTCCAATATATTGAAGGTTGCATTGAATGGTTAAAGATTTCATGGACTTTATAATATTTTAATGTAATTTGCTGAAAGATTTAAATAATATTTTCTTCATCACTTGTGAAAAGCTGCTGAAAGGGCACTTTCTACAGCCATAGTAAAACATTTGGCACACATTCACCTTTTAATGGTGTCATTTTTTTCATGATCTACATTTTGTCTTTTATAGATGGCTGTATTCTGCAAAAAAAATTGATTGATCAGCACATGTGTATAACTAATCATCCTTGTAACAAAATGTATTAGGATCACATGAAGAGCCCACATTTTTTAGTAACAGGTAAAACAAATAAGCATTGTGTAGTAAGAGCAGTCTATGATTTGGAACATGTATCTAAGTAATGAATTTTATATTTTCTCTTTAAAAACAAACCTTCAAGCTAAATATCATTTGCTTCATTATACAGGATCTGCAAATGTCAAGAATGTAAGCTGCATTTTCCCTTTTATAATAAATCCATTTCAATATGATGGTTTTTCAGTTTATCCTCTTAGTAAATATTTTTTATATTTGAATCAATGCAGGTTATTTAAGTAAAAACCTGAAAATAATCTCCTGGTTTCCACTGTATTAGAAATTATTAACTGCCTTAATATTCCCAATCATAGGAGAACCTTACCATTTCTTGTTTGTGTTTTAATGATTAAAAACATGCCTGATTCAAAAAGAAACTTGCATCCTTAATATACTTGTTAACAGTATTGATTCCAGAATAACAGCACTTTTGATGGTCTACATCATTTTCATCTTGCTTCTACATTAAAAATAATTGCTCAAGTGTTTTTTTTATTTCATGCCATGTAATTGAAAAGACATTGAAACCTCGTAGCCTGAGAAAGATTGTAACTGGTAAATCATTGTTGGAATTGTTGAGAAAGTAGATTCAAGCTATGTTTTCGTTTTCTTTGGTGGAACTGCTTTGGAGTACTAATAAGATTTTCAGTGAAATGAGGTGTATTAATAAGTATAGGTTCTAGTATGTTAAGATAATATTTGTTTAAATATTTTAATATTTTAGAATACACTTAAAATACAGTAAAATATCCAAAATACATGGTGTGGAATAGATCCCGAAAACCAGTTCTTCCACAATATCTCATCAACCATTTCCGGGGATTGCCTACAACGTAAAGATCCATCTTCTGTGCTTCTAAAAATATTCCCACGGCATCTATATCATCAAACACCCCTAGTGCAATTCCAATATGGGTCGGATTCAGAAGGGTTTTCGTCCGCCTGAGCGTGCACAGCTTACATATTAGTGCAAAACTCATGCCATACACCCTCATCAGCTCTGCACATGGCCTGAAATTCAGCACAAGAATTTATTTCCTTGGACATTGTCATTTAGGATTTGAGTCAAGCCATTGCTCAGAGACATTGCTCAGGTGTGTTCCCATTCCCGCTGAGTACTGGGGACCTTCACCCAATATGAGCCTGTATTTAATCCCCATTTTATTCCCCGCTAACTGATAGAAGATGAACCATTCACCATTTCTGCTGGATCGGTTGAAGATTTGCATCTCGCTCTCACGAAATCTGTTCTGAGTTGGCGGGGACAATTTTATTCTGTTTCTGTCTCTCTGTATTCTATTCTGAGCATTGTATTTCTGAGATTAGTTTCATCAACGCCTCCATCACGTCCAGCTGTGCTGCGGGCAGAAGTAAACACAAGAACAAAATTAATTATTGATTTGCCTCAATTGACCAGAGGGGCTAATTTAAGCATACTGGCAGCTGGTGCAAAATGAACTGAAGTTTCTCGGACTGTAACATCAGACTTCGTTTTCTGCACACAGAACAAACTGTGATTTACATCCAACAGGATAACAGGGAACATAAAGTTGTCTGTTCTACAGTTGCCCAGAGCAGTGCAGTCTGGAGCCACTGCGGTCGTGTTTGAAATGTATCCGTAATGAGAATGCTGCAAAAGTCGCGACAATGCCTGAGCAACGAGCGCTGATGGCAACGTCAGATTTTTTTTTGTAACGAGGACAATTGTCGGATGAAAATACCAATGTCAAAATGAACATATCAAAATGGCCATGATTTTGTATAATGCAAACAGAAGAACAATGCAATCCAGGGACCTGTCTCAATATTACTTAACCAGTCCGCGTCCCAGTTTAATTTAAGTTAGGCCCAGCTTAACATGTTACTGCACTGGGTCATGTCCGTGGTCTTCTCTGTGTTACCGTTCAGCAGGGCCTTTGCCGATTTACATCACATTGTTTCTTAAATTTTATTTACAGCGTGCTCACAGGCCCTTTGACCCAACGAGTCCGCGCCGCCCATTTTTAAAACCATGTTAACCGACCCGTAAGTATTTGGAATGTGGAAGGAACCGGAGCACCTGGTGGAAACCCACGCAAACACGGGAGGACGTACACACACCTTACAGACAGCAACGGGAATCGAAGCCCGATCGCGGGCACTGTAAAAGCGTAACGCTAACCTCTACGCTACCGTGCCGCCTGACGTCTTCTGTTTCATTACAGCTGTTGCCCTTCCACTGTTCATCATACTTGGAGCTTTTACTGACTTATTTTCCCAAAACTAGGCTCTGCCACACATTTTATTCCACCAGGTCTTAATTGAGTGAACAATGCACTCATTGCATACAACTATAATACGGTCTCTAACTATGCTGCTGTATACCCAGTTCCACTTCCCACTAAAAATACCCGGCCTCTGTTTAATCCTTGTTTATAGCCACCTTACATTTCATCCTCTTCATGTTATTACATCATCCATGCCACGGCCTATAGCGTAGCGGTTAGCACAACGTTATTAGACCGCCAGCGATCGGGGTTCGATTCCCGTTGCTGCCTGTAAGGAGTTTGTACGTTCTCCCCGTGTCTGAGTGCGTGGGTTTCCTCCGGGTGCTCCGGTTTTCTCCCACAATCTAAAGACGTAAGGGATAGGTTAATTTGGGGTTTAAAATGGGTGGTGCGGACTCGTTGAGTTGGAAGGCCTGTTACTGTGCTGTAAATAAAATAAAAAAAACTCTGGATCCCATCCATGTGCATATTAATCTGTCTCTGTCCAAGCAGTAACCTGTCTCTGTCCAAGCAGATTTGACACTTTTTTTCATTTGTATTACAATGGACCTCTTAATATGAGTTACACGAAGTCCTGTGTTTGTTAATTTGCCGTGGACCCGAACTCCGTGAATATTGTGTTGTCTCTGATTATACTTACATCGTTATAACTCTTTAATTGTTTGTTATGTTATGTGTATTAATAGTTTAGGTCGTTACGATGAGACTATTTGTGCTGGACCAGATCATCTTTCTTTTAATTACGCTCTTCGTATAAATTACACCATCGCTTCACCATTGGTACATATCGCCTTTATCAACATGCTGTAAAATATGTGCATGTCTGTTCATGTAACTTAGGATCAGAGAGGGTACCAGGTAATACCTCATATGAGAAATACTAACTTTCTCCGGGAACTGTCCAGCAGTAGCGACACTGAGGTATCAGTCTAGTTTCTGTGCTCCCACATCTGTAAGTGGAACCCACGATATTCCACCGAACCAAGACTGATTCCATCAAACTCTGGATCTCATATCTGTTTACCGTGCCCCCGTCAGTTCTGCAATTGCATAGAACATAGAGCATATAATATTACAGCACAATATAGGCCATTTGGCCCACCATGTTGTGCCGACCTTTAAACCCGCCTAAGACTTTCTAAACACTCCCTGCCACGTACCTCTCTATTTGAAATTCCTCCAAATGCTTATCTAGTAATCTCTTGAATTTGACCAATGTACCTGCCTCCACCACCGCCCCAGGCAGCGCCCACGCCCCAAACACTCTCTGGTTAAAAAAACCTTCCTCTG
>JARFYF010000094.1:33376091-33394377 GCA_030265395.1 Rhina ancylostomus | reverse complement strand
CACATACCACCAGGCTCAAAGACAGCTTCTGTCCTGCTGTTATAAGACTATTGAATGGTTCCTTTATATGATGAGATGGACTCTTGACCTCACATCTACCTTGTTATGACCTTGCACTTTATTGTCCACCTGCACTGCACTTACTCTGTAGCTGTGACACTTTACTCTGTATTTTGTATTGTTTTTACCCTGTACCACCTCAGTGCACTGTGTATGAATTGATCTGTATGAACAGTATGCAAGACAAGATTTTCACTGTACCTCGGTATATGTGCCAATAATAAACCAATACCAATACACTAGTTAGCCCAACCTTTTCCCAGCATCAGGGACGCATGTAAATGATGGTCACTATTCACATAATGCTGATTCCTGCCTGAAATGACATAAATTAGAATTCAAAACTCTCCAAATGCCATGGAACAGTTCCACTTGAACCAAAAGCACATCATGCCAAATTGTTGCTTTCTCTCCCTTTTTAAAGGGACGCTTGCCTAATGTTGGGAAACACAACTGGACAGCTTCACAACTGCCTGATCTGCTGAGTTTTTCATTCATTAGTTAGTTCAGTTGTGGCATTACTGGCAGCACTCCTGAAGATGTTGCAATAGGACATTAGGCACTCTGAGTGGGTTGGGAACCTCAGGGTAGGAGATGAAGGCGTGTCTTACCCCAACAGAATCTTCAGCAACACCAGATCTTATCTGGACCTCTCCAAAGAGCAATGTGTTTGCAGGCCCAGGTTTTTCCTATGTTGCCGTTACTCAGAAATGTGAAATACTGCAGGAGGATCTTCATCCATTGCTATTATACCTGGACTGCTTTCTCCATGGACTTCTTGTCACGTTGACCCTTAACTTCCTTACCATAAGATCACTTTAACTGGCCACAATGGATCTCTGTCGTGTTTCCCACTGCTCTTTGCCACTGCATAAGAGAGGAGACCCAGTGATTGTGTTCACAAAGAAAATACTGTCTTAGCAGACATTAACTGTGCTTATATCCCCACCTGGACTTCCCTTAACAATCAAGACCTTTTGAATGATTGGGAGGTTTCTCCTCCCTCCCTTTGAAAGCTGTTATGGATCACAAGAAGTCCTGATATCCTGATTGTGAATACTGTGCTTCCAGTAAACACACCTGATTTCTTCATCCTGAGGGAGTCTGCACTGCTGGACACTTCTAAGTGACTGGCACTACCCTGAGGGATAGATCCTGGGGAATACAGGTTGGCCCCTGCTTCCATGGCACATCATACCAGTGAACTTTCCAACTATACCAGCAAAATGCAGATATAACAAGAACTACCAGTGTATCAGGATCATAGTGGAAAATGTCCTGAGTCTCCCAAGATTTCATGCCTGCATCAATATAGGGCGAGTCTGCATTGTATGGGAAGTAAATGTGCTGCATACTGTGCAAACTTGCCAACTGAAAACAGCAGCCAGTGTCAGAAGTAAAGGGGCATGGAACCCTGGAGCCTGAAGGACAAGAGACAGACCCTCAGGGCAGTAAGAGCAGGAGGAAGAAGGCAGCAAGCAGCAGGAGGTTCTTGCTGAGCATCTATGACTCCCAGCTGAGCAAAAGAAGCAAGCATTGGTCACACAAGACATGAGGGACTCTCTCATAGAAAGTCTATTTTCATAAAGTGCCTACAAAATCAGAGTCTTCAACCGACCCTTTCCAACAATAGTTGACACCAACATAGTCAACTTATACTGAAATGTAGCACATCCAGAAATGATTCACAGATCTTATAATTTAATGGTTTGTTGCAAAATCTCTGTATTACCTGATGAGTAGCCCTTACTTAAACAATTATGTTCTCTGCACTAAATATACTTTGCTTGGGTATGCTCCACTCTGCAGGTATAAGCAGACTGTGAATGCTTGGATTGGCTGCTCGTCATCAATGGTGTCTCGTCAGTATTATGGCCACAGCAATTAATGCACTTAACAAGAGATTGATTTGGCTTGGCAGTCACAGGGTAGGGAGATGAAATGGGTGCTAAATTTAAAGCCAGTAAAGTCCACAATCCGTCAATATGGAAAACCACAATGTAACTCCACTTGAAGTTCATTTTAAGCAATTAGACCAATTGACCATTTCAAGATACACAATGGGGAATTACTGATGAAGTATCTGCAATAGAAGAACCCTATTCCACTCAACTGATATCAACTGGATATGAACAATTTGCTGCACAACCAATCGCCTTTCTCTTCTAATCCAACCATTGTCAATCCCCTACATAACTGACACTTAGAAATACAGGGCGGATATTCCTTCTCACCACGTGGTCCTTCTTTAAAGAGACTCATGATAAGTATTGAAAGACCCGGACAAACCAGGGAGAATTATGAGACAGGAATCAACTTTGGATTGGGGGTTGTTGGCAATCATTGCTAGAATTATTTGGCAACTATATAGCCCACTATAGTTTTACATGGGAACACTCAATCAATGGCGAGCAACAATCAGCTTTCAGTTTGAGTATATTTACAGGTCACGCATGATATCAGCAAACCAGTATCTCCCAAAATTATGTGACTTAACTCGACACAATCATTTGCCTTAATTAAGTTTGCATCTGAACAGTGCTAGTGTATTGAGAATTGTTTCTAAAAAAAAATCATACCAAGTGAGCAGATAGTTTGGAATGACAGTCTGGAGGGGTATTGGAGAATGTGCTGCCTGAAGGGCTGTAATGAAAGGAGAATTGGTGTCCTCACAATAAGGGTAATTAGTATTTTGAATGTGCACACTAAGTGACTTTTCATGGGACTGGATATATGTTGGTGCAACATTCTGGGAGTCAGATTGCACTACTGTTAAATCAGCTTCCAGATTTGGAGATAATCTGTCGGACAGATGCTGAGCCAGTGGTCAGGGTTCAATTCCCGTTGCTTTCTGTAAGGAGTTTGTACGTTCTCCCCATGTCTGTGTGGGTTTCCTGCAGGTGCTCTGGTTTCCTCCCACATTCCAAAGACGTACGGGTTAGTAAGTTGTGGGCATGCTATGTTGGGACTGGAAACATGACGACACTTGCATGTTGCCTCCAGAACACTCTACTCAAAGATTTATTTCACTTTGTGTTTCGATATACATGTGACTAATAAAGAAATCTTATCTTCTCTTTCTGCTTCTGTGAAGAAGGGAAATGAATTCCCACATGCCTTCTGAGCAATTTTATCCAGAATCTGTGTGAAATTATGTAGAAGCATCAAGACTTCATTTGGTTTGCTTCTATGTCTCCACAGCAGCTGTCACCTGCACCAATGGGAATGTCTTCAATTCCTAGCACAAAAGTGTACAAGAGATGTTTAGCTGCTCCTAAACCTCGAAGCTGTTAACTTTGCTTGAGGAAATCAATTTTAATTGATCAGTATTATAAGCTTTGCTGGGTTCCTTTCTCTTAAAATGTCTTTCACACCTTGAGAATTTAGGCTAGCATCATGTAAAGTGATGCAGTAATATACATGCATCAAGATTGAAGGGCAGATGAAACATTTGATGGCTTTTGTTGATTTCTGGTCCTATCATCTTACATTGTTATAAAATGAGAAAACTATAGAATTAGAAATTAGGAATGGGATTAGGAGATTCAACTCTACAAACTGGTTTTGTTGTTCAATGAGATTGTGGGTTATCTATAACCTACATAACTTTTCCCATAGTGCTTAATAATATTGGTTAACAAAAATGGAATAGTAGCAGGTTTAACCTTAACAATTAATCTAGCATCAATTTTGGTTTGCAGATTTAAGTTCTAAGATACTGTCTCCCTTGTAAAGCAGGCATTCATAAACTGGAGAGGGCTCTGGGGTGTGGTCTAAATTAGGATGTGTTAAGGTGTAGTGAATACAAGTTGTATTCACTTTTATGTTGGCTCTCCTGGTTTTATATGTGAATATTCTATCAGCATTTTTTAATTATCTTCTGTACCTGCCCTTTACATTTCAATAGTCTCTCTGTAAGTGTATATTTTTTGGCCCTCTGGTGTTTCTAACTTTCTTTTATATAGAACAAAATCTGATATACCTGTTTTTTAGATTTAAAACATTTACATTCTTTGGAAATTTTAACATGTTAACATTTAAGCAATAATCCAGATTTAAACATTGCTAATTGGTGTGCAGTCAGATGCCTCTTTTTAAATACCATTTGATCATCACATACAGAGAGCTAATAGGTCAGTCCAAGAATACAAACCTATGTGCGTTGATGTGAAATTCACAGCTGGCGAATTGCTATACTGAGAGGCGTTAATGGTATTGAAGCATGCTATTAAGCTAGCATGGTTTTGAAACTCTAATGTGTAGTATTGCAACAGGTTGGTCACAGATTTTAATAAATAACTTATTAGGCACTGAGTTCTTAATTTCAATCTTGCCTCTGTGGAAGTGTAAGAATTGGCCAGGTTTATGTACTGAAAGTAAATCAGAAATCAGAGAGCCAATTTTTATTGCCTCTGGCAAAATTAGCATCAGATCAATATGTATCATTGGTTGAAGCTTGGGAAGAATTCATGTACTTCACCAGAAGAAATACTCAGCATGATGAAAGTCCATTAAAAGAAAGGTGAACAATAATAATAACAATCCAACTAGGATTAACTGTAGCTTGTAGTGGTGTCATTCCAGATGAACCTTTCAAGGAGATCAGCTGATTTTAATGCTTGAATATGAAAGTAAAATTCTTCAGACCTTCACTTTTTCTTTAAATTTTGTCTAATATGTCATTGTATACCAGAGCTTCCCTGCAAGATATTTCAAGTATACTTGTGAAATATCATTTAATAATGAAAATCCTGATGACATTGTAATGCATAATGGGGGATGTAGTTTATTACTCAGTTGTTCAGAGATAGTATCTGACTGTTCACCACATGACCTGGATCAATTGTGCCTTGTCAAGTGAAGTCAGACCCTCCTTTCAGGCTTGTTATAACTGGAAAATGAGCAATATAGGTAAATGTACTTAATACTAACTCATAAGCAGAAATTTAATTTTAGAGTAATACTAACTTTTAGCTTGCCACTGCTTTTTTCATGGTTTCACTTCACTCCGCACCATCATATTTCTTCAGTATGAAGATAGGCTGATAGATTTATGACTTCTTGATTATTTTTCTTTAAGTTTGCATCCACTGAAAGATGGCTAAGTTTCGACTGGACTTCTGCTCATGTTTTCCATATAGAAATGCTTCAACCTACAGCCACCAAAGATAGACTTACTAAAATTATAGTGGACTGATTAGATTACTAATGTAGACTAATGCATGAACTAGCAGTGACATGTTACCAAACCATCAGTTGTTTAGTTCAGCATTGTCATTTATTGCTGGAAAAATGACAAACATAAACCTTTAAAATATAATAGTCATTTCATTAGAAATTTCTCTGCACTTGGCAATGCCCTGAGCATCCAGTTCATTGTACTCTGCTTCCAAAATTAATTCTGTTGCAGTCAGTGGAATGAACCTTGAAAGGAGAGTGCAGCACACTGATGATGCAACATGGCACCTTTACCACCATTGGTGAAATTCTGGGCAATTGTATTTTATTCTTTGCTGAATTTAGAGTAATCCCAAATGGTGTGCAGTCTTGTTAGCTTTGTATACAGTTAATTTTTAACAGTGAATATTTGTTTCCTGGTTTTATTGCCTTTACAGTAAATATTGGCACATACTAAATAAATGGCTGTAGTTTAACATTAACAATGATCAAAAGGCTGTGGTGAAGCTTGAATTTTATTGATATGGATATGTTTGCTTTATTAAGTACTTATCCAACATTGAAAGTTTGTTTCCTGTGTAGTATATCTATATAAGGAATGCCTAGTAGTGGCATGGTCCTTTTCTTGCATTTTAAAAAACCATCATTTTCCATTTCAGATCTTTCCAAAGTAAATGTATTGTTTTAACATCACAGTAAGTGAGAGTAGACTGCATACTCCTTTTTTTGTCCCTTAAAACCTGCATGTTGAATCATGCAATTGTTGTGATATAAGAACCCCTATTATAAAGCTTTTTAGTATGCCATGCTGCATATATTATATGTTGCCAACTGAGAATCTATATAAATGTCTAATCCATTTAACAAACAGATACAGCAGAATCTTGGGTAGAAGAGTTTTTAAACACCGTCCCCCTTTTTCGACCTTCTACAGAGACTTTATTTTAATTGTATACATAATTGTAAATAAAATATTTTTTTCAGCTTATCCCATGAAGAGCACGGGTGCAACCATCCATTATATGGTCACGGTGTGTGTAAATGGCCAGGATGTGAGGCAGTCTGTGAAGACTTCGGACAGTTTCTAAAGTAAGTCCAGTTTTGTTTTTTTTCTTGTCTTTATCTAGCAGATTGAAATATAATTTCCCAAACCAAATGCCATCTATAATGCTTAGAATTGTTGTAGACTGCAGGATGGCTAAATGGGATTGGTGGTCAGAATTAGGCTGACAGTATGGTATTTTGGCAGAGTTGAGGATAAAATGGGGTGAGTGCAGGGAAAGAAAGTAAAAGAAGTCAGAGTTATGCTATGCCATTACTTCATGCATCTGGACTAATGTACATCTACCTTAGTTAATATATGAGTTTACCTTCAATTGCATAGTTGTCAAAAATGCAATCCAAAGAGGAGAATAAATCTCTCTGTATGCATACTTTTAAAGCTAGTTGCAAATGTGCTTCATAAACTCCTGGTTATTAATTAACTGTCAAACATAATTGGCCAACTGTTGTTCCAGTTAGTGTTAATCAATACAGTGCCAGTAGGTACTCGTATCCTGTATGATAATCAGCATTGTTTGAAAACCACTTCTTCATAGGAATTCAGATATGAACTTCAACAGATCAATTCAAAAAAGCTTAATACTAGTTCATACGTTAATTTGTTTTTTTCTTAATGACATCACTGTGAGATCATGTCATATTACTTAAGTATTGAATGACCACAACATCGCTGATATTTAAGCACTTTATACAATGGGCTTTGTTAGTAACAAAAAATGTTCAATGCAGTTAAATAATAAGGCTATCTTGAGTTAATAAATTCTGTGCCTGATTTAATAATTGTCACTGATTGCACAAAGAAAATCTACTTAAGTAATCAGACCACTGTCACATTTTGGAACTGAAAGTTTCAGTACTCAAATGGCTAAGAGATTAGGTAATTTTTCAGACAGTGATACAATCCCATCTGTTTTTAATACTGAAGTATACAAACAGCTTTAGAGAATGGAATGTGGCACTTAAAAACAAATTACTAACACTTGACTGTTGTATTTTTACATCAGCTTCCTTTAATAAAGTTTCACATAAAATAGACCAAGCTATGATTAAACTGTGGAAAATGAAAGAAAGACATATTATGAGTGAATTTTTTTAACTTGTTTTTATTAGCTCACTGTGGTGTAGTTCAGTTGTTTGTCTAGACTATTCAAACTTAGCAAAGCTCTTAAATAAACCTTGAATTACAAAGAAACTTTTATTTAATGTGTTCCATTGGTTTCAGGAACTCTCCGCATGTAGATTCAAAACACTTCCGTATAAATTTTGCTGTTTTGGTGTTTTGTAATTTTATGAAGAACATATTAAACAAATGTGCATATGGTGAAGTAAATCTGTAGTAAATTGTGAACATTCACTGTGATTTTACATTCTTCAGAAATTTTTGAAGGGATATTTATAAATCTTATATGCATTGAACCCTTTGCTTCCTCCCAAAATGTTAAGCTTTGCTTCAGAAGCAGTTAAGTTTCTTTATGTCCATTGACATCAGTTGATATTTTTGTATATAGATTCAATTGTAACATTTATTATTTTCGAGTGATTCAGCTGGTTATATTTAACTGCTTGTTGTTAGTATTAAAACCTTTGATGAGGTGGTCTAAAAGGGTCAGAGTGACCTAAATGCCACAGTGCCCTCTAGTGATACCAGAACTGGAATAATCATTAACCTTCTTTCCCATTGAAGATCAACGGGTTTCTTACTATTATTTTGATATTTCCCTTTGTTAAAACCAAATATAATTCTCAAAAGTCAAAGGGAAAAGCTAATGTTGCCTCTTTGGGAGGAAATGGAAAATTATGAAGAAAGCTAAGCAAAATAGTCTCATACTTATTTGCATAAGTTGCTATTAATGCTATTTTAAAAGTTCTTTTTCTGAATGGAATGGGATAATGTACATGTATACCATTGATTAATTTGGGGCAATTCAATCATTTATATTTCATTTTATTTATTTATATCCTTTGTTTTCTATCCTAAGATAGAAAATTCAAGAGAGCAGATTGATACTTTCAACTGAGATATAAAGAAATTGAGACAGAAATGAATATAAAAGACGGAAAGAAGATATACTCTCCCCTTAGATAAACCTATATTAAAAGATAAAAAGATTTTTCTCATATTCCTTTCACTATATCCCAAGTGACTTTACTGCCAACAAAGTACTTCTGAAGATAGTCACTATTGTACCAATTTGTGCACAGCAAGTTCCTACAAACAACAATGAAATAATGATCAGTAAATATTCATTGAAGAATAAATACTGGTCTTTCCAACCTACAATCCTTTGATGCAAAGGTGAGAGTGCTCACAACCATGTTACTGATGACATTGTAAATTGAACAGGTAACTTGTCTTTCAGCCATTATATAGGAAACAGTGAGGGGTTTAATAAAATATTATTCTCATTTGAGGAAATTAGAAAAATTATGACAAACTGTGCCTGGCAATGAATCCACTCACTCAGATGAGATCCATAGAACCAGATTTCTGGAGATTCACAAAAGTCTTAAGCAGTTGAAAATTATTGTGGACCTAGTTAAAGAGTGACTTGAGTTAAAACCTGAACGTACTTAGATTAAATTTCAAAACTAACTTTGGGTATCAACCTGTGTTCACACCAGAAAAGAAAACATGTAGGTGAATTGAATTTATTATTGCACTTGTTGATTTATCAATAACAGTTTCCTTTTTTAATATCACTGTTCATATTCTGTTGGCATTCAATACTATTTAAAGCATTGGAGTACCCATGCAGTTGCCTCTTATAAGCATTATATTTTCAAAAGAAAATTCTGTGCTAAATTTATATAATTTCAGAATTATTAACCAGTTTATAAGAATTGTATGGAGAAAAATAAAATGACCATATTACTCTTGACCATGGGTCTAGAGTAAGGCAATTTCAGTCAAAGAAATATTTTAAGGAAGGAGATCACAGCTACAGTAGACATAAGATTCTGCTGGGATTTTATCAACATAGTGTTTGTTTCATACTGAAATTGCAAAATGTACCAATGATGTATATTTTGCAATTTCGACATGAAACACGTTATTGGTGACTGTAGATTCTGAAATTTGACAGTCAAACTGACTGTATGTAAAAACTGGTAGGATGCCTTCCCTCTTTACCACATTTGAGTCATATATAAAGTGCTTTAAATTACACAATGAACCTGCCACCTAGTTCTTCACAACCACAATTTTGCATATATATCAGATGCATAGCTGGAAATTTTTAACTGGTTTTCTGTAGAACAGCAGATTTTGAAGTCTCTAAAATTGCTTGTCCTATTAAAATGGAAGCTGGAATGTTAATCAGAGGGGAGAAGGGATCCCATAAAGTAGCTTAAAATTGGTAACAATGCAAAAATGGTTTCAGATAATGCAAATTACTTTAATATCACTGATGAAAATAATTACATCGTGAATATCGATGTGACTAATTTTCCCCACCCATTCTAATACCTACAATCTGCATCCTATAAATTCTGCCCTCCACAAATAAAGACAAAGTTGTTCAGTACTCTGGCAAACATTTCACTTGCCTCAGTTTATATCAGTTTCCTCCCAAATTCTAATTAAAAATAATCATGAATTACTACTTACTTTGTAAATAATGTTGCCATAAATTTTATTGCTTGTTTGCAGATATTAGCTGATTAGGAAATACATGTTAACTAATGTGACTCCTAATGTATTCCTTCTGCCACTGGTCCAAAGAAAGATGAAACGTTTATCAGTATTTGTTAGCATTTAACTCTAGTTTTTGGTTGAAATGTGAGGAAGTACTTGGAGCTGATGATAAACATGCTGTATGTAAAAAGGCCCCTTTGTCCCAAGAAAAGGGTCTTTATTTTTTGAAGCAATTTGCATTAGCAACTGCCATTTCACTAGAAAGCTTTTGCATACGCTTCATCCAAGGTCTAAAAAGTGACACATGCCAACATTCATAGTCTCTCTTTATGTCAGTTCCACACTTTTATAGCCTTTTTATTTAAACCACATTTCACTGAGTTGCATTAGAGCATATTTGAATATTTCATTTCCTATTAATTATGCACTGTGACCCACGCTGTCATTATGAGAAGAGAGTGACCCATCTAATGTAACGAAGTCCACAAAGGATTATTGAGCTTTCTTGGTTATGGGAGAAAAACCCTGAACGGAACTGAATGGTACTAAAACTGTGGCCAGGTGTGGTCTATCCACTGCTGTGATGTGTAGTAAATGACAGAAATGAATTTCAGAAAACAAGCACGAACGACATTTTGCTAAACTGCCGAGCTGAGCATGAAGGCATGCTTAGTGACAGTGACCTACATGGTCATTGAAGATCTGATATAATTTATGATATATATAATATATTGGATCCATTAGTGAGCATAATGAAGTAGTGAAATGAAAGGGTATTTGTGAAATCAGTTCAAACATCCTGCTAGGATTATGATTAAATGATTAATGAAATGCTACTGCATAAGCATTTTCAAACAGTAATTCATGCAGAGGCTGATAAAATCCTCCAATCATATTTCCTTCACATGCGAACCTTATCTAGACCATTTTATATAAATCATGAAATATGCTGTCTGCTGGCAAGGTACTTATTTAGATTAGTTATAAACGTGCAGAAAAAGGGAACATCTTTGCAGTATAAAATAATCATGCATAATTATATTCATAATTCAAGCTTGTGACAGATTCCATCTTTCTTATTCTTGTTGTCCTTTGCCTTCATTCTGGCTTCATTTGATTTCTGTTATCTTGATGACATAATTAACTGTTAAAGCTCGGAAAATAAGGAGACCTTCGTGAAGAAAAAGGTTGGTTGCTTTTTAATGGCACCAAAAGCTTTATGTGCCATGCATATTCAGTCATACATTTCTGAGAGAAAATCATTTCTTGTCATTTTGGTGAATTACAAAACAGTACTTTCACAGGAAGATGAGATTTTACCTTCTTTTCACTTTAAAATGTTGATTTCATCTCATTTTTTTGTCAGTTTTTGGGGGTTTTTTTTGGAGTTCGTAATGGACATTGTCACCACTTTTGAAATTTTGAATGTCATTTGAAATATAAGTATTAAATATAATACAACTAGATACGGGTTTTAGGGGAGGGGGGTTGGAAAAAAAGTTATTTTTTCCATTTTAAGAAAACATAATCTAAAGAATTCAATGTTCCTTTCTTCTCAGACATCTCAACAATGAACATGCACTGGATGATAGAAGTACAGCACAGTGTCGAGTGCAGATGCAGGTTGTCCAACAGCTGGAACTGCAGGTAACTTTTTTTGCTGAAAGAGATGCATGGCCCAAATAACCATTTGGTTTATCATGATAAGATGTCTGGAGATAATAGGTACATAATAACAAACATCTATCTCAATTTATCTTCTTAACTATAGATTATTCTCTTCCTAATACTGTGTCCTTAATACTTCCATTTTATAGGATTGCAAGGCTTTAGCCATTTCCCAAATGATTTCTAAGTCTTGTGCATTTTTCAGCATTTCTATTAACTTCAATTTGTTTGCTGCTTCCTAAATGTAGTTCCATTGCCACCATTGGAACAGAATTACAGAAGCAAATGACGGAATACTGTATATACATGGTGTATTGTGAATTAGCAGAGCTGACTGAACACAAATTTCTGTTCTATTATACTTTTTAAGTATTGGTAGCTACTTTCTCTGAGTCATCGTCCATCCCAATGGACTGCCTGAGGAGAAGATGATTTTAACCTCTTTGGCTTCTTTTCTGACTTGTTTGGCTTTGAGTATCAGCAATTCAGCTTTTGTAGTGTCAATGAACGGGTTCTATGCACACTGTGCTCCCATTTTAGTAACAGTCATTACAGTTGCACAAATTGGACTGAAGTGGTCCTCCATCCTAATTGTGCATCACCAGATGTTTGAAGCCAGACTAGAAATGTAGCAGAGCAGGATGAAAGAAAGGGGTTACAGAGTTTAGGCTGAGCAAGACAGTAGATTACAACTTGGGAGTTTCTGAATTCAAATTCGATCCTACAATGCAGTTTTAAAAATTCACGTACAAGGATGTAGATATAGCTGGCAAGAACAAAATGTAGTGCCTAGTTGCCTTTGAGAGGTGATGATGTACATCAGAGGAACATGGAAAGAATAGACTCTTTATTCCCTTAAGATTGTATGATCCATCAGTCAGTAGGGTCATGGCTGTTTTACCTTGCTTTTGTCTTCTCTATAAATATAGAAACCTCAGATTTAAATTTAACAACAGACCTAGCATCAGTTGTCATTTGCAAAGAAAATTTCTAGCTCCTACTTTCCTCTTCTTATCTTCATACTTAATTCTTAGACGATCTCTCCTTGACTTATTTTCCCCAACCAACAAACATTGTTTCTTTGTGCCTACTCCATGACTTCCTTTTTAATTCAAATCATCCCTTAATCTAAATGCCTTTAGATTCAGCCATATTACTGAAGGTGAATTCTGTGAATGTGGTAGTAACTTGTGGGCAATCATTAGAAAGAAATGATCGTGAAAGCCAAATGGTCTAGAAATGTCAGAGCAGAATGTCAGAACCTGTCACTCCTTTTAGGTCTGTAATTACCAGCGGCCCCATAATATTCAATTGTCACTTGATGCTCTTGGGTTCATTAAGAATTTGTTTTGCAAGATTAGCTTGTAAAATCAGGAATGTACTACAGATTTAAGATTCTTGAGACTTTGCCTTTTTGTGAAATATATAAAAATCTTAAAAACTTCATAGGGGCAATATTGGAGAACAACATTCCTTTTGATTGTATTATTTGTGACCGTATAATTTTGTCAATGGCATTAATAACAATTCAGAACCCTCTTGGAATAATCAATTAATGCTTCCTGGGTAGTAATATGGTGGAGCATTTTCACTTTAAATGCATTGAGTGATCAAATTGTGTACAAAAGTGCATTAACTTTAAGGATGCATTTCCTCTCCAAGTTCCACTTAAACTCATTTCATATCAATAAAACAATATCACCAGTAACTGAGTACAATTGTACAGCATATTATAACATAATATTTTAATAGAGTAGTTTCATAATATTTCTTGCTATATGTGTGTTCTAAAGTAGTACATTAATTAATACAGCCATAAATATATTACAAAAATAAATATTTTTAATCAGTCTAGTATGTCACCTATGAATAATCCAATTTAAATATTTTAATGTCCCATTGAAAAAGGACTCTACAGATTCATTGTAAGTTATTTTGTTGTGGTCATCTTCCAGGCAAACTAAAAATATATATTCCAAAGCTTTTAAACGCCTATTAGTGTCCTTGAACCCATAAGAAGCTGCTTAATTTTAAGAGTCTCCTTGAAGGCCTGTAAATGGACCAATTAGTGGAAACCCTCAGTGCTAATTAATTCCATCTGGGGTCAGGGTCAACTTTTAGCATGATGTTTATTAAACTAGCACAATAGGGTACAGGATCTTTATTTGCACAAAGCATAATTTGTGTTTGAAATTCACAATTGTTTGTACAGGTTTGGCTGCTTTTTACCTAGTGCAAATTCTAGCCCTGAAAATGAGAATTTTTGAGTATGAAGGGAATGGCTTTTGGACAGTATGCATGCGTATCAAGTGGGAGAAAGCAAATTTTCTGATGAAGCACAGCAAGTGTCAGTAAGCACATAAATGGAATACCACAGATGTTTTTGATGGAGGACAGCTGAGTAGCATGAAAAAGAGACAAGAACAAAGGCAATTCATCTGAGAAAGGGTCTGCACCATTTCTGTCACTAGCAGGGTATTGCAAGAAGTTCAGGAGAACATAAGTGGCTGAAGAATGGAATGGAAAACCATAACTGTAATGCTGTAATTATGGTCACTGAAATAATAAATAAATTAGAACATTTAATGTAGTGAAAAGCAACTATTATTTGGAAAAAAAAATACAATTCTATATTATGTAGATAATATATGGAAAGAAATTTTACTCTAGGAAGGGACTTCCATCGGCCAGATCTTCATAAGTTAGTCCTCACTGATGCCATGTTTAATTGAAAATGGCATAAATAAGAAGGCATGATATGCAACAAATGGAGAAGCCCTATATATTAAAGTCATTGACTTCATGGTGTTTCTATGTTTTCTTTCGTTAATTAGTTAATTTTAAATTCCTGTTGTGGATTAATGACTATTAAAACAGCACACAAAATAATTGGAGTCCCAAGATGAAGCTGCAGTGGTTCATTTCTTTTGAGGGAGGGCTTAGAAAATCACTGTGGGATTGAAGCTCCTCCTTCACCTATTGCTGCTATAACATATTTTCATATCCTTGTTTCCTTCAGAATCAATTACTTCAGTATTTTTCTTATCAACGTCCCCAGCCCTGCCCCTCACATAATTGCAATTTACCCAAAAACTTTCCTGTGTACTCATGCTGTTGTTCTGCATGCTTGTTATTTTAAGCCATAAACATCCCACATTACACATTCATTTAAAACTAATTGCTCGTACAGCTGAAATTGTGGAGAGCAGCAATATTACTGTCCTCATCCATAATTGGAAGAACATGTGCATGAGTTTCTGAACAACTCAAATAGTTATGCTCTCAGAGTTAAATGAACAGGAAGTTGCAAGGTAAAAAGGGCAAAATAAGTTCTGAATGTTTTTCATAAGCAGTAATAAAACAGTTGCTTTTTATGTATGTCAGTGAAATAAAGATCTGATATGTGCTAGAGTATGCATTAATTCAAATAGTAATGACACACTTAAGAGCTGTTAAAACATTTCTATTCTGATTAGTGATGGAAACAGAATTGCTTCTGAAAACACAGATTAAAGTACTTCCCATGAAGTGTTTTGCTGCATACGTATACTTAACCTGATAGCTTTAATACTGGTCGATAAAAAGATTTGCTCCTATGTTTCCTAGTTGACTGGGATAACCTTTGTACCCTCTGCAGTACTTCATAGTTAGGCAAAGGTAAAAGTGACAAGAATTTTCATCTTTACTAGCAGCTGTTCTAAAATTTGATGCAGCATTGAACATTTATTTTATGTTTTAAACAATAAGCTTTAGACTGAGTGTATCTCATTGCTTATCAAATCTCCCACTTACACTTATGGTATTTTACTCTTATGTGGTGACAAATTCAACTGTGGCAGTGTGCAAACTGGGCAGAAGAGATCAGCTTACCAATACTAACGTCCATGAAAGGGTAATCAGGTGGCATGTATAGTGCCACCACCTGTTTAATGCACTCACCAGACTTGAATATAGAATCACCTGACAGAAGCACTATGAACAATGCCCAACAGAAGAATTGCTACAGAGTTATCTAATGTGTTTCCAACTTTTGCCATGCACATAGATTCACTTAATATAGAAATATAATGTAGTAAGCCTACAAACCTTAAGTTTTAATCAGTCTATTAATTACATTTTGGTATATTAAAAATGCATTTGATTAAAACAAAATGAATTGGTTTGATGCAGAGACTGAAAGTTTTGCTAAGGATGATTAATAAGTGTGTATGCAGTTGTTTTTGATTGTTGTGGTTTTACTTAGGAATCTAACATGTTTTATTTCTGCAGCTTGCAAAAGACAAAGAACGCTTGCAAGCTATGATGACACACCTGCATGTGAAATCAACTGAACCAAAATCAACTCCTCAGCCTGTAAGTAGTGATCTTACGGGGCAAGGTGACAATTGTGTGATTTCCTACTCCCCCCACACCCCCCACTGTTCCCAAACTGCTCCTACGTGCCATTATTCAATAAACCGCTGTATTCTGCTGGCATGATTTTCATGCGATTTTCCTCAATCCAGCTGGTTCAGAATGAGAGTCATTGAAGTCTGCCATCTGTCTGCTCACTTTAGGTAACAATCAGTTTGTAATCTGTCAAGGAACATAACCCAAGTCGTGTTGGATCTGCCGTGCTGTGCATAGACTCTGATGCCCAGGATTATTAACACTTCCAGTCCATGTCGGATAGGTTTATTTCAACTTCATTTCCATTGGCTCTCCAACACCATGATCACACAGACACACAATCATGCAGTAAACAAACCAGAAAATATGATTCATCTACTTAATTAAATATAACCAACGTTACAGCAAAAAGTGATTTTTCTTTAGGTTACTTAGTTTATTAGGAAACTTCACAAAGTAAAATATGGTTGCACAAAAGCTTAGTTCAGATTCCAAGATTAGTAATGAAGAAATATTGTGGAGAAAATGTCATTGAGATTTTCTGGATTAACATATGTGACTGTCTCTCTGTGCGTGCACTGAACCTCACACCTGCAAGTGATAATGAGATGCAGCTCCAAATGAGCTGAAGAAATCTAAATGACAAACCAAGGCAGCATGATGAAATCTAACACGACTCTGCTTATGTTCTTTGACAGACTACAAACTGATTGCCGCCAAAAGTGCACAGACAGATGGCAAGCAACATCAACTCTCACCCTGAACCAGCGGGACTGAGGAAAATCTCTGCTGTTGGCATTTGACAGAAGCTGCAAGGAGCAAAGCTTCACATGACTGTCCAGACTGATGTAAAGATTTTGTGAATGGAAAACTGCATTCATAGCATGCATCTATATAGTACTCTTAATATAGGAAAATATTTCATGGCATTAAACAAAATACATTTTTAAATTGGATGGTGAACCAAAGAGAATACCAGGTGGCGGGACCGAAAATTTGTTTTGATGTTATATTAGAGGGACAGCGGTTTTGAGAAAGGGTCTTCGACCTAAAACTGTAACAGATGCTACCTGACCTGCTGAATAGTTACATCATTTTCCAAGCAGAATGTTTGTGGAAGGAAGCCCACTATGTGAGGGGGCAGCTGGAATCAAAGTCACCATGAAGAACATTCGTAGGCCATTCTCATGCTTTTTCCAACAGTCAGTAAAATTATGGCTGATCAGTTCCCTCAGTCCCATTTTCCTGCAGTAACCCCCCCCCTCCCATCTGTTGATTCCCCTAGTGTAATCTCCACACAAGCTGGAGGTCAGGATGAAGTCTGAGTTGCTGAAGCTGTGAGTCGGCAGTTCTACAAGCTGTGCCTCTCAACTGTTCTCGAATCTATGGAATGTTTGGAGATGATGAGGGACACGTTCATTATCTCCAGAGCTACCTCCATCAAACCCTAGGATGTATGTCATCAAAGATGTTTTGGCTTTTTGTCTCTTTTCCAATACTAGTGTATAATTAATACTAATTTCCTTTGGTTCCTCATTCTCCACGGTATCTGGTAAATTGGTTTATTATCGTCACATGTACTGAGGTACACTGAAAAACTTGTCTTGCATACCGTTCATACAGATCAATTCATTACAACATGCACTGAGGTAGTGCAAGGTGAAACAGTAACAGAAGCAACACACAAAATGCTGGAGGAACTCAGTGGGTCAGGCAGCATCTATGGAGGGAAATTAATAGTCAATGTTTTGGGCCGAGACCCTTCATCAGGACTGATAACAATAACAGAATGCAGAAAACAGTAACGGAGAAAGTGCAGTGCAGGTAAACAATAAGGTGCAAGGTCATAACGAGGTAGATTGTGAGGTCAAGAGTCCATGTTATTGTACATTCGCTGTGATTTCTTCCAAACACAAAGTTTTTGTATAATTTCTCTACCATTTCCAATATATTTTTTCTCATCTCAGTTTGCAACTTCTGCCGATCTTTTCCTTTCCAGGTAGCTATAGAAGCTCGTTTACAACTCATCTCTATGTCTCTTGCTAGCCTATTCTCACATTGTATTTTTCCTTCCATCCTGACTGCCTTTGTTCTCCTTTGTTAAATTCTAAAATTCTTGCAATCCTCTGATATACTTTTTGACAACATTATAAATATTTTCCTTTGATCTAACAGTGTTTTTAACTTCTCTTGATACCCTCTGGCAGATCACTTCTCTCTTTTGCCTTGAAGGATAATCAGAAACACTGACATCTGTCGTGAAATTTGTTGTATTGTGGCAGCAGTACAGTGCAA
>JARFYF010000094.1:33345220-33362181 GCA_030265395.1 Rhina ancylostomus | reverse complement strand
TGGGTTTGTGCACTGCAATGACTAGCTCACCCCCTCTGCTGCACCAGATCACTAATCCTCATCTGAATTTGAGACCATCCAGAACTCAAGAAGCTTGATGCCATCCAGGACAATCTACTTGATTGGCATCTCTTCCACCATCTTAAACATTTACTTCCTCTCCTACCAGCACACCACTACTGCAGTATGTAGTATCTAAAAGATGCACGGTACAACCTGCTAAATTGCCTTTAGTTGGCAGTCTGCAACATCCGTCTAGTATGTGGACAAGGATAGAGGATAATGGGAACACCGCTGTCTATAAATACCCCTTCCAGTCAGGCACAGCCTGGTATTCCTTCATAGCCGCCTGGTAAAAATCCTGGAGCTTCCTACACAACAGCACTGTGGGAGACTTCTCAGCGCAGAGACTGTAGGGAAGTAGATCATCCTTCTCCTCGAGACCGATTAGTGATGGGAAATAAATGCTTTCATTGCCATCGTTGCTTACGTTCTTTGAATACGTTTTTTAAAAATTCTACTTCCAGGTTCTGCGGGCTTGACACCTGTATTGAATTACTCATCTTTCCAATCACACTTCTTGGTAATATATGTCTTTCTGCAAGGCCTTCCTGGTTCTTCACAAATCATAATCCTTTTTTTCTCCCCTTTTTCATTGTTTTCAGATTTACTTGTACTATATCAGCCAGTAACTGCTCCAGCCACAATGAATCTCCCCTTTAGTAGATGCAGACTATTGTTATCTGGTATTTTTCACTAATGTTTTGGTCAGTGAACAGCCTGGTTGGCATGGATTGATGTTCATACCATAATGACCAAGTTGCTCTTTTGCCAACATTGCAAACAAGACTTAGGTTAATCACAATTCTTGATATGTGCATTCAATTTTTGGAAATGTCAAATTTTACTGCCATTAACAAGTATTGCACTATAGAACATATCTGTATCATCTTCAAGTTGTCATTCTCATGTATGACTCTAGGCAGTGAATGTTGGTGGCCTAATCAACTCTAAGATAATAATTCAAAATAAAGTCCTCATGTACATCCAATTCCTTTGAATATCTGTAAGAAATCTATATACACCTAATATTCTAAGTCTTTTAAGAAATCATAGTCTAGATAACACATATTTGCAGCCCAATTTGCACTTGCTGATACATTGTTATCAAAGGTGAGTTATTTAAATAACAAACAAAACTGGAATATGTAAGAGTAACAAAACTGTAAGAGATTTTAAAATAGTTCCAATTCTGCTGACAAAATCTAATATATTTTTGTTAGCGCTAAAAAGTATATCTTGTTTACAGATGTCAGGAAACTGATTGTCTTGTGCAGTGGTTAAAAATTTGTAGCATATTTTAAGTAATATTATGCAAAGAATTCCCAGTGGTTGAACAAAAAGAAATTTCAAGGATACAGTATCAAAATTGACTTTCTATTTTGGAAAAAGCTAATTGTAGCATGTTTTACAGTAATCAAAGTTGCAGTTAGATTTATTGGTTGAAATAATGGAAGAATCAAACAGGTTTTGTTAAAATAGATAATGAGGACAAATTGATTTTTCTTATAAGAGAAGGGTGGATTTCTATTTTGTTTTACAAGGGCTGAAACGCTTTTGTTGTGTTCTACTTTACAAAGCAAGTAGATTCAGAAACACCACCTAACTTGCTTAAGATGCTTTCATTCTTCAATGTCTCTGCAAGCTGGTTCCTTCAAAGTTGTGCCCAGGAAGTCATTGCTACTAACAGGATAGAACAAAAAGTTAGAAAGTTAAAACAAAAGCTCAAGAGAATTCCATATATTTGAAAAGTATTTACCCTATGAGTATCACTGGCAGCAAAAGCTCTGATTTTCTTTTATGTGAAAGATTCATCCTTGCACCCCACCACCCACCTACACACCTACATTCTTGGAAGATTTGTTCTCAGATATTGCCATGACTGTCATTAAAGTCATTCTTTGCAATCAACCTATCAGGTGGTTCACTTGATCCTCACAAATTTTCAAATTCATTGTACAATAGTCATAACCTGCCTCTAGGGAAAGGATGAACATGAATGTCGGTAAGATTTAGATCTTTCAGTCACATCTACTGCTTTAATGCAGTAACTGGCCATCCCTGACCTTAATAATTAAAATTGGTGTGGAGCTGTTCCTCAGTATTATCTGTTTTAATGCATTCAGCACTATCAATTTGTTACTTGTTTCTTATTCCTTAGTCCCATTTTTGAAGTGTATTTTTGCTTGTGTTAAAATGAGACTTTTCTTATCTAAAGATTCTCAAAAATGCATGCACGTTATTTAAACGACATGGCAGATTTAGTCCATCTCCAATGTGTCAGATCTACAGCTGTGACTTTGACAAGTACCAGCTCAGTAGATTCATTCAAATCTTTAACAGAATGCTCCACCAACTGCTGACAGTCCTTCCATGGGGCACATTTTAGTGATGAACATTCATCTTCCCTACTGTGACTCGGTTCTGCATGGCAGCATGCAGCATTGTAGAAACACAGAATTGGTATGTATGAAAGTGTCTTCCATCTATTTATGAATAACCAGTGTGCATATAAATAGCATATGAAAAGCAAATATATATATGCCTTTAGTAATAACTTGTGATCCTTTCCTTGACTTTTCTTTAAACATACTGCTGTAGGGCAGAAGCTTCAAATGGTTCTGACAAGTCAGAAGCAATGTCTGTTTACTATATTCATACTATTTCATTAAGGTTGGAATGTGGGCTAACTAAAGGATTCTGACTCCATAAGGGTCCTCACTTATGGGGCAATTCAAAATGGGCAATGCTTTGATTGTTGTTGAGCAATAGATTTTAAAAAATGAACCTTTTTTCTTTAGCACTTTAAATTTGGATTTAAGTCATTGCCAAATGACTGCTATGTACCAGTCAGATTACGAAAATGAAAATTACAAAGTATTTCCATTTTGCCAAACATATTTTTCAATCTCCTACCTTCATCATAGAAACACCATATGGATTGGCATTAGATTTATAAATATATGGCAGTGTTTTTCCTTTACCAATCAGCAACTCAAATTTGACATAGTAGGTGCCAATTGTTTTTCATCTTTCTGAGTATCACTTGAATCTAGTCTATATAAATAGTACAAAGGTGTCCTGTGATTGAAGGCTGCTGAAGTGAAGTTTGACCAGATTTGCTTTCTACAGCTAGAACAAGCAGGAATCTTAAACTCAACTCTAAATGGTAATCACTAGTTAAACAGTTGCAAACATATCACATTTGATGAGGGATAATATAATAAATAAAAGGGACTTGTTTAGAATTCGATTTAAGCTGCATTGTTGGAACAGTGCTTCAAACTGTCTGAATCTGCTAATTGAGATCTATTCACCTTTTATTACCCCTTACAAATGTTTTCAGTATATTCATCACTTTTAATTGTCCTATTTAAGTACAATGGTGCATATTGTGACCTGTGAATAATTAGAATATGTTTGAGCATTTATTTTGATTCCCCTTGAATGCTGATTCCTGATGCCAGTCATTTGAAGAAAAAGTGGAAAATGCTACTGTCTTGTGCATTGTCATTTCTTACAAATTGAATGAGTGTGAATTCCAATAGGAATGCTTGTTGTGTGCTACAGCATTGAGAACAATGTTACAGTGGTATCAACAATCTAACTAAACCTTATCAATTAGCTATAGAAAAAGTGCCACATCTATGTTCTTTTCCACAAACTGTTTTTCTGAACTGATCAAAGAATTATGGATGGAACTGAATAGCTTGACAAGAGCCTGTCAATGCAAACACTGACAGCAAGCTTGAATCTTCATTATGGCCGTGGCAACACTTATAATATATACTTCCTTTCTTTTAGATACAATATTGAATGTTTTCTTCTTTGTACTTACTATAGAATGCAGTGCGCCATAATCTTAGTCTTCACAAGTGTTATGTTCGAGTAGAAAATGTTAAAGGGGCAGTGTGGACAGTGGACGAAATAGAATTCCAAAAGCGAAGGCCACAAAAGATCAGTGGGTATGTCCACCATATTTAATTGCTTAAACCTCCTAGCATAGCTAGCTCCCCTGTAGTTTAACTTACAGCTTATGGCTGCTTGCAGGTGATGGAGGGAAGGGTGTTGCTTGGTTATATTCTTGCTGTTTAGGAAAATGTGGGGCATGGAAAGCAAGTGCTTTGTCACAGGGTCCTTTCCCCTTGTTTTCCAGTCTGTGTATGCCATGGTGCCCACCCCGTGTCCTTTCCATCTGCTTGCCTAGTGTTCTGCATCATATGCTTCTGCTTGCAGGCTACACATATTAACCCCACAAATCATTTGCTTATTTCATTTTTTTTTCTCCTTTTCCTTACCCAACCCTTGTGTGTGATTTTTGTTCTCTCCCAAATCCCATTGCCCTTGTTTGTCTTTCCATCGCATCTGCTTGACTGCTGCTATAATCCCAGGGTGCCATACGCACCAATTTGTCACTGCATAAGTGCTTTATCAGAGTAGAGGATGAGTTTGGGTCCTTTTGGACTGTTGATGATGAAGAATTTAAACGTGGTCGCCATATTCAACGAGGCCGTCCTCGAAAATACTACCCTGATGAAAGCTTTGATGAACAATTTGCACAGTAAGAGCTTTTGCTTGCTACTTTTTTGCTTCTGCTTTGCATTGCATGGTTACCATCTGTCAGATTGCCCTGAGAATTAGAATGTTAAGTAAGAATGACTCTGTGTTATAACATCTGTTGAATTAAAAGTGTGACTCCTTCTACTGACCAAATTGTACTTTATTCAAAATACATTGTTGCTATAACAGAGCTCTATTTTAAATAATCTCTCAAATAATTGATTACAGAGAAGGTTCAGGTGACATCATGAAATTTTGTTTCCAATTCTTTTGGAAATATTCCCCATTATTATTTACATTGTGATCACACTTGAAGAATTTATAACTGTGCAATCTTTATATCTGAACATTGACACAGAAGGTACTTAGCCGTTGATTTTTACAGTCCTATACAAAAGTCATTCTGAACGATTACTCAAAATCATCAGATGAAGCAAGTCAAAAATGTAATATCACAAGAGCAATATACTTCACAAATACTTCAATTGGTTACAAACATCAATCACAAATATATATATACTTCAAAATTTGGAAGTTAACTTTTCAACACTAATAGAGTTTGAACTCAGAACAAAGCAGCTTCATCAATTTATCCATGTACCACTCTCTGCCCCAGCCCACATTTTGAAGAAGTTATAATAATTCAAGTACCATCTTAAAATTGGTCATGATCACATTAAAAACAAAATGGCTATAAGGCCAACACAGACACACATTACAGCTGAAGGGCTCATCAACTCCTTTCATCAAGCAGTGATTTCTCCATTGCCAAATATTCTAAATATTACAGTTTGTCTTTTCTGTCTCCCAACTTCTCGTATTAGTGCTATCCCTCAAATAGTTATGTGTGAATTCTGCACAAATTCATTGGTTGCATTGTAATATAGAACCTTTCACATGCAATAGAACTTGCAACCAAATTCATAACTCCAGCTTGGAAAACATTGTGTGATTCATGCACCAAATTATCAAATTAATGCACTTGCAGGTTATTTTCAGTGGAGGTTGACAAGAGTGATCAGCTGGAAAAACAAAAGTTTGGAATGTGCTGCATTAGACTAGGTAAATCTGAACCATAAATACTAAATTTAAAATTGCAGCAGAATGGTCAGTGAAATATCTGAAATAGTTGAAGACTCCGCTTTTTAGGGAACGATGTTGTGGGAGAGAAAAAATATCATTGGCTACCTCAGAACTAAACACCATTGCTTGATTATGCAGAATTCTGCTTTAGTCCCAAATAATTCAGCATGTAGTTGTAATATCAGAGAATCTAAAAAGAGGAAAGCAAGACCAGTATAAACAAGTGTGGGACAGGTAATAAAATCTTATTTGACAAGAATATTTGAATAAGATGATTACCTGGACTTCTTTAATACTCTAAAATCATTGTTATACAATGACTCCGTTCCAACAATGAAAACATACTCTGCCATAATACATATTTCAACAACAAAGGTGTTTTTAGTTTCCAAACAAATACCCTTATCTGGCTTGTTAAACAATTATTTCAGACTTGAATGGAGCCTTCTTATTATCACATTTTTTGATCCTTATTCATCATATTAAAACATAATGTGCTGGTTATGCCCATAGGAGATACATTTATATATGATCATAGGAGATACATTTATATATATACTGTACCCTTACTTTACCTTCAGGCTGAAGTCACAAAGTTCAGCTTTTGAGCAATGATGATACATAGCCTAAATATAAATTCTCAGCCTGAACTGCCACTGCCACTGCCCCCCAACAATCTGCCATGCTAATCTTTATTATCCCTTTCCTTGCATTTATCAAAATATTTAAATTGAATTTATTCCCTGCCAGTCATCATCTCTTGCAATGGCTCACCTGTTTAATAACTGTTTCTTGCAGTATTCTTTCTCATTTTCAGTATATCCTTTCTCATTTTCAATATAACTGTTCTCATTTCACTTTTATGTCTGGTTAATATAATACCCTCCTTAATCTTATTAATTTACTTGCCAAAGAGGCTGGGATAATAAGAGGGCTCCATCTTGTATCCTTTAATCATAATAAAAAAAAGGCATCCTGCATCTTTAAACTTAAGCCATAATAATTTATAACCCATCATCTCCAAACTTCTTGAACAGTTGCAAGATCTGTACAATGTTTTGAAAATTCTCAGTAGGACCTCCTAATAAAATTGCATACCTCAGTTTCTTTTACTTTGAATTGTATGCATTTGAGTATAATGCTGCTTCACTGTATAGTAATTAAATAGGATTTTGTTCTGTGCCTATATCAAAAGATATATAGAGATAAATCAATTTGCAGAATATTGTCCAAATAAATTAATATACTTTCTAGTTCTCTTAAAAAAAACTTTAAAACTGTATTTTTTTAATCGTGCAGTTAAAGGACCCCAAAAAGTTTAAATATAACAGTGTTCAAATAGATCAGATTTTAAAAAATCAGAGTCAGTTACAGGTGTTCCTTAATTGAATCCAATTTAAAAGTGATTTTTTTTGCTGTTAGTAAAATGGAGCTGAATACACTAACTTCTGCTGTATGTCAATTATTTACTCATTGTGAATTGTGAATATTATCTTCTTTTTTCTTATACAGCAATCCCTCTATTATAAAAAATATACAGACCAGCCTTGCATATGGATCACCACTTAATGCTGCTTTACAGGTAAGATCAACAAATGGATTCAGTCTGCAAAGTCCACAACACCCAGATCCCTTGCTCACTGCACAATGACTCGTTCACTAATTAGATATTAAAATTTAATTTCTTTAAAACTTTTTAAGTGCATAAAGCATTAACGCCCCAGGGCAAATGCATTGTAAGTCACTGGAGCATTAGCTGGTTGTTTCGCATTTGGAATACTGTGGCAAAAATTAAAAGTTCACTTATTAATATTTATCAGCGGTATCATAATTTCAACTATCTTATTTCAAAAATTCGCCTGAGGCAAAGGAACCGTAAGTGTAATTACTCCAGCACAACTATTAATGACTGAATGATGGGATAGGCTGTCACATGATCCCCTATTGTTAGTGGCTGTGCAGGAAACATGAAGACAGTGTGCATTCTGCTCAGTCTCTGTTTTCATTATCATATTTCCTGTTTTCTGAAATCATTTCAATTCAGTGGGGATTACTTTTGTATATAGATGTATAAGTTCCTTTTCACCTGTTTCGTTTTATTCAAACACTTTCAGGTGGAGTATTTACTTATTCACATCCAATAGGCTGTGATTATTCATGGCATGAATACAAATAGACCCCATGCCATGAGGGATAGCAGGTCAAGCCCTGTCAGATTTCCCTTTACATAAACTCTTTGCCATGTTTAAAAACTGATAAAACTTATCCAACTTGGGCTTACTTGATAACAAGCAAGAATCTATTTCATGTGGACTATTCTTTTTGTTTGTTGTATTTTTTGAGATTTTAGCAAGTTGATAGGCTTTCAAATGAAACCATACCTTTTCTAGCTAAAGGCAATGTTAAGACTGCAACTTATCCAATTGTTTCAAGGGCATGAGTGAGTTGGTGTGGAGTGCTAGTCATGCCCCAAGTGGATCTGGCCTGCAGGATGTCTCTTGTTATGGAGTGGTAATGCAGAATTGTCGTTGATGCTAGAATCTGCCATGTAGCACTGCAGGGGCTTTCCCACTGCTAGTTGTGCAAATGCAGCCTACATACTATCACCACCAAAACTGCTTGTGTTTGTGCATTCATCTGAACATCTAGTTTGCCAAGGTATGAATAACTGCCATCATCAGTAAAATACATTCACAAAGGCTGGTGACAATGGATACAGTGACCTGGAAATTCACTTACACATAAAAATGAGCTGAAATTCCATTGTACAGGTACCCGTGCCAATTTGAATCATTGCTATTAATGTGTGATTTTCACAAACATGGTCTGTGCATGAAGTGCCAGTCATAATGTTTTGTCCACATTAGTGCATGTTAATAGTGAATATCCATGAGTTAGTTAACCTGCATTAATCAGTCCTATGCCTGCATCACTTAACAAGTAGGCTGTCAGTGGCTCCATGGAGTAGGAATTTGCTTTCCCTTTATAGAAAGACAGTATTTGTGCTTCCACCAAAGAGACCTTGACAGTGCCCTTGCAGGTGCTTATCAGCCAGTTAGCTCAGAATGTCACTACTCATGGCAAAGCAGTCTAGCCCAAGACTTGGCTCTCTTGATTCAAAGATACCTGCAGTCTGTAATTTACTTCTCTACAAGGGAAAAATCTTGCATCAGGTTGGGGCACCAAGGGTAAGCTCAAGGGTGATTTTTCAATGATTGAATGGTTTTGGTCTTGATTGGATGCAAACAGATGTTTAGTTTGTTATTTTGCTTGGTCCTGGCTTTTACAGTTGTGTAGAAGGGGACAGTGATGGACAGTAACAGAGGGATGTAGGATATGAACTATTTTGTTTGTTCTCTCATGTTGTAAGAGCATCATAAGATCAGAAACAAGCTTTTTGCTGACCATTGTTCAATGTATAGTTCCATTGGCAAAGTCCTCAGCAAATGAAGAAGACCACACCAGCATGCAATAAGCATTCAACCATGGGCTGATAAATGGCAAGTAACCACTGACCAATGACATCCATTGGCATTGCCATCAACAGCCTAGACTATAACGGAATATATTGCATATCTTAAGGCAAGTGATTCACCTGCAATGCCAGAGTTTTTCCACCATCAACATGGTACAAGTCAGGAGAATCATGGAATACTGTCTACTTGCCTGGATGAGTGCAGCTCTGACAACAATTTAGGCAACATTGCACCATCTAGGCAGAGCAGATTGATATTCCATCCGCCATCCTAAAGATTAATTTTCTCTATCACAGTTTATACCATTTACAAAATCCACTGTAGTTACTAGCCCAGACCACTCCAACAACACCTCCAAAATCCTTTGTCTCTTCCACATAAAATCAGACAAGAGTAGGAGGCACATAGGAATTTGTATACCATCCTGATTTGGAAATGTGCTGTCATTCCATCATCATCACTAAACCTAAATCCAGAACTGCCTCTCTGACAGCACTAGAGGAGTACCTTCACCAGAAGGACTGTCATGGTTTAAGGAGACAGCTCACCACTACATTTTGGAAGCCATTTATCACCTTGCCAGTGATATCCAGATCCCAAAAAATGAAACGAATATAATCCTTATGGGTAGTGTGCATCACTGAGAGGTTAGCCTTTGTCGCTCAAACCTACATCCTATTCAGGATGGTGAGATACAACCTACCTCATCGTTTGCAATGTGGCAATACTGACTTTACTGTTGTGCAGGCAGCTCCAACATGATGAATATTGGAGCTGCAGCCAGGAAACAGACATAATTCCAAGTGTTTTGATGACTTAGAGTCCCTTGCAGATGCATTATACCCAAATGGAAACTGTCTGGGTAGTTCAGTCTTTCTGATGGGAAACTTTCATGAGTTGATGATACCTAGTTCAAAAGAGCAAAGGGCAACCTTTGTAGATATTGTAGTAATATTAGATTGCAGAGAAAGATCAGGGTGATTCATGAGGATGACAATGCAGTTGGTGGTTTATGCTGAACGAGATAGACCATTCTTTAGTGTCTGTGGAGCTAAGAGATCCTTTTCCACCACCTTGACCTGAACCTCCCTTGTGGTGGAATACTTCACAAAGTCCCTTGTGGCAACACATTTAGCTTCCCATACACTTTTACAGCTGCTGTGATTAAACCTTTGATTCAGGTATTCATTATTCCTGATTGTTATTCCTTAAATCCCTAATTCAAGTGTTACTATTGGAGGAGTAGGTCATAGTAACACTGTTGCCAAGGGAAGATGATCAGACTTCCACATGAAGCAATGGTCATTGCAATGCATGTGCTATGGTGGGCTAACCATTTGCAACAGATTTCAAAATCAAATAGTGGCAAGATCTTATGCCTTGTGGTCATGGACTGCTTCTCTGCATATGCCCTGAGGTAATGAAGTAGCCTGCTATACTGTGGCCTGATAGAACATCCGAAGAAGGCCTCTACTTATTGCCCTCTGCCCCCTTTCTCCTTTCCCTCCTCTTCCTGTGTTCTGCAGCAGACAGGACTTATCCAGTCAAGGATAAAGCATGAGACCTTCTGGACAATACTGCAAAGCCCCCATCTTAATAGTCAAGGCAATAAAATCTCATCTTGAGGACCCATTGGCATTCACCTCTAAGATCTGTAAGCCCTTAGATGTAATTATAATTGAATTTTTCAGTGAAATTTGGAATACTAACTGAAATGAAGAGTTCAGAATAGTAATAATGTTTGCTTCCAAGAGTTATTCAACATTGTGCATAAAATATGCATAGCTTAGACTGTGAGGACTTTTGGTAGTTGGGGCACATTTCAAAGAGTGATAGAGTTTGTAGTTCATAAAAAGTTTGAGGTTTACATGTGAAGTCTTGAGCTCCACATGCGTGCTGGCTATTGCAACCAAAATGATAATGAAACATAGTAGTTAGGTTACTAGCATTCAGAGATATGGGTTACTAATCCAGAAACTTAGATTCAACTCTCACCATAATAATTGGTGAATTTGAATTCAAGTAGTTAAATAAATGTGGAATATAAACATAGCATCCATAAGAGTGACAATGAATGTACCAGATAATTGTCAAAAATACATCTGGGCATTGTTAGGCAGTTTGCATTACTTGTGACACTAAATCCTCTAATATGATTGACTCTGAAGTGGCCACGTAAGGCATTTGGTTCAAGGAGAGACTAATGTAGGCCTCTATCCCATGAACAAATTTTTCTTTTTAAAAAAGTTGACACCTGCTGCTCTCCATTCGATGAAATAATCTTTTCTTATCTTGAGTAGAAAGCATCCATTTGACATCCCAAATAAAATTGGGATGCAAACTAGGAATGGCGTCAACACCTAGAATGGACCAGAGCTAAGATGTTTTAAGTAGCCATGTTCCTCCTCTCAGGCAGAGTGATCCAGCCATGGATGGGTACTGGAAATCTGGCTGCACAAAGTGACTGACAGGTTTATATCAACTCTGCCTTGCAATATATTAATTTGTGGATTTATTGTGTCTCAGATGATCAGAAATGGGAATGCACTTGGAATGCAGCTCTTTGGGATCGGTCATCCTCTGTCTCTTTCAGCCTCCTCTGAGAGGAAGCCATTTCTCCTGTTCTGTTTACTCTTGGTCACGCTGAAGGCCCCGCGGGGCCTCTACAGAACAGCAAGAAAAGTGAATCTCTATCTTTGCTCTCATCCAAACTCACTGTGAAACTTACCATTCCATTCTTTATCCCCTGGCAATTTAATGAACTCAATACGTCTGCAACAATTAATCCATAATACCTTAAAGTATCACAGTTAGCGGGTTCATCCCTGCTGTACAGGCATGCTTTCATGTGTGTGGCCACAATGATATGCCAATGTGCTTTTAAGTGAAACCATTTCACAAGGGAGGCATCATTTGGTCATTATATGTGGATTGATGTCAGCCCTGTCTGTAAGCACAGGATCGACAGTCACATTATGCGCAATGCATACCTTAAACTTACCGATGCTTTTAGATGGTCATTTAGATGCTGCAATTCAGTCCTGTAGTATATATAATGTATAAACTTCATTCCAAGGTATTCTCAGCCAATGTCTTTAATTTGATCAAACATTTTTGACCACCAGCATTGGGGAAAAAAAAGGGCAGAGCTTGTTTATAGGCACCTTGAAGGACAACAGTAAAAAATATTTGTTGTCAGCTTGTCATTTCAAGGGGTACATTAAACAGGATGAAAACTTGTTTTATTTTGCAGAGGGTACTAAAAATTGCAAGTGAACTTGTTGCATTCTTCATACTGGCCTTCTATTTGAGGGAAATAGCAGCTTCTGCAGACATTTCCCAGCCTAAATACCAGTGTTTAGGGTAGGTGCATGAATGTGATGGTCCCAGACACGCTGGCCACTCTTCATCAGCCTCTTCTTCACTGTGTTTAGTGCCAGAGTGCGGTGTTGAGTCAGTTCAGTAGTGTAAGCCTGAAGAGACTGCATGGTTAGACCAAGTGAAGGAACAGCATTAATGGAGACAAATGGGTGTACAAAGCAAAAGTTAATTATAGATAATTTAAAATTCTTTTAATTAACTGAGTTTAGGTAATTATTCTCATGTGTTTATAAGTGGTTTATTTTTTTATCTTTTTAAATTTATTATACTTTAAATTATGTGTTTTCTAATTGCTTTCAAATGTGGGAAATGTTCAGAAACATTCAAGTCTTTCGATTAGTTTGTCAGCTGGTTAAACCAGGGAGCCTGGCTTAAGCCAGATATGAAACTTTCTCTCAGTTGTTTCTCAGGTGTGGTTTGCTTTACCACTCCATCCCCACCAAGCCTTGACTCATGTACATACTATTATGTTCCTGTACAAAGGGTATATATGCATCATTTAATTTACCCTCTGTACATACAAAGGAAAATATAAACCAGTTTCAGCCCATTCCAATATAATTATTTGAGGATAGGTAGCTTTAGAAGAACCTAAGCAAAGGGCAAGTGATAACTAACATGAAAATAGGATGTCATAATTACATTACTCCTTCATTACTTTGTACTAACATCATCTTAGGGGAATGAGCAGTTGATAATATAATCCCCTAAATTCATTTTGGCTTTACTAGTTAGTTCTGGATTCTATAATTGCTATAATAGTGTAGGCTCGCAGTTGGACATCAATTGATCTGTGAGCAGTGAGCAAGGCGACACATTTGTTTTGCAGGAATGGGAAATTATCAATCCGAGTCCCATACAGGTGTGAGCAGTGGGTGTTGCATTTCAGAGTCGAGGAGCCAATAGGAAAGCACTAGAAAGTTCGGTGAACTTTTTGCCTGGAATATCTGTGGCTGTTCAGATGAAGTGTGAGAAAATTTATTTCTCTTAGGCAGAGTTGAATTTAGAATGTGTGATTTGGTCCACCAGGCTTGGTTTTTGAAAGGCTAAAGATTGTAAGAGAAGTGAAAATTTCAGTTACTAATTTCAAGGTCCTGTAATGAAGTATGTTGCGGTTACTCGGAGGACATTCATGCACAAAGGGTATATATGTGTAATTTAACTTGCCCTCTGAACAAAAAAAGGAAGATGTAAATCAGTTTCTATGCTGTATTCCAGAGAAGCCTATTCCAATATAATTAGCTGAGGATAGGTGGTTTTAGAAGAATCTAAGCAAAGGGCAAGTGATATGAAAATATCACTCCAGTAATGTCCTAAAGTGTATGTAACATGCATAGAAATAAAATGCATTAGGTTTAGTTTTGGGTATGTGGTTACACCACTTAACCTTCTCATAGGCCTAATTTCATTATAGTGATAACCCACAGACTATTATTAACGTCTCCTGCGGTATTTAAGGCAAAAACACATCAGTAAAATTAAGTTAGGATATCATGCCAAATGAAAGCTGTGTTGCACAAGTGAAATTGCTTCATTATTTCTGCAATGCTGGCATGCAATTATGGCTGTATAGTAAATAACGTGATGAATCTGCAAAAATTTGAAAACAAATAACTGGCAGATTACTCAAAAATCTGTGTGCACTGGAACTTCTGTTATCAGATTTTGCAGACATTAATACCATGCAAGTCTCTCAAAAATCAGTTCTCCCGATATGAATCAAAGTAAAGATTTATCCCTCAATTTTCCACCTTTGAGCGAGATCATGCTAAACCTGCCCTGCCATTTGGATTCACTGCATATGGTTCCTGCCCATCCACACAAGCCTGAGCCAGGAAGGGAGAGCCAACCTCACTGACCACCTGCACTCTGCCCTAATATGGCAAGTCATCAAGGCCCTGCTCTTGGAACTCCCAGACTTCGACAGGAGCCTTGCCTCCTATCAAAACCTATGGAGCTTTATTGAAAACTTTTTGTCCTTGATGTTTAGAAACATATAAGAAATGGTATAAATCATTAAAAATATTTATAAAATGCAACAAGTATAAATAATTGAAAACACTAAAACATTTACCAGAACATCCTGAACAAAGTGATGATCCTTCTGCAATGGAGTGAAAGAAAATGACACATCTTACAATATACAATAATAAGGGATAAATTGGTAGTGATGGACATCATTGTAGATAACATTGTCATTTACAACAACTCCATGAGGACAGTAGGATGAATAACTATGAACCATGAGAGCACAGAACAGATTATGATACACAACAGCAGGTCCATTCAATCCAATCAAGACATAGTTACACTGTTCTTGTCATTTGCTGTGTTGAACTAGGTATGCAACAATAGGTCTGCTTTGAACAATTAACTTTACTTTCCACACTATTAGAGAACAAGTAACACCAAAACATAAATAATACTTTTGTTTTATATTTAATATATTCAATGCTGTATGTTGGGCATTTTGTCATGTTTGTTTTGATGTGCCCTACTGCCATTTGCATCTCTGGTTGAAGGAATGGTGTTACCATATGGTTGCATGGTAAATTGGCAACTTTGAGGGATGTCTAAGGCTTCTACCTGTATTTTTGACTAGCTCTGATGCACGTTAGAACTCCCTTTACTGTAATGATTGTGAGCCTTTATTTTAAATGGTGGCACCCACTGTCTATTGTGAATCTGAATGATAACACGGAACTGCTGGAAACATCTTCACGTAGAAGAATAGACATTGCAAGCTCTGATTCTCTCATTCACAATGATCTGTAATCACCATTTGAGGTGAAGTGGGTTGTGACTGTTTCTCAAATTTTGGATTTTGTAGCAGGTGGAGTGTTGACAAGGGATGTCCTGTATTTTTGGTCCACTTAGATGAGGTTAGGGTTTCAGATGGTCTTTGCTCAGCAGAAGACTGCTGGGCAAAAACAATGTATTGGTACTGATGTTAAGGAAGAAAACATGGACTGGTTGTGTACATTTATTAGAAGTCACCCAATTAGGAACAACAGAATTAATTTGACATTTATCTCAGCACGTACCCTTTTCCACTAGTAGTCAATTTTTTGAATATCCTAAAATAACTGAGCTATGCAAAATGATTTTCTGATTGCATCCTTCTAGTTGACATGCCTTTGATGTTATACATTAGATAAGCCTCTGAAACCTTAAAAGAGATGCAAAAAATATTCTAGGTTGACCCAAAGGGATCAGCAGAATGTTCCAATCAGTATTGCTTTGTTGATAATGTTCTATGCCTTATCCTAGAGTCATAGAATGGTGTGGATGTATTTGAGTCATTGTATCAATGCTGTTTTTTTATTGAAGGAGTTTTCAACTATTCCCACCTTGGGAGTTTGGTTCGAGCTGGGACTTTTTGCCCTGAGTGTAGGATGTTGAGGGGTGACCTTATAAGAGGTATATAAAATCATGAGGGTTGTGGATAGAATAGAATGGTCACAGTCTTTTTCTAAGGATAGGAATGTCTAAAACTAGAGGGCATAGATTTAAGGTAGTGGGCAAGATTTAAAAGGGATCTGAGGGGAAACTTTTTCCACACAGAGGTGTTGGTTGTATGGAACAAGCTGCCAGAGGAAGCTGGAGAGGTGAGTACAATTACAATATTTAACAGACATTTGGACAGGTATATGGATAGAATAGAGGGATATTAGCTGAACATAGACAAATGCAACTAGCACAGCTAGACATCTTGAATAGCATGGATGAGTTGGGCTGAAGGACCTGTTTATGTGCTGTATAATGCTATGACTCCTTTGCTCCTTCCCCCAGCCTTGAAGTTTTCTTCTTTATCTAGTTCCCTTTTCAGAAGCCCCCTAGAACCAACAAAGGATATTTTCATTTCACTTAGGTGGTGTCTTCAATTGCTAAGGGTCTCAAAACGTTGATAATCAACCAAGACAGGTGGTTAGAGACTTAGTAGTTGGTGACTTTACCAAAGCGAAGAACATCAGGTCATACATTCCAAATCATAATTACTGAACGTATGATTTGTTCTTCTGCTTTTATTACTTATTTTAAATCTGTCACATTTTACTCCTTATTTTAATCTTTCAAGATTTTAAACTTCCCTATGAAATATCCTCTTAAAACTTCTCTGCCCCTCCCCGCTACAAGTTATGTATACTAACCTGTTCTTCTCAACTTGTTGGAGAGAGCAAATAGGATATTTATGGGTGATTTGTTCCATTTGCCAATATTAGTGGAAAAATGTCCACTAATAGTTAAAAGAAAATGACAATTTTTTAACATTAGCAAACCAAAGCAAATATATCTCTATGAAAACATCTCTTGCATCAATATAATTATCATTCCATATGTCACATTTGCTTAAACAGAATCTCTCTCTCTCTGTCTCTCTCTCTCTCTCTCTCTCTCTCT
>JARFYF010000094.1:33286494-33297146 GCA_030265395.1 Rhina ancylostomus | reverse complement strand
CTGGACCGTCTCCAGGGCCAACACATCTTTCCTTAGATACAGGGCCCAAAATTGCTCACAATATTCCAAATGCAGTCAAACCAATGCCTTATAAAGCCTCAGCAGTACATCCTGGCTTTTATATTCTAGTCCTCCCGAAATGAATGCTAACATTTCATTTGCCTTCTTTACTATTGACTCTACCTGCAAGTTAACCTTCAGAACTCGAACTCCCAAATCCCTTTGCACCTCTGAATTTTTAATTTTCTCCCCATTTAGAAAATAGTTTACACCTTTATTCTTCCTACCAAAGTGCATAATTCCACACTTCCCTACACTGTATTCCATCTGCCATTTCTTTGCCCACTCTCCCAACCTGTCCAAGTCCATCTGATGTGATAAATAGAGCAATTGTTAAAGAGAGAGTCAGAGAGAACCAGATGGTTAGAGGAGCCACATGCACATCATTCAGGTAAAAAAAATCAATGTGTTAGGCTTTTGAGTAAAGATTTTGTTTATAAACTGCAGTCATTATAAATCAGAGCAATCTAAAATGAATCTCCTGCACTGAAAGAGCTAGCATAGAATCAAAATGTTCAGTGATAAAAAGGGAAATGGATATTTTGGCAAAACGTCTGACAATTAACACACTGAATTTATACCAGCCATTATTATAATATGGGCTCTTAATTTTGAGAAAGGCAGGCCTGACCCAAGAGACACTCATTAAGACTGGATTCAAACTACACAAGATAATCAGTTGAAGATGGCTGTTGTCATGGTCATTTTCAAAAATGTACCTCTGGGGGCAGCAGATAAATGGCACAACATGGAGACAATGAGCTTCTTGTCATTAGTTTAAATCCTGTTAACTGTCAGCAAATAGTTACAATGATTGAAGTACTATCCTGCAAGCAGTAAAGGCCAAGTCCTTATAATTTTAACACTCTTACCTTTGGGTTGTCAATGTACTTCTACATTTTTAATTACTCAGCTATTTTGGTGGCTGTTTCGCAGCTACTCAGAACAAAAGAGGAATGAGCTAAACTTAAAGTGCTTCAAATCCCAGGATTTTTCTTTTGTCCTGGAAATTGGAGACACAGTATATTTTCTTTCAGCACCAGTTGAGAAATTCAGCTGGCACTTCCTATTGTGAGCCATGCAACCCTGACGTCGGCAAAGGAGATGATGACATTGCTCCAAGTTCAGTGCTGCTTTTGCCATGGTCTCAGGTGGAGGATGACTGGAGGGCACAGTTCTGATTAGGTAAATGTGCAAGGCCCTGTAACTTATGATTGATGGTCAAATTCTGTTGCAGTGAGACAAAAGCCAACATGGTGGCTGTTCCGTTGCTATGACAATTCACCACTGAGAGTGCATTGGAACTTCCAGATGCTAATTTCGTTTCAGTGCAACTGAAAGAGGACTCACCTGTTATCACAAAAATGGATAATGGCCAAGATGAAGATAATTTTCAAAAGCTCTTAATGCATAGAAAATGCCCAGCAGACCCTAAAGATAAATTTCCCTCTCTCCAGTCTCCCTGTGGACTGGTGTTAAAACATCTATCTATCTATTGTACAAGGTGCAGAAGGGATGTTCTCACGAGTTCAAATGAAACTCTTGTGTGATTCCTTCTTTTGTGTTAATGGCAAAGTACAGGCAAGCATGAATTGGGAAATCTGAGCATTTGGGGAACTGAAGAGTTCTATGCATCAAGAACATACTAAGCTACAACAGCAACCTTTGTCTAAGAATAATCAATGAACAATTCCAAATGCTCTGATCCCTCATTAACAGTGAAAGAAATTAGAACTTGCACTGATTTTTTGACCACTTTATGGCATTGTCTTAAGTCTGATAAGTTGAGAAAAGCAGCAGAAGAGCAATATTTATTCTTAAAATAGGACTGAGAGAAATCATAAAGCTGCAAGAGCTGATCACAGTTCATTGGCAGTCTGAGTGACTTTAACATAAACAGGACTCCAGCACTTTGAATTAGTCAGTATTCTGTAAATTTACACACAATGACAACTATTTAAGATTAATGTTGATTGTGCTGTTGCTGCAAACAGACATTTGACAGATTATCAGCAGAAATTCCTGCAAAATATGAATTGGTTAAATTATGGGTGAAGATATTTTCCTCTGAAAGGAACCCAGTTATTGAAATACAAACACTGTTGATATTCCCCCCCCAGAAATGTCAATATAGTGTTAAAATTCTGTTGAAGATCCAAATGCAGCCAAAATGCTGGAGGAGAAAAACACAAGAGGAGAGTACCAGCAGCAGAAATGTTACATTATGTTTATAATCACAAAGGATATGGTAATACAACACCAAATGGTAACCACTTTACTAATGCAATACCCGATGCCTCACTTTCTGTCCAACACTTCAATGGGAACAGGACATTGAAAAAGGAGAATAGGCAAGGAGAGGAACTGTAACACTGAATCAAAGATATAGGCCAAATGCATGTATAATACATCTACAAAATGTAGATTATGCAAATATGAACCTCCAGGCTCACACTTTTCGTACGCTGTCAACCCTGGCCACTTAAACTCTCGCTTTTGTCTAAACAGGAACATTTGCAACATTTTGCCACCTCCTATTGATTGTCTCTTGAGCAAATTATTACATTCAAAATTTTTGTTTTGATTTACAAATCTTTTTACGCCTTACCTCTTCCTTATCTTTTCAAACTCTTCAACCTATGGTTAACATCAACTTAGGTCACATACTCTCCCAATCTTGTGGAGCTTGGCGTTGATGGGGAGATGGAAATTTGTCTTTAGTCCTAAGTGATAAATGGATGGAAGAACATGGATTACTGGTTGTACTCTCTGCTGAGACTCACCCACAAACATTTAGTACAGGAGAAATTTCTACCGCTTAAAAATAACGACAGGGAATATTATTCTAATGAGCCAAAGGTCAGAATGTTAATTTGGGGGCAGTCATATCATGACTACACTCGGACTATTTGTTCAGGCAGAGCATCCTGAAATCCTCTATCATGCCCAAAGAAAAACATCCAGTGCATTCCTAGTTCAAGTTTGCCACCTGTATCTTGTCTTCTACCCAGAATCCTTGCCTTTGACAATCTGCAATACTTCCCAATTCCCAAATTCATTCATAGGTTTACTCGATACATAGTGAACTTGATGGTGAAAACAAAACCTAAAAGCTAGATTGATACCTCATGCTTCTTTTCATCCATGCTATGTGCTCTGTCAATCATGCCCACTTCCTTGAAATAGAGAGAAAGTAAAACATGGAATGATTTACCATGCAGGCTCATTCATGGTTTTGCGCTTTCATAACCATTATCTTACTCCCTTCAAGGTATCTGTTCCTCCAGCTTTGTCCTCTTATAAACCCCCAGTCATAATTACATCATTATTGTATCCAAACTTCAGTTCTTCAATTTTCTCTTGAAATCCCTCCACCACCTCTTCCTCCCTCAAGAAATGCCTTAAAAAATCAATCCTTTAATAAGCATTTGTCCATCAGTGCTAATTTCAGAATATGTGCTCCTGTGAAGTACTTTGGGATATTTTACCTTTTGAAAAGTGCTTTACATGGCATTATTGTTGTTGAAAGAAAGTTGCTAGCTCAAAATTCAACATGTTTTCAAAGGGAGTGACTATCTTAGTTTCTTGCATCCTGTGCACAGACACCTGTCCTTTTGTTTGTATTCTGGCACTGCAAACACTGCCAATAACAATTATGCACCACCCCTGTCAAGGGAATAGATGGCAGGAAGTGGAAGCCAAGGTTCTGCATACATACGATTACATGCTTCTGCTCATTTCCTGCTCCAAGTCAACCCTCCCTGCCCCTTTTGAACTCATCAACTGACTTAACTTACTTTTAGTTTGCAAGATTAGCTGCAGCTAGTCTGAATCACCAGGAGATGGAAAATCTTTGCTTTTGGATAAAGACATTAGGAAGAAATGGAACATGCACCAATTGACTATAATTCAGATTACATTGCAACAACCCTAACCTTTAGCTCAGCTTGTTACCTTCTCATCATTTTGAAAAAGCGGTTGAATAATAGCTTGTTGGAGAGAGAAGATGAGTTTGGTAGGGCAGGAGTAGGCAGGTTGAATACCAGCTTATTTTCTTTTTATTGATGACACCAAGGAGTAAATATTCTATGCATTTGCAGACATTTTCCCACTATTTTAATGAAGGTGTTAATCTATATAAAGAGTTTGCTATTTATTAAAACAGTAAACAACCTAATATTATAAGAATACATTTAATCTCATGTTTATTAAAACAGCAAGAAAACACTTTTATGCATGGATCACCATTTCTGCATATGCTTTCCAATAGGCTTCTCCCATGCAAATTAGCACCTAAATAACATGCACCAAATAAATAACCAAAATATTTTAATGTTGTTTTAATTGATGACAAATAAACAAAGACCATTCTGATCATTTCCTCAGTTAACGTGGGGATTTTACGTTGACTGAGTATCAGACCACTATCCAAGTCACATTGTGCATGGTCAGTCGTCTCCCAGAGTTTAACAAATGCCTCTTTTTGTAAGCATTTTAGTCTTGCTTAAATATCCACAGTTACACACACACACACATTTTCGATAGTGCTCATTTCAAGTCCATTGGCCACAAATGCTGACTTTTAGTGTCTTTTTGGCAGTTTTATTGTCTCAGTGAAAGGGCCTTTAACAACAGCTTTGGGTGAAACTGCCAGCAGTGAAAGAATTGTGCCATTAGCTTCATGTCAAGAGTGAGAATCTGACCTATGGCATTAAAGTATTTATATTGTACAACAGGGTGATCTCTTCAGTATAACAGAATTTACATTTGTGACCTGCCTGACATAATTGTGTGCATGTGTTGAACAGTGAAGGAGACAGCAGAGGTTCAGGATACAGCTTCACTGTGGATCATTGTGCAAATAGTATACTTTTTTCAGCCAGTATTTGCAGTTACTCAGTGTGGAGGGTAACAGTAGCACAATGCTACCATTCGTGATGATCCTTGATACTTAGGCAAAAAACTCATATTTGCTTCCTATCTTTTGGCAAAGGAAGAGTCAATTAAAATGGCTCCAGTTTTTAAAATTCATTGGAAGTTACCTCAACTTGTCCCTGTTGCACAAGACCCATTTGGTGAATGCATAAGTAAAACCCTCTCCAATAACTTGAAAGCTGTGCAGTGGAGTAATAGGTGATAATTGGTAGTTTTCCATGTTTAGGAAAAGCAATGAAAAGCACCTCACATCAGTTTTGTTTTCCCCCTTTCAAATGGGACAATGGCCATCATATGATGCTTACTAACGTGTTATTGAACATGCTGGGAAGGCAGAGATGAGATAATTGAAACAGATGGAATGTCATGTAGAGTTTAAGTAATAGCATAAATTAATTGTGCTGTATATTAATAATGTAAAATTATTAATGTGGTCAAAAAACTAACCCAGTGTGATGAGTAATTGTAATTTGTCAATCGACCTCAACAGGGCATTTCTGATCTCCTCTGTGCAGCTAATCAGTAAGTTAACTCTCTAAACCATGCACAAACACAATTAAGTTCAGCAATCCTCACCACTGCAATATCTATTTAACTGGAACTTGACACTGACAAGTATGAAGTCTTGCATTTTGGTAAGTTAACCCAGGGCAGGACTTGCTCAATAAATGGCAAGGCACTGAAGAATGTTGTAGAACAGAGAGACCTAGGGGTACAAGTATAGAGTTCCCTGAAAGTGTAGACACAGCTAGATGGGATGGTGAAGGCGGCATTTGAAATGCTTGCTTTCATCAGCCAGGGTACTGAGTACAAGAGTTGGGACATTGTGTAATAACTGTACAAAACATTGGTGAGACCATACTTGGAGTTATTGTGTGCAGTTCTGGCCTAGCTATAGGAAGGATGTCATTAATCTGGAAAGGGTGCAGAAAAGAGACACAAGAATGTTACCAGGACAGGAAGGCTTGAGTTATAAGGAGAGACTGAACAGGCTGGGGCTTTTTTCCCTAGAGCATAGGAGGCTGAAGGGTGACCTTAGAGTGGTATATACAATCATGAGGGGCATAGATAAGGTGAATGGTCAGTTTTTTTCTCTCCAGGTAGGAGAGTCTAAAACTAGGGGACCATCCAGATGAAGGGTCTCAACCTGAAATGTCAACTGTTCATTTCCTTCCACAAATGCTGCCTGATCTTTCATATAGATCCAGAATAACTAGGCTTGGAACACTTCTCCATTGAAGCATGTTCTCAATCAGCATTTCTGTAGGCATGACTCATGTTAGTGGTTTGGAGTAGAACCATGAGCTGGGATTTCCTCTCTCATGCTCATGGCCACTGATCCAGAAAAGCAGCTATTCCAGTGAAAGCAACAAACCCAGCACACAATGGAGCTTGCCACCTGCTGGTCTTGGTGGCTCAGCCTTGTACCGCCACATTTACCGACCGATCCAACTTTAATTGATGTAACAGAACACAATGTTCAGATCGGAGAAAGTTTATTATCCTTGGATCTTACAGAGCAGGAATTAGAAGCAGCAATAGGTCCTTTGGCTCCTCATTCCTGCTCTGCTCTTCAATAAAATTAGAGCTGATCTTTTACCTCTGTACCACTTTCCTGCTCAAATGCAGATCCCTTAACGTACAAAAATCGTCTGAACTTGGTATTAAAAATAATAAATGATTGAGCCCTCTTGGGCATGGAATTCCAATGGCTCACCATCCTCTGTCTGAAGAAATTTTCTCACATTTTAGATGATCCCTGAATAAATGACCCCTGATTTTAAGATAATGACTCCTGGTTTTAGATGCGCCAGCCAATAGAAACGTCAACACTACCTCTATCCTGTCAAGTCCTCTAAGTACTTTGTGTATTTCGATGAGGTTAGCTCTCAGTTTTCTAAACTTTTCTGAAAACCTGATTTATTGTTTTCATCTCACTCTAGTCTGCTTAATCTCATCACAGCTCGAGTGACCCAGGTTCAGTCCTGACCTCAAGTGCTGTCTGTGTGGATTGAATTGAACTGAATTGGTTTATTATCATCACTTGTACCAAGGTACAGTGAAAAACTTGTCTTACATACCATTCATACAGATCAATTCATTATACAGTGCACTGAGGTAGTATAAAGTAAAACAATGCAGAATGCAAAGGAGTAAAGTGTCACAGCTACAGAGGAAGTGCAGTGCAGGTGGACAATAAGGTGCAAGTTCATAACGAGGTAGATTGTGAGGTCAAGGGTCCATTGTATCATACTAGGGAAACATTCAATAATCTTATAGCAGCAGGATAGAAGCTGCCCTTGAGTTTGCATGTTCTCCCTGTGGCTGCAATGATCTTCTGGATGCTTTCCTCCCACACTCCAAATATGTGCTTCTTGGAATTTTAAATTTTTTAAAATTATTTTTTAAATTTTATTTACAGCGTGGTAACAGGCCCTTCCGGCCCAATGAGTCCACACCACCCATTTTAAACCCACGTTAACCTACCCGTCCATCTTTGGAATGTGGGAGGAAACCGGAGCCCCCAGAGGAAACCCACGCAGACATGGGAGAACGTACAAACTCCTTACAGACAGCGACGGGAATGAACCCCGATCGCTGGCTCTGTAATAGCGTCACGTTAACTGCTATGCTACCTTGCCGTTCCCAATATTAATTGGCCACTGGAAATAACTCCTACTGTAGGTGGGCACCAGGAGAATCAGGGACAGTTGATGGACATGTGAGAGACAATAGTTTACAAGGAAATAACAAGGGAAAGATGGATTAATGAGATACTGCTGGAACTGACATAAACTGAATAGGCCAAATAGCCCCCTTTGATATCGTAAGAAAAAGAAAGTAAAATGCAATTGTCTTGGTGGTCAATTTGCTGAAGACCTAATGACTTGCAATTTCTGCTGAATGACTGAGTCACCCTCCCTGACTGCTGTGCCCAAGTGGCTGAGACATCTTAGTTTGAATGTGGAAAAAATTGCGTCTCACTGATCTCAACTATAATTGTAGCTTCCCCTCTGATCTTCCATTAAAGTTTGCACTACACCTAGGTCCTCGGAATACAACACTTTCAATCATTCACTATTTTAAAAAACACATAAGAGCATTGGTTATTGGGTTACTGGCTGTACACCACTTCTCTATTTTAACTACCAAAGTGGAAGACCTCACATTTTTCACATCATATTTTACCTGCCATGTCCTTGTCCATTCAGTTAGCCTGTCCATATCCCCATGAAACCTCTTTGCATCCAACTCACAACCCACATGGCTACCCAGCTTAGTATTATCGACAAACTTTGATATATTATATTTGGTCCCGCCATTCAAATCTTTGGTATATATAGTGAACAGTTGGGTCATCACCACAGATCATTGCTCCAAACCCAAGTCAAAAATGAACTATTTATTCCTACTCTCTGTTTTCTGTCCAGTGACCAACCTTCAACACATGCCACTATAATATTCCCACTTCTATGGGCTCTCACTTTATTTAATATTCTCTTGTATGGCACCTTATTGAAGGCTTTCTGGAAGTTTAAACACACTACCACCACTGGGTCCTTCTTGTCTATTCTGGTGGTTATAACATCAAAAAACTCTAACAGATCTTTCAATAATTTTACTTTCAGAAATCCACATTGACTCTGCCTAGTTCTATCAATTTCTAAATGCTGCTACCACTTGTTTAATAATGGATTTTATCACTTTCTCTACATTCCCGTATTCTTTTCTGACAACTTATATGGAGATCTTGTAAACCAGGAACAAGTTTCCAATTACTTTAAGGTATTCAGAGAACCTTTCCTGTTTTTCCCCTCTTCACATATTGAATTCTGCATTGCTACTTACTATAATATCTTAAGGTATAATGACCATATCCTTCTTTGTTGAATTTTTATTAGAATGGCACAGCAGAGAAACAGGCCCTTCAGCCCACCAAGTCTGTGTTGACCAACAACCACCCATTTACCCTAATCCTACATTAATCCCATTTTTTATTCTCCCCACATTCTCACAAACTCCCCACAGATTCTACCACTCACTTACACACTAGAGGCCATTAACAATGGCTAATTAACCTTCCAACATGGACATCTTTGGATGTGGGAAGAAACTAGAGCACTTGGAGGAAACCCACATGGTCGCAGGGAGAATGTGCAAACCCCACACAGATAGCACCCAAAGTCAGGAATGAACTTGGATCTCTGATGCAGTGAGGCACTAGCTCTACTAGCTGTGTCACTGTGCTGCCCCATGCAATAAATATCTATTAATACCCTTTGAAAATGATTAAGTTTGGAGAATGATAATTTCAAAAACAGGTGGAGAACCATATAGATATGCTGTGGCAGAATTATTCAGGTGAAACATTTGAAAATTGAGTGCCACCAGTCAATTAGCAGCCAGGGTAGAGGAATTTGAGAGGTTTAACCAAGTCAGAAGACATCAATAACCTGTAGGAAGAAATGTTACCAACATGTTCTGTCATTCCAGGCATGTATTTATCAGAGAACCTTTCCTGTTTTTCCCCTCTTCACATATTGAATTCTGCATTGCTACTTACTATAATATCGTAAATGAATGACTTGGAAAAGAATTTAGCAGCCTTGGAAAGAACTAATACATTACAGAATTGTAAAGCAAGAAAGTACTTTTATCCTAAACTAATAACGCCAAACTCCAGAAATAAAATGCAAAACTATCAATAGTAAAAGTCTGAAGAAATGGAAGATCTTCCTTGACATTGCAGGATAATCAAGAAATCCAGAGGACGTGAGATAAAAGAAAATATAATAAGACTAGAATTAGGTAAGATTAAATCTAGAGTTTAATTAGAAATGAAGGTCTAAATCTTGAAAGTGAAACTTGGGATTAAAGCTCAGGATTGTCTAGTAAATTTTAGCCCAAAATTCCTGTATCTAGTACTTTATCATTAAACAATTTTCTTTAAATCAATGACAGACAACAAGAGTGGAGAGGGGAATTTCAGACATATGTTCTAAGTGATAGTATCAGCAGCATTTTTTCCCCAGAGTCCAAGCAAAGATTTCCCAATGAATTAATGTACAACTTGTTGTGCTCCCAGAAATTCTACAAAATGCAATACAAAACACATTTGATTACGAAAAAATACTATGCTGCAGTAGGAATACTCTCTGCAAAACAACTGAGTTCGTTCACCATACTGGAGGACGACAACCAAGATTTAGAAACTGCTTCAGACCATCAATATTTAAACCACTCCACTTTAAAGTTAGAGAATTCAGCAGCTTGGAAAAAAGAAATTGCCTTTGGGAAAAGGGAAAATCTCATGCCCTGACTATTCAACAGAACTGGTTAGGCAATGTGCATTTTTAAATTACTAAAGGTTTCTTTTGATTGCTACAATCCTACTCATCCTAAATTAGTTATCAGTGGAGTACTAAAGAGGTTTACAACTCTTGAAGTGGCACAACATTCTTTAGAAAAACAATTTTTTTTCAATGGTCCACATAACAGATAACGAGCAAAATTTACAACTTACAGATTTTAAAATTAAAATGAAGAATTTGCATTCATACAGCATCTTTCTTGACCAGTGGAAATCCCAAACACGACAAACAATGATGTGTTTCAGAAGTATTGTCAATGTTGTAACGTCAGAAATCAATGTCCAG
>JARFYF010000094.1:33262142-33272284 GCA_030265395.1 Rhina ancylostomus | reverse complement strand
ATGTGAAGCAATGTTTGTGAAGCAAGTCAGGAAGAGGAGGAAGATATTTTATCCCTCTGAGTGCGGGATGTCCAGGGATTTGATCAGTAGCATACTGTATGGGTGAGCATTTATATGACAGCATTGTAATTCCAAGAAATGGATGCATTTCTTTATGGTCTAGGACCTTGCTTTATGTTTCTCTTATTCCCTAAACAGTTCCACAATCATCAATCCTTTTAGTGGCATTTTCAAGCCTCTTCTCCAATCACAATGTGAGATGTCACTAAACCCCATTTCTAGCTGGCTTCAATAGCATCTGCTTTTGCTGTCACAGCTTGGTCCTACTCTTGACCAAGCCAGTTGTTACCTTACTCAGCATGCCTCACCTACCAAACCCCACAACAGTGTACATTTTAATTCATTCCCATACTTTATGGATCTCTATCGAAAGGAGATTAAAAACAGGAAGATGCCTCAGTAACTTTCTAACATGAAGTAGACAGACATCAACATCTTGGCAAAAAATAGGAACACAGCTTTAGAGATGCTGAGGCGATTTGACACATGGGACTAAAGTGTTACTAAGTATTGTCTCCTGTATTATGCTCAAGTTCCTTGAAGTTGGCTCCAGGTGTTGTTCTGTATGTAAAATACAGAAAATTATTAAGCCATAGGATATTCTCTTTGGCAGTGGACAAGACAGTGGAGCCTTTGAGTCAGAAACCCAGTGGTTTGCCTAGTTAAAACTTTATGGTGGTTTCAATCTGGTTTAATTGCAATCATGGATTTCTAATATCAGTCATGAGGTACATGCACAGGAAATAGCTCTTTACCCATGTAGCTGGATTCTGACTTGATATAAAGGATCAAAATGTAGGCAATAGGTTTATGGTCATTATTCTGGACGCTACTTATAACTTGGACATTTGATTGGCATATTTAGCACATCCTTGGAACGAATACATAATTTGTACATAGACAAGAATTCTAGTACTTCTATGAAAAGTGATAAAGTGATGAAGATTTGGGGTATCATTTACATATGTGATGCAAACGTGAACTGCACACCAGCTGGTGTGACAAGTGGTGCCTTGTGCAGCCGGGAAGGAGTTGGATACAAATATATTGAGAGCTGGAATCATTGACATGCAATACTGTCTACTCTGTGGTAATTTACTATAGGTATTGTTAGGCTGAGAGATAGCATATCTCTGACACTGTCCCAATGGGAAGTGCAGCCTCTTTATGCAATGCTATGCAGAAAATTGTAGGTATGATGCTCTGGCTAAAAAGAAATTGGGCAGGTGAGTATTGTGACAATTTTCTATGTTAGAAACCATTTCCTAGCAATTGAATATCTCAGATGCCAAGAAAACAAAATATGTGGAGGAGACCAAAATTAGGTTTGAAATTCTTTAATTGTTTCAGGGGATGTTTTGTTTCAGACAATTTTGCTTATTGCTTATATTTGATTTAGTAATAGACTTTCTTCTTCTGTGTGTCATATTTTCAAGATAATAAGATCTGATATGTTGTCTTTTTATAGATTTGATGAGTAAATAAATCAAACACAATGAGTACAAACTGTAATGACATTTACTGTCAAAGGACAAGAGCTTCTATTGCAGGGTTTTCATGGGAAATGCCATAGAACATAATCTAAAATGTGAATGTTAAACCTAGCTGCCAACTCTCTGCATGTTTGGCAGTCTTCAAGAATTGTAGGCAATCCTCCAAGCATAAGACATGATTACTTGTGTAGGTTGGTTGGCTCAAATTGGTATCAGTTGGCTTATAATGCATGGTTGACTTTGTTTTAGTGAATATTAATTATGATTAAACAATTTGCAAATGGCATGGACCTTGTCTGCAGGAGCAGGCCTTATCTGGAGGAATAAATCCTGCTGTGAATGTACAACTTCATTCCTCATGATTGGTTTCAGCAGCATCATTTTGGAGAAGGGAACTTCTACTGGTGAAATGTTACGACTAAAATGATTCCTGCACTGGATTCACATACCGAAGGCACAGGGATCCATTTGACATTACAGGTATATGGTACACATTACTCATCTTCCATTCTATGATAAACTTAATCTAAGGCACTTCAACCAGCTAAAGCAATGGGAACTGTCATTAAAGGCCCTGGAATTCTGAAAAGTTGTGTAGTAAAGTTCATCCTTTGAGCATGACTTAGTTTTTGCATGATTATAACTTTGAGCTTGACACATAGGACATTATGTATGTTAGAGTATTCCTTCCTTGTGGCCCCTAATAAAACTAGTATATCTCCCCCATATTTTTACATGCCAGAGAAGTTGGTCAGTAGGAGGTATGTTTCTGGATCTATTCCTGCTCTCTCACTGCCTCTTCTCATGGCCTCACTTTAGTGCCTCATATGTTAGATTCTGTTGTCTACTTTTATTGATCTCTTCTCAATTTGGATAGGTGATTGTCATCTGTGAAATCCAAACCACAGCCTGTGTTAGTCTGGAAGTATTGGGTGATATCAGTATCATCTTAGATCTGAAGTAAATTATTTTATTACATTTTACTTTGGAGGACTGATGACTTTCACTGGATGCACCATTGAATGAATAACTTGTAGGCATTTTCAAAGTTAATTTCACAGTTATAGACCTCATACAAAGAAGTAAAACAGATAAATACTTTATTTTCTATTTTATATATAGTTTGGATCTAATCAACTGAACACTGAACAATGTGTGAAGTAAGTTCAATTACAATATTTATGACTTCCACCATGTTACTTTAGAAAATGGATGCTGATTACATGTGTTGGTTTATGCAAAACATAGCCTGACCTGATTGCGGTAATTAATGATACCTGCCCATCATAATCTGGGAGCATGCCAAGACTGATGCGAGGGCCCATTATTTGGAGTCACCTCCTGCAGAAAGAAACAACTTGCAACTTCTGTAATCCTCCCACATTCATTGCATAGTTTTTAAACTATGTTTATACATGGATATCACTCATCTTGCAGCCTTATGTCACACATAAGTAACTATTTAAATGTCTGGTTCAATATGAAATTGATTTGCATGCTCAATGATAACCCAGTGTTGCAACTGCACTTGTTTAAGGGAGTGAGTTACTTGCTGGTGATGTCATGGACATATCCCAGTGCAAAATGGACATGGACTCATGACTAAATTTTTCCATTTGTCTTTCTGCACTTCTCAGACAACTACTTCATCTGACATTTGTCTTTTTACTCAGAATCAAAGTTCCCATTTACATATGAACACACGAATTAGTGCAGCAGTGGGCCACATGTCCCTTCATGTCTGCTCTGCCATTTCATGAACTCATGACTGATCTTATTGTAACCTCAACTCTGCATTCCTGTCTACTGGTGTAGCCTATCACCCCTTTGATTGTTGAATATCTATCTACTTCAGCTGTAAAAATACAATAGGAAGAGGCCATAGATTTAAGGTGAGAGGTAGGTAGGAGTTTTAAAGGGAATCTGAAGGGTAGATTTTTTATGCAAAGAATGGTTGATATTTGGCATGCTCTGCCGGAGGAGGTGGTGGAGTCAGATACAATCACTATGTTTAAAAGGCATTTAGACATCCACTTAAATAGACAAGGCATCTATACAAGGATATTACAAGGATAACCTATACAAAGATGTTTTAATAGACACGTCCTTATGTGGGCAAATGGGATCAGTGTAGTTGAGCGTAAAGATTGGCATGAATGTGGATGCCAAAGGGCACATTTCTGTGCTGTACATATCTATGACTTAAAGACTCTTCTTCCACTGTACTTTGAGGAAGAGTTCCAGAGAGACTTTGCTTTATTGCTACCTTAAATGGGTGATGCCTAATTTTTAAACAGTGACCCCTAGTTTTAGGTTCTCTCACAAGTGGAATATCCTCTCCAAATCCACTCTGTTAATATCCCTCAGGATCTGACATGTTTCAATTAAGTCCACCCTCATTCTCTGCCATCTCTCATCATTTAGGAAATACACTTCCTTTTAACTTTTCTATTCCATTTTCCCTTATTATACTTCATTTGCCAGATTTTTACCCACTCATTTAACCTATTTATATCCCTATGCAGTCTCCTTATGTCTTCTTCACAACATACTTTCCTACCTATCTTTGTGTCATCATCAAATTTAACAAACATACCTTTGGTGCCTTCTTCCAAGTCATTTATGTCAATTGTAACAAAACAGCACTCAATACATCTAGCCAACCAAAAGAAAAATTCATTTATGTTTTCCTTCTGTTTCCTGTTAGCTAGTTAATCTTCTATCCTCACTAATATGTCAAGGTCTTACACCAGGAGCTTTTATTTTCTTCAATAGCCTTTGATGTGGCACTTTTTCAAATGCCTTCTGGAAATCTAAGTACATCCATGAGTTCTCCTTTTTCCACATGTCTTCAAAGACCGCCAATAAATTGGACAAACATGATTTTCCTTTCACAAAACCATGTTGACTCTGCCTGATTAGCTTAATTTTTTCTAAGTGGCCTGCTATAATGGCTTTAATAATAGCTTCTAACATTTCCCAATGACAGATGTTATGCTAACTAGTTTACTGCTTTCTGTCTCCCTCCTTTCTCAAATTAATATGCCTGCATATTAATCCAATAGAAGTCCATAAACAGGACAGTAATATTTATAAACATAAACCTCAGATTCTATTATCAGAACTCTTTTAATGATATTGATAATAATATTCATATAAATAAGACTTTCAGGATTGGAAATTACCATAAGGGTTGGACTTAACATTGGAAAAACCCAAAAATGACAACTAGATTTTGTTTTACGGGAAGGCATGAGAAGCTGGAGGATTTAAACAAAGAATAAAATAACAATATATTTACAAAACTATAGGTTGGGTGATTGGCTAAATGCTTTAAACTAGTGATTCATATAATAAACATATTATTTTGAATCATTGGTTTCTTCAGTGTGTAGAAATCAAATACATGGGGTAGATGTGGGAGAAATTGTTCATTTGTCATATTTACATACAACTACACCTCATTAATTTTCTGTTTTCAACTCTGTCAGTACACAGGGATGATTATGCGACTTAAGATACATCAACAGCAAAATCAAGAGCAGATCATTAATATATAAAATGTGGCTAAATGCTTTTGAAGTATTAGAACTTCCAAATGTGGATGTTGCCTCATGTCTTATGAAGGTTGGGACGTACCATCCATTCCACTCATGCAAATCATGCAGAAACTAAATGAAGTTAAAAGCCAGTCTTGCAGACTAAGTTCTAATGTATTCTACATAATGGAATGTTGCATTCTGCCGTAACACTGGCTAAGATGACTTTGTAAATAATAAAAATCTGTGCAAAACCTCAGGACAATGTTTTGAATTATTATGCTTAGAGCTTGATATGTCAAAGATGGAGACAAGGTGGTATTATGCACACACAAATAAACACCATTTAATAATAAACACTAAAGTTTTAATGACAATTTGATAACATAACAGAACCCTGCATTATGTTCAGTTTATATAATGGTTGTAGTTGGATGGCAGCATTTAAAATCACAGAACTGGCTTAAATATAATTACATATGCATTGGACTTTTAGGTGATTTTTAGGTGAGGTTCTTGAGTTGCACTAATTGTGCAAAAGGTATGTCAGCCATTGAAGGTGTGATGCCTCCCTATGAAAATAAAAATATCATGATGTGAGTTTTGCATTTTCTGTAAATGTATTAAACAGTTGTTTTTTTAGGTGCTTTGGAATTGATTTTGCATATTGACTGAATATTATATTTCAAAATCATGTTTTCTGTATATCTGAAATGACCCTGAAGAAACATCTGACAATGCTTGGCATAAAGAAATAATTAAAGTAATAATTATTGCATGTTAAATGTAAGAGAAGTAAAAGTTTGGTGGGACCCTCTAGATAATGTGATCTCCACTTACTCTAATGCTAGATGGTACTGGGAAAATTATCCAGCTCTTTTGCCATAAGGTTTTCTTTTGCTATTGTGCAAATAGCAAAATAGCTATTTTGCTACTTACCAAAGGCACATTACTGTATACTATAATGAATAGCCAACTCCTGCAAGGTGAAAAGATTGGTGGAGAAAATCAAAATTGCAATAAAAATGGAATGAAGAAATAATGAAAATATTCTTACAGTAAGAATTATAAAGATGGCAAAACAGAAAAAGAAACAGATATTTTCTCTGACTTTTTTTAAAGCAACACATCCTCCTAGTGTGCCTTGACTCTCTCCCTCTGATTTTCAAAATGACAGGCCATGATTTTACAAACTCATCTGGTCAGCTAACCGTATGAGGAAGTAAGAGAGACTGTGTGGGATCTGAGTGGTTTCAGTTTTCTGAAAAGAGTAGGTGAAATTGTGTGACAATATGAGTGTGTGCAGTGGGCTAGATTTGAATATGTGTCGGCAGCGGTTAACAATGCGTCTCTGGTGCTTTCAATCATACTCACCCGACACTTTCCATATAGTACTTAAAGGAAGTAGCCATTTAAAAAAATATATATTTATTATTGTGCTGGATAAAACTTGCATGTTCTCTTCTGTCGTGGTACATTTTGGAATATATATCATGTTACAAATTACACTGTACATGTATTTAGAGTGATTAGTCATTGATGCTACCTGTTTTATGTGGCAGAGGAAAGGCCATAGTAATGAGCACATGTAATAGGCTGAGAAGACAGTCAGCTCTTTACAAATTTTACAAATTGTTGTTCCTGATGAATTTTTAAAAAGAATGCTTTAAAGTAGATAAACTAAGAATATTGTACAATCGCCTCGGAGAAATGGAACAAGACAATATTACAAATGTGTTCTTTGGTGCTCTGTTACCAGTTTGGACGAGCAATATTATACCAATTTTTACCTTGGAATGCTAAAAATTTACAAAGGTATTGTATAAAGACAGAATTACAACACAATTGTTTGTAAACTCCAGTAAGGAGTACTTGGGTTGCATCTGTCCCTTTTTAAAAAACATGTTGTTGAAGAATTTGATGCATAACCGTTTTACTTCTTCATGGTCTACTGTTAAAATGGCATTCAGAGAACTGCTGACTATGGACCTATCAGTCCATGTCATGTCAAGGTTTGATCAATTTGAATAAAAGATGGACCTCACTTTGGTTTAGGAAACAGAGCTTGACCTTCTGGCTCTATTGAAACCCAGAAAAATCTCCATATTAATAGGAGTGATGGACAGCAGGATTCTGGAGGAGCATGTAACCACTGACTGTGCACTTGTGATTGTAAGGAATGAAATGCCAAAGTCTATTCATAGAAATTTCATTCCTTCTCTGTGGTGTAGAATTTAGGGAAAATACTGGAAATGAGCAGAAGGTCATATTGCCTTCTTAAGACCAGTGAAGTAATATAATTTTATTATGTTTTAAAATTACAATATTTTGTTATAATTTTGCAAGAAAGCACAGGAGAACAAAATGTTAATTGAACTAAAACTTACAGCATTAGAAGTATTACAGATTCAATATGCGGTCCAAGAACTGACAGAGGACATAGCATAGAGAGTCACTACAGCTGATTCAAGACACCAGATACTGATAGAATTGCTTTGAACTCAAATGTCATCAAAATCTCCCGATTAAAAAAAATTGTGTCATTTAACTTTCACTCAACACTTGATAAATGTGTGCCAGAGTAGTGATTTGTAGGCCAAAGGAAGGATTTACATCAGCATAAAGCATAAGGCAGCCATAATAAATTGAGTCAAGACATCATTCTCATCAGTCCCTCAGCTCTAATGACTGCTTTATCTCCTGTATCAGATTTTCTAAACTCTATATTTCATTGGTTCATTCCTCACTGTCCAATCACTTTTATTTTAACACTCTACCAGGAACAACTTACCAAATACTCCTCACAACCTGTCCTTGTCCAAACAATCAGAAAACTCATATGAATAGCCACACCAAGTGATGCCAGTAATCAAGATAACTTGGTTTCAGTACCAGAATAACTGCCAGCTTTTCTCCTCCAAAAACAGACATTTTTATGATAGGAGAGTATTCTAAATTCTGGCAAGCAGCAACAAAAGGCTTATTAACCTCATAATCATTTTACCATCTTTGGCTGAGTGGGGAGTATTTGTCAGAACATTACTGCCCTGTTTTCCTCAAATGGTATGATATAATCCTTAACTTCTACTTGTACCCACATGAAGGCAGAGCCAGTCTAGGTTTAGCAACTTATTTCAGGGATGGTGCCTCTTACAATGCACAACCCTCTTTGTAAAATGCTCATGAACTGCTGGGCTGAATGGTCTGTGCTGTGAAGTCAATGTACCTATATAACCTAGAATATTGCTCAAGTCCTAGCACGGGGCTTTCATCTCACAACCCTCTGACTCATAGATGAGAGAAGCAAGCTGCTAAAAAAGGCAAAACAGCCAAGTGATTGAGAAATAAACAGCAAGGGCTCTTAGGTTATATGACTCTCCTCTCCAAACAGACAAATAGAGGTAAACCAACTCTACAATTTGCATCTTGTTTGTGCTCAGCCCTTCTGCAACTTGTGGATCTCTGCAAGTCTCCATGTTTACTGAATTACGCCAAGCCATTTTTTATATTTCTCTTGTTCGACCTATGCTTTTTAGAGCTGAAAAAGCTGAATTGAAGACAGTTTTGTGTTTTGCACTCAGGGGACCATAGCGAGACTGCCAGATCACATTTCACTCAGGCTGTTCAACAATCATGAGAAAAGAGCCATTTTCTTCATCTATCCCTGAGCTGGAATAAAAAATGTCCTTCAAATGTCCATAGAATTCCTTCTACAATTTGTATAGCGTACATCAAGTATACAAGGCTTGCTTACTGCTATAACTAAACTATCATTTGGAAGGAGGATGAGAAATAAAGATTACCCAGTTATCTTATTTACATTCTGAGTTGCAGTACAACACCCGATTTCTGCCTCTCATTTCTTTCCCATTAAAGCATAGCAGAGCAACTCCAATTCACACAAGAGCTTACTTTAATAGTCAAAGCTGGCAAATTCCCAATATCACAATGTAGCAATTAGCAGCCCTGCTGTATTTGCTATTCATGGTTTGATGTAAAAACTTGTTTATTAAGATGGGCTTGAGGCACTGGTGTGCAATAGACCTGGATGTAATTAGATTGCAATTATTTGTCTGTTTCTGATATTGTAAACTGGCACTTAGCACATCAGTTAAATTGACACTGCACTGCATGGTTTACTCTGTAATTAAAACATGTTCTGTTAATTAGATGATGACCACTTTATTTCAGGCTCTTCTGTTTTGGTTTTGTTCTGTGGTGTATTTGTATCATAGGCAACCAGACGCTTCACTAATGAGTTCTTGTTTTGTTTCAATTACCACCTGCTATGGAAAGCAAAGGCTTTGCTCCTTCTCCCCACCGCCACCTCCTGTGTTTCTAGTTGCTTTGCTTTATATTAATGAGCCAACATTTCTTTTTGAAAATGCTAATATTAAACAGATTAATTGGTACTTTGGTGAAGTTTCACACTGCAGCTTTAAATGCAGTTCTTGCATTTAAAAGAAATGCAGTTTAAAAGTTGTCATATATGTTCCTGAAGCTTAAAAAAAGACAATGCTAGCTGTATCCTTTTGCAATTAGTAACCACAGATCTCAGAGCAATTTACCTCAGTTGGTATTAGTGATTAAATATAAAATGCATCAATATTTTCATCATTCTTTAATAGTTTATTCTGTATTTTTTTGTTGGCATTCCAGATTTCATGATGCTTACAAATACAAGTCTCTGCAAATCTTTACAAAAATCAACAAGGTGCTACAGTACATGGAACATTATTCACATCCATCATAAAATTCTGCAATTTGTGTAGTTATTAATTTACATACATAATTTTATTTGTGCAGCAGTAAGCTCTTCAATAAAATATTCACACATCAGATGTCCAATAAATTCTTCTTGGGATAAAAACATGTCAGGTATAATATGTATGTTATTTTGACACAACCTTGGGGCTAAAACACCTATTGCTTTCTGATGAATAGGCTGTGGTTCCTCAGGGCATATATGTAAAAAAAATGACTTTCTTTAATTTAGGGATCATTCTGGGAAGGATTCGCAAGTTTCAAATAACCTTCAAAAGCATGATTA
>JARFYF010000094.1:33073850-33087245 GCA_030265395.1 Rhina ancylostomus | reverse complement strand
TTCCCTCTCACTTCAGAAAGAGTTAGCATTCTCCTTAATTACAATTACCAAGGTCCTTTTTCCACTCTTAATTTCTTTCTTAAATTTTCTCCTGTATCCCATAAAAACCTCAAAGGATTTGTTCAATACCAGTTTCCTATACGTGACATACACTTCCTCCTTTTCCTTGATCAAACCTTCAATATGCTTCATTTACCAAAGTTCCCCAAACTTATCATCTTTGTTCTTACCCTCACAGGGATATGCTGACTGAACTCTATCTCCCTTTTAAACACCTCCCACTTGTCAGATAAATCACAGAGATGTCACGTACAGCAGAGAAACAGGCCCTTCAGCCCACCTACACTAATCCCATTTACCTACATTAGGTCAGTATCCTTATGTGCTTTGCCTATTCACATTTCTGTCTAATTGCTTCCAATGTGTAGTAATTGTATCTGCTTCCACCACTGGTGCTGATTTTCCAGATATCAGTGTTTAAAACTTACCCCTAAGATCCTACTTCTCACAAACTTAAACTTGCTTTGATACCTCTACCATGGGAGAGAGATTCTGACTACTTACCCTTTCTATGCCTTTCATAATCTTATATATTGCTATCAAATCATCCCTCAGCCTCCTTTCTCCTGGTCTCTCTCTCAACTCCTCTGAAGTCTTTGCCTTACACAGGGTCCCTTCTATTTTAGCTCTTCTCATTCTTTCTGGTTGGCAGCATCATCTCAAGCAATCCTCTCTCTCTCTCCCTTTGGGTCTCTGCCTCTTCAATCCACCCTCTCTTCTCTTCCTCTAAATCCTCTCTCTCCTCCCCTGCACTTCCCTCTGTCACAATGTTGAGCAAAGAGAACCCAAATGTGGCACACTGGTACAGGACTGGAGTCAGGATACTTCCTCAGGACCAAACATGGGAATCTTGCCTCAGAGATCTGAGGAGGAATCCCAACACAAACTGGATATTCAAAAAGTAACAGAGAACACAGGACTGCTCTAGAGTAGGCCACTCTAAGCAGCCAAGCACCAAAGTATACCCAAAGGCTGATCAATACTCTGGCAGCTAGTGCTAGCGAAACCCAGGTATTTATGCTCAGCCCCTGATGGTGCTCAGGTGTGTGTCATTATGCAATCAGTCCAGCATGGAATCCATGTGCTGTACAACAAGGCATCAAAGGAGCCAAGTTGAAGGCCAGTGCTCAGAATCATGACATAGGCTTCCTTCTGCTCTTCAGATTTGATTTCCTGCGAATCTTTGTTACTTTTTTGGGTGTACTCCTGCCTTTTCTGGTAGGCAGGTATGAATCACTTGAGAGATGGTGTCAGCACTGTGTAATTTCTTATTTTTTTATTCTCATATTTTATTGCAACTCACAAGGAGGCTACTTGGCCCATTGAATTCATGCTGGCTCTTAGAACTCAGGTTCAATTCCAGCCGCTGTCTGTAAGGAGTTTGTACGTTCTCCCGTGTCTGCATGGGTTTCCTCCGGATGCTCCGGTTTCCTCCCACATTCCAAAGATGTATGGGTTAGGAAGTTGTGGGCATGTTATGTTGGCGCCGGAAGTGTGGCGATACTTTCAGGCTGCCCCCAGAACACTCTACGCAAAAGATGCATTTCACTGTGTGTTTCGATGTACATGTGACTCATAAAAATATCTTATCTTAATTCAGATAGCACTGTCACATGACATACAGAGAAACATGATTAAATGATTCTACATCTCTTGAAAAAAGTTGACAGTTTGGAGTAAATTTTGGCTCTGTACAAGTCAGGGAGCTTGGGCCTCCTGACTTTATGTCCCCAAACATGCAAGCCACCAGCTTCCTTGCATCTGATTGCAGTCATTACTCTGAGTGCTTTCTGAGCTCAGGCACTTCATGATGTTCAGCAGCAGAATTTCAGCTCTCTCCATTTTCCTAACAGTAATGCTGGGGAACCTGCCCACTAAACCTGTACCTGCTTGTAGAAGCTTGGCAAATACTTTGTGCATTGGAGAGAGAGTGTTAGACAGGAGAGTTAATTTAAGAAAGTTTAGGCATCTTCTAGTGTTTTTAAGTGTTTCAATTATATATTTTTTAAATTATTATTTTATGTTTTTTTAATTGAACATTTACATTTTACAGTTTTAGAATGTTTGTGAATGTCAGAGCCAAGATGCTTGACAGCTATGGCAATCGGTTCATCGTGGGAGATGTTGCAAGCATTTTGTCAAAGCATTTCTATGGGAAATATCAATAGAAAGCCCAGTATGTTATGATGTTTTTGCTAGTTAAAGAAAGAGTGGTTTTAGTGGCTGTAACTATTGGGTTTTACTGCACCATTGAGACTGATCACTTGGTTTGGGAGGACAAGTTCCTTCTGGTTCAAATTGAAATGTTAGTGACTACCCTTATACCAGTGACACATTTGTGGGTTTTTCTTCCACAGAATTGACCCCTTCTGGCCCCAGCTACCTTGAACTTAACTGGTACGCCAAATCTGACCCTGTCTCTGTTACCCATCTCTGTTCCTGAATTATTTATCTCATCCATTCCATGAACTTTCAATGCTGGCTTCATCATGTGCTGTTCATAGAAATAATCTTTCAATCTACTTAACACATGTATTTCACCATTCACAGAACATTTTTTTTCAATCACTTACATTGCTTGCCAGAATGCTTGCAACTTCTCTAACACCTTGGCAGTATTGTCCCTGTTCTGCCTTTTCTCTCTTTCTTCACTGGATGTACTTTTTGCTGTTGGCCACCCAACCATTCTAGCCTGGCTATGACTAGCTCGGTAGCTTTGTATATCTGCATGCACTCTTTTTTTAAGGTTAACTCTGTGTCACATTGTAGTTGCTCCTTCTGGCTGAACTCCCAGATCTCACAAATAATCCAATGTCTAATGAGTGAGTCCTGATCTGCAAAAGTGCAATTAGCTGCTAACAATCTTAGCTCCATTAAGAATATAGCAAAGAATTTTCTCTGTTCCTTGTTGCATGTAAAACAAAATGGTAAAAGTCAACTACTTCACTTCTAGGTGGGTTTCAGTGTGCTTGCATCTGCTTCATTTTACAGGGTGTAATTTGAGAACTTTGCGGTACGATGCATTTCTATCCTTTTGCAGCCAACGAGGCAAATGATATCTTAACTTCCATCTTTTCTGATCTATCCAGCATAGCCACTGTAGTTTCCCTCTGTTGTCTCCCTTCTTTGCAGGTTACTTGCCTGGAGACCCAATGACTTGGTGTCTTGACTTGTTTTATCATGCAACGTCTCAATAGATTCACACATTTCTGTCTCTCAGTGCACATTCATGTGTTATCAATATTGGAAGGGATCCAATGTTCTCAGCAAACCCAGTGTTCGGTCTTCAGATTCAGGCATGCAGCCTAAACTGTTTAATTTTAATTATAGTACATTAGTCACCGTGTTTCAGTATCTCTTGATAACTTTCAACAAATAGAAGGTACTTTATTAAACAAATGAACCTACAAAGAGACATGCATCATTTCTCTGTGAGCCTACCACATCACAGGTCAACTGGTTCCACCCAATTCTATGATGGAATATCTGTGTGGAAAACCAGAGAGCAGTTGGTGACATGCCACAATTCTTAAAGGAGAACACATCCAAAACTGTGTAAGACAGCACATGCAGAATTGTGTAAGTGTGTGGCGATGAGGAGGATGAGTCAACCTTAGTACTGACTTTAATAAACGTGCATCAGCCTTGTTAATGAAATTGGACGGCTGTTCCTTACAATCACATCAAGTCAGAACTTTTGCAGTTATTAGTGTATTCACTAAGCTGCCTTTTGTATGCAATGTGAACAATGAGTTTTGGTAAATTATTCAATCGGGAGAGTAAATAAGTGAAGTCTGATTGCCTTTACTTTATCCTCATACACTTTTTTAGCAGGTGAGTAGACAATTTTCATGTGAGTGACTCCTGAGAAGGGTTCAACGGACTCATTAGTCTCGGAATGCTGATTGGAGTGTCACTGACCCCATCTTAGCTGCAAGCCCTAAATATACAGATATTGATATTTAGCAGAAAAATGTGAGCATTTGAACTAGCCTACTTTATTAATAAGACTTATCCATCATGTCTTTTACAATGGCAGATGTTACAATTGCAAGCTTGTATTATTCTATGCAATTTTCTAAAGGTTTGAGCACCTCTGCAGGAGTATTATTCAAAGCTTCATAGCATTATTATATCTCTTGACAGAATTATTATTGGGTATTAAAAAAGTTATTGATCAAAACCAACACTTAAATATTAAAAAAGGCCCACAAATCATTTCCTAAATATCGTTTGTTATAGTACTTCCTTGACATTCTTCTGAAATGAGTTTCCTGAGAATCACTTAGTCCTGGCCATGGAGATCACAGAAAAAAATCTAGAAATGTGGTGTTCATTTGGCATTTAAAGAAATGCATTCTGTTCAGATCTGCTGATGTGTCTGTTCAATGATAGCATGATTGATAAGCTAATGTGAGAGCAATGCAGGCATAAAAAAAGTGATTGTCTTAAATTCACTCGGTAAATTTGCTACTTTAATATCTCCAAAGTTTAAGATTTCTGCTGGGACTAATTTTGAGGGATACTGGAGCTAATATGTTCTCCGTGTCATGAATCATTGTTTGAACTGACAGTTTAGATAGATGGGATGGTTATGGAAGTAACCGAGGTCAACTGGTTTCCCAATTTTCCCTTTTTCCCACCTTCCATTCTGAGAAAATACTCTTCTTTTCAGGACTTCCAGCTCAGATTGGCAAGGATGTGGAAATTACAAATGCAAACACGTGTTCTATAGTTGAAAAGATACAATGGGACAGATCTTCCATTACCTCAAAATCACTGAGCACCCAGCCTGACCCATGTTGCTTGTTCCAGTCTGACTCTGTGTGCATAATTTCCTTGGGATCTCAGCTCCCAGCACTTAGGCATGGCAGAGTGCAGTGTGGGGTTGTGTCAGGGCAGACAGCATGCTTCTCTCACAGAATGACTCAGACAGTTGATGAGTCCCCAACCGTCCAGGTCAACCAGCTTTCAAAGCTGAGACACAAGAGATTCTGCAGATGCTGGAATCCGGAGCAATACACACAAAAGATGCTGGAGGAACACAGCAGGTCGGGCAGCATCTATGGAGAGAAATAAACAGTCGACGTTTCGGGTCGAGACCCTCAGGCATCCAGTCCTGATGAAGGGTCTCGGCCTGAAACATCAACTGTTTATTTCTCTCCATAGATGCTGCCTGACCTGCTGAGTTCCTCCAGCACTTTTTGTGTGTGTAGTTATCAAAGCTTCATTGTTAGTGATGGCAAATGCCAACTTAAAAAAAAATCAAAATATTAATTATTTAAATTCAACACACCAAATGCACAGTCACATATTGAAACAATTTAAAGACATTTTGAAAATAACAAATACATAAAATATTACCCTATTTATCTTTCGTCTGGTGGCTAATTTCTCTCATTAGTTTGAAAGAAGACTGTTGCACTGACTCCAGATCTAACCTGGCGCAAGCTCAGCGAGCAGACTTCCCAGCCCTAGAGCTGAGAAGCCTGTGGAAGTTCGAGCTGCCTTGTTGGGCTCTGCCAGCTTAGGCACTGAAAATCAGGACTTCTGCAGTCATTCCCAGGAGGATCTGGCATTAGAAGGACTGCCCCAATGCTTTGGGCACCTTGTCTTACCGTGCAAGCAGGCTACTTCACAAGTCCAACTAATTACCCACATACAAAGTAGATTACATTGGAAAAAAAATCTATGTTAATGAATAAGAGGCAAGTTAATCAACAGATGGAATCACAAATTAATTCAGGCCAATTGGAATAGAGAATACATTACAGCTCTCTGGACCTGGACCTGAGAGGTATGATGTGCCCTTGGTTCCAACACTGTTTATCAGTCAATAACTAATTACCCTCTCAGGTCTTAAAAATGTTCCTGGCAAAGTCCCAGTTTACACAGCTAATGATCAAAATTGTTCCCAGAACTGTTTATGGAATGTTGCCAAATCCCTACGATAATTGAGACTAATACGGTGCCTCTTCAGAAATATTCTAAACATAAGCCATCGCTACGAATATGCTTTCAAACTCACGTACTGTTAACTGTGCAAAATTAGATGATGTTATATGTTTTAATATTCATTTCAAATTGATCATATCTCCAATATAAATGGTATTCTTCAAGTAAACAATCACCTGTAAAAATTGGCATCCACTCTTTGGAAAATAAAGAATAAGTTTCTACTAATTGTTTGCTTTATGACCTTTGGAAGAGTAAAATATTTGCATATTTTAGTGCTTTATGTTGTTGACTTCACTCTACAGAGCTTCATAACATGGGCACAGGATTTTAAGAGGAACCATGTGTTGTTTATATTTGATAATAATGCTTTAAGCATTCCTAAAGCAAACAGGATATTGCTTTTTTCAAAAAAAGTAAAAACAACCAGCAGTTTACAAGAGTTACCACATGTAAAAGGCAGGTGTTGCCCTATTGAGAATCAACTATCTTTGCCAAATTGGCAGCTGAGACAGCATACAAAGTCTAGTTTGTAATACTGTCAGGACACCTTTAAACAAACAATCTCATTAAACATTCTGTACTCAATACCTATCTGCTATAATCGCCAGTCATCAACAGCTTAAAGCTGTTTTATTCAAATAGCATCAATATGGAGTGCAAAAGATGTAAATTTTACAAACATATACTTGCTTTAGCATATGGTTAATACAGAAATTAATACTTATCATCAATCTCAGGTTCAACTGAGGTTCAAATGAGAACAGAAGAATAGTAGACAATAACATATTTCATTACCTATTCAAGCTTAAGTGAGGAGATTGTGTATATATTGCAACTTCCTGCCTAACATACTGTTCCAATGCTAACACAGTATACATATGTCATGTCTAGTTGTGCTGGACTATTTCAATTTCAGTGCTTTTTTATTGAATGGTTTCCCTGATTGTGTTCCATTGGTTATCAAGCCCGAGCAAGGGCATTTGCCCTTGATTGTTCCACTGTAGCTGGGGAATGCATACACAGGTCACAGGCATGAAAATCTACCCTGGTCTCCTGTCGATTACTAATAAAGATTCAAGCAAATAGGTCACAGGCACTATATGGCTGTTGAGTTAAATGGTGTTCTATGTTCAGCCCACAGGAAACAGCAGGCCAGATGGATGGTTAGTTTTTCATGAAGACAGACACTCTGCTTCTGGGGTCTCCCATCAAGCTGCCTGTTCATTGTCCTTTACTACTATGTGCAGCCAAAATGGTCCAGCTGTGGTATCCAGATTGTCAAATCACTCAGGGCACAAAGACTTAACCTGAGTCATGTAGAATTCACAAGGAATGTATAATATACATCGAAGACAAAACTTGCAAGTCCCTACGACAGTAACTTTACAATGCAAATATCTCCGGTGAACATCGTATGGTCCAGCCCAATGTGTCATTTGTATTAAACTTTACTGAAATGAGGTACCGTCAATACAGTTAAAAGACAGACTGCTTTATTTTTTAAAAAGCATAAATAGAAAAGGCAAACTGCAGCTTTCCATTAGGTAAATGACATCTTGATATGAATTCAGCGTGGTTCTCACCTCGCCTTCATCTCTTCCAATTAATGTTCACAGCTGCTCCAGACTTGCAATCAACAGATTGTTAGACAAGCATTTTCTGTAGCCATGACAAACCTTGAATTATGAGGTCAAACCAAGCATTCCTAATCCATCCAATAGCTGTAATTTATTGTCTGATTATAATAGTATACACAAACATTTTAATGATTTAAATGACATAGTGTAAAGATGAAATCCCTTTATTTAAAAGGGTTGATAACCCCTGAAATATGTTGCTTTTAACAACAATATTACAAAGTTTTATTGATCAGTATTTTATTGCAAATTTGACATCTATGATATATACATTGTTAATCGAAGTTGAGGTGGATTTTCTGCAAGCACAGAGCTGCTGTGTGAGTACAATTTATTATTTTGAATATTACACTGCAGGTGACTGGAATATTTTACTGCAGTCACATGCGGAGCCATATGTATCCTTGTATTACACCACAGATACAATGTTGGCACCCAAAGGCATGGAACGTTGTGGGTGGGTTGGGGAGGGAATGGAGGGACATTGTTGTTATCAGTTTATTCTATTTGTTTCTGAGTTGAGAGATGGTTGAGACCCTGAGTACATATAGTTGAAGACAATGTGGGGCTAGGTCATCCCAATGGTTTGCTAGTGGTTCCAGGGAGGATGGTCAACCAATGACAGAGCTCAAGTTGGAGACTTCCTGTACTTACACAGACCTCTCACTCCACCTCTAGGACTTGGTGGTGAGTTTAGGATTGTTCTGGATTGTCCTGAGCTGAAAGGGTTGGATACACATTGTATCCATTCCCTCAGTTTTACATATCAATGGGGTCCCTTTCACTTGAACAGGGTCATCTGCCCAGATGGAAAAGGTAAGTGAAGGAAAATGATTTGTTTTGTTTTACTTACTTAATTAATATTAATGTTTAATTAATTTATGAGTTGTTTTAATAAATTTACATTATTTAAAAAATTATTTTAGGTAGTTTAAATCTCTTTCAACAGTTTTTAAATGTTTCAGATCATTAGAGACACTTAAGGACAATTGAAAAGGCATTGGATGGCATGAACTGTCAGAAGGCCTTGGGCGGGGTCCCAGGAGATCTACCGCCTGAGACATAGTCACCATTCTGAAATCACTTCACTCCGGCAAGATGGTTGTGGTAGTGAGGCCTTGGGCTAGTTTATACCTGCACAATCATAAAAGGTTAGTGTGGCTAGAGGAGTAATACAATGGATAAACTAAACGTGCATCTGGATCATGCACAATCTACCCCCACAGCATCACCATTATGTTGTATTGAGCACACGGGGCAGCACAATGGAGGGTTGCTGTTCAACTGTTCAATTTCAATAAGCAGGCTGAATTTCACCTAACACAGCAAAGCAATGGTGCCTTGTTTGTTGATAGACTGAAACACAACCCTTTCTATGATTGATATGGAAAGAATTGATTTAGTTTAATGGTTATCTGGAACTGAAACCTTTCTGTCATAAGAAGTTACAATTTTGTTACCAAGCTTTGAAGTTAGTGATCATTATATCTTGCAACTTCATTCCAGTGGGATTTTTCATTTTGAGGTAAAATAAGGAAAGTTTACTTCTAAAATTATTCTTTGGCATATGGAGAAGTGAAATCAAATTAACATAATTTATTGCTGCATTGTTCCTTATTGCATAATAAATGTGTGTAACAATGTATAAGACAGTGTACAGTCTGAATTACAATTCTCTATCTCAGAATTTACACATGGAAATCAGATGTGATTAGTACAATTCTAAATAGCATAGCATACGAGAGGACATGGCTTTAGGGTGAAAGGGGAAAGATTTAGGGGGAACATTAGAGGGAACTTCTTCACTCAGAGAGTGGTGGGAGTGTGGAACGAGCTGCCATCTGATGTGGTAAATGCGGGCTCACTCTTAAGTTTTAGGAATAAATTGGATAGATCCATGGATGGGAGAGCTCTGGAGGGTTATGGACTGGGTGCAAGTCATTGGGACTAGCGGTATAAAGTTTTGGCACAAACTAGAAGGGCCGAATGGCCTGTTTTCTGTGCTGTAGTGTTCTATGGTTCTATACTATCAGACTTTGGAACCAATCACCTCTTTTACCTCCCCTTCCCGGAGGTGCTGCTATGTTCTTGGGCCCTCTCTCATTTATTTCTTTATTGTCGCTCAAGCATTTCTTTTAGTGCTATTTCAGACTGCACCCTAATCTTTGTACCATTCTGCTGTTTCGTGCTCATCATTGTATTTATTGCTGTATTTATTATTACCATATATACTGCTCCCTCTGTGAGCTTCACACAAGCAAAGAATTTCATTGCACACCAGTGTATATGACACTAAACTAATCTGAACCTGAATCTTTTTATTTCTCTCTTCCTCGATCTTTCCCTTTCTCTGTATTCTATATGTCTTTACTGGGGTGATTGGAATTTTGATGAACTACCCATTTGACTACACATATAATAAATAAGAATAATAAATGTTTAATATCAGTGTGGTTACTAATACTTCACTCCTCGAAAAATCAACAATTAAACACGTAAAATATTTCTAATGATCGAGCATCCACCACCCCTGGGAAGCAGAGAGTTCCAGAGGGTCACTTGCTTCAAAAGAGTAAAGGGTAACTGCTCTCTCCCCATGATGCTGCTCTATACAACGCAAAGTTCTTGCCAGTTGTAACTTTAAACTTCCCTTCATGTTTGGGTGCATGTCTGCCAGGAGTGTGTCCTGCAAAGGTGTGATTGTGCACCAGGAGTGGGGTCACTGGTGGGTGCACAATGCTCCTGGTGGATTTAAATATGTGTGTGCTCCATAGGGGTGTGACTCTGTACCAGGAATGGGGACCCTTGTGGGTACACTGTGGTGGATATAAATGTACCAGAAGTGTGCCCCAGCGGGTATACTTGATGTCAGGTGTATTTCCCTGTTGTGTATTGTGCCCCTGGTGGGTGCGAGTGTGCCAGGGCTCCCATTTACTTTCTTTGAAGTTTGAGGGAATAAAAGCCTAACTGGGAATGGAGGCTCCAGGAGATGGAACATAAAACATTACAGCGCAGTATAGGCCCTTCAGCCCACCATGAGATCACAAACTAAGTCAACCCAACACAAAAGGATGGTTAATGTGCCCAAGCAGAGGAAATGGGAGGGTTCATTCTGTTCTCAGGTTGTGGAGCCTTGGGTTTATATTGCACCTTTCACAACCCCAGGATGAGGTGCCTCACAGTCAACGAAGTGCCAGTTGTAGTCACTTTTGTGAGGTAGGGACATGTAACAGCCAGTTTGCACACAGCAGAATCCCACAAATTGAAATAATACAATCATCAGGGAATCAGTATGTTGGCTGAGGAACAAATATTATCCTGGATACTGAGAGAACTAGGAACTTTACACAATGTCCGTAAGTCACTCATACTGTTTTGGGATGGGAAAGTTTCTCATTCCCGCCCCAATCAGAGTTAAAAGGTCATTAAAAAAAAACAATTAAAGTAGAGATCATTTAACAGCAACCTCAGCCGTTGTATATTTTAAATAATCTTCAGTAACAGTCTGGCCTGCAGCAGTTTAAATATTTGCTCAACCTGGTAGGTTTGAAAATATAGATTACTTCACAAAAGGATAGAAGTGGGTGTGAGAAGTGACAGTGTGCTGTGGCTATTAACTACAGCCAGGGGATGTTGGGGTAGGGAGAAGAGAATGAGAATAATTGTCAGAGATTGATTCCATTCTATATAGTCAGTCAAACATTCATATTATGTCGTGTAGACTGGTAAGTCATTTTGAACACCTTCAACGGGATCATTGATGACAGGCGTTAAATTCTTCAGACTTCTCTTTTCTGCTGCTCAGATTTTGTAGCTGTAAATTTCTTAGAGTTGTGCAAGTAATTTTCTGCCAAGCCTGATGTCTACTGTTGAATGAAATGCTTTGGTGTGCTTCAATAACTGTTGCCATTTCCGGCACATTGCTTTCCGACATTTCTTCCAGAGCAATTAAAGAATGCAGGTGATAGGCCTGATGTTAACTTAAAATGTGTCTGAATGTGTGTGTTGCATGTGTTTGGGTGTACGTGTTTGTGAATGTGTGTTAATATCTGCTTGTGTGTGTGTATTTATGAATGTGTGTATGTGTTTATGAGCATGTGTGCATGTGTGAGTGTGTGTTAATATCTGCTTTTGTGTGTGTGTTTGTGAATGTGTGTGCTTGTGAGTGTGTGAGTGTGTATTAATATCCGCTTGGATGTGTGTGTTTATGAGTGTGTGTGTGGGTTTGTGAGTGTGTGTTAATATCTGCTTGTGTGTGTGTGTGTGTGTGTGTGTGTGTGTGTGCGCGCGCGCACTTACGAGTGGGGTGGGGGAGAGGTTTTGTACTTGAGTGTGCTTATACCCACAGTTGTGGAACTGACACCTCCACTGGACTTTGGTTCCAGTTCTGACTCTGAAGATTCAGACACACTGGCATCTTCTGCATGTCCGGTTATGACTGGCTGCGCTGACTTTAAAGTTAATTAACATATAAATACTTTGTTTGACTTTTCTCAACAACCGCATGATTTACAACATGAAGTCATTACCCTTGGTGGTTAATCAGCTCACCCAGCAGGCCGTCCATGCTGCCCAGCTCCAGCATGCCGACATTGGTTTAATTAGTGTGAATAAATCAGAGTGATCTGCGAGATTAAATTCTTGCGTTGTGGGAGCAGACACAGCCTCTTTATTTGCTGTGTTTAATTTGAGGTAAAGAAAATGAAATGGCTCTTTTCAAAAGATTATTTATTGTTTCCTCTGCTCCCCACTCTGATCTCTGTCTACCAAGCACCAACTGAAGCCAAGATCTGTTCCTGAGGCACAGGTAGTGTTGCTCTCCAGCAAGCCCGCTGCAGGGCTCCCAATGCTGGTTGAACGTATTCCTGGAGGCTTAGTCACTTGGTCTCCCTGCCCCACTGTGTCATGTTTAGTTGTCCCATGAACCCATCATCTGGGCAAACGGGTCGAGCTCAGGTCGGCAACTTGGTCGGCATGGACGAGAGGGGCCGAAGGGCCTGTTTCCATGCTGTATGACTCTATGGCTCCCTCCGAGTCTTATTTCCCACCAACTGAGCAGTGGACACCTTGAGGGTAATTCTAACTCCAGGATGCCAGTGGGATGTAAATGGATGAGATGATGACATTTAAAGATCTCAAACCTACGTCTGGTTTCAATAGAGGGAAGATGTGAGAGTTGGGTAACCAATCTGTGGGCAAGAGGTGAGGTGGCTGTTCAATATTATAACAAGGCTACGTGCCTCACATTTAAACTCTCCACTGAATCTAATAGAACATAGAACAGCACAGCACAGGAATGGGCCCTTTGGCCCATGAAGTTGTGCTGAACTAACTAAACTAGTAATTAAACATCTACTTAAACTAGCCCCTTGTACCTACACCATGTCCATACCACCCCGCATTCCCTGCACATTCATATCCCTATTCAAGAGCCTCTTAAATGCCTCTGTCATATTATTTTGAGGTAAAGAAAATGAAATGGCTCTTTTCAAAATTGTTTCCTCTGCTCTCTACTCTGATCTCTGTCCACTAAACACCAACTGGGGTTTGACAGCACATTTCAGTCCTCTCTGTGTAAAAAAAACTTGCCTTGCACGTCTCATTTAAGCTTTACCCCTCTCACCTTAAGTGCATGCCCTCTAGTATGAGACATTTCAACTCTGGGCAAAAGATTCCAGCTGTCTCTCTCTGCCTCTCATAATTTTATAAACTTCTGTCGGGCCACAAGGAAATCCGCAGT